>SCDZ01000072.1:0-370381 GCA_004143845.1 Drosophila lacertosa | reverse complement strand
CAATATTACTATTGCTAGCATTCCCCCATAACTGGGAGCCATATGTCCATATAGGTTTTAGCACAGAATTGTATAGCAGGACCTTGTTGTCTAGACTAAAAGGCGAGCCAGCGTTAATAAGCCAATGGAGGCTTTTGGCTTTCAGTTTTAATTGTGGTCTATATCTAGTTAAATGTATTTTCTGGCTTTGAATGAACTATTTTTTCAAAATAAACATTTATTAGATGAATACAATAAATATAAATAAAATATAATATAAAAATGAATATTACCGACACCGCAATACTCTGTTCACAGCATGAGATCAGCTCATGTAACAAAAAAAAACCTACTATTTATCATTAAACCAATGTACTATTTATCGTCACTTTGTTGATTCTTATTCAGCATCTCTTCTTCCCCTTGTTTGTTCCGAAGGTGAAGTCGAATCCGTTTGTCTGTAAATCGAAGCAAATTAAAAAAACAAAACAAATGAGAAATGAATATTTTATGTTATATTTCTCTATGCGAAATAAAAGAAAAACAAGCAAAAATAGAGTGACCCGCTAGGAACTAATTATATATTGACCTTTGTAAGCATTCTTAAAAGTAGGTCATTAATAAATAATGTAAAATTTATATATAATCAGATTAAAGGCAATTGGCCCCTATGGGAAATCCCAACCCTTATTGTGTTACACAATTTTATATAAAAACATTCATAACCGCTATTTGAGATATTCATAATCTGACTCGGAAGTCAAACCAGTTATGCATGCGAACGATCAGAAATTTGCAGGGAGGGGGCCTCGAGGGGAGCTTTGGGAAATTGAATCGCGTGCGCAAATTAAAATGAGCTACAATCACGAAAAATGTAAACAGTATAGACTTACTCCGCTGGGACATCCAGTATATTCCCCGCCTGGTCTTGAGCTTTATCAGACAACCAACCATAATCATAGCCAGCAGCCCGACGAGTGCCACTAGAGCGGGGATCTTCCAGTGTTCTAGAATATTTGTCGCTGTGGAAGTTGTGGAAGGGCAGAAGCCCTCTCGGCAGCTGCATGTATTGGGCGCCACGCACATCTGATCCTCGGCACATCCCTCGGTGCACACAGGACTGCAGCTCTGGTCACTGTCCAGGCTGTAGCCTTCCGGGCAAGTGCACTTACCCGGGGACTCGCAGAACCCGTTCTGACAGCCATTGGGGCAGACCGGGACACAGTTTCCACCTGACTCATCCAGCTGGTGGCCAGTGTTGCAGAGGCATTCTTCTGGAGCTACGCATTGTCCGTTCTTGCATCCTTTCGAACAAAACGGGACACAGCTGCAAAATCTCACCAGATTAGAATCGGCCAGGTGGGCAAGGCTAACCACTTAACACTTACGGCCTGGAGCGTAGCTGGTTGGGATTTGTATAGCCCGGATCGCAGGTGCACGTATTGGGTTTGTCACACACTCCGTGGCCGCAGGGTTTATGGCAGATGGGCTCGCACAAAGTATTGCTCTTATTGTTCCTGATAGCTCGATAGCCGTTGCAGCAAACCTTGCCGGTCTTCAGCAAATGTCAACTTAGCTCTTCATTTACATATATTTTATAACTTACAATCATTCCCTTTGTCTTGGGATCATACATCTGTTTATCACACAGCATTGCCAGCAAGAAGCTGGGCAGTAGAGCGAAAATGATTGTTGCTCGTACTTGCATTCTGAGATGTTGTTCGGCTGCATCAAGAATGCAAACTGAACGCTCAAGTTGTTGATCAAAGCGCAAGAAGAGTAAGCGCTGCGCTTTTAATTCAAAGGAATTCGAATACTCATTAATACTCTGACGATAGCTTCTGATAAATCCTATTCCACCACAACGCGAACATGCATATCGCAAATTTATGTTTTAATGCACGACATCGAGCAGCTGAGACTGAAGTTCTATAGCCCTTATATAAAATAAATCACTGATATCATAATCTTTTTGGGAAAAAACTATAATATACTACACTATGTGTATTTTTATTATATATTTATTAACAAATTCATTCATTCTCATTCAATTCTAATATAATCTGGTAAGATTTTGCTAGCAATTTTTTAAACTGTATTTGTTGACTTATATATAAGTTGGGAACTTTGAACCTGTTACGCCGCGTTATAAAAAGACGCCGGCTGGGTGAGTCACACAGCCTTTTTTTAGCCCAAGCCTAACAAGATTTTACTTACAAATCGAATAAATGAGTTGTTATATTAACTTGATCATATGCGCGATCTCTCGACATGATCAATATACCAATATAAAAAAAAAAACAGGAAATATGTATGAAATATTTATATATACAACATATTTTATATACTATACTTAATGAAAAAGGCTAAAAAAAAACACCAAGATTATTAAAATGTGGTTATTCTTCTAACTTGTTTGCAACTGAACTTGTCTGTATCTTTCTCTCTCTCACACTTGCTCGCTCGACCTGAATAGCTGCCAAATAATTAACATTTTGTTGGGATAGATCAGTGATTCAGCATGCTAATGGAAAAAAAATAAATCGCCGTGACTCGGCAGGTATCTAATTTTACCAGGTGATTGTTTATTGCAATGTTTGGCGACTGGCAGCTCGCTACAATTCCCCGCTTTTTTGATGACGAAATTGGGGAAATTCCGATTCATAGTTCATTCACAGTTTTTTTCATAACTAATGCAGCCAAGAGAGACCATAAAGAGAGACTGATAAAATCAAGGTCAGATGATAGTGCCAAATATTAAAATTGTTTTTAAATCATCACGTTTTCGGTTTTGTTGTTCATTAGAACCAGATTTCTATTATTTGGCACCGGCAAGCATCTGAATGTTATTTAATAAACAACCGCTTTTAACCTGTTCCAAATGTTGGGCACCAAATTGATTTAAGCTAAATCATTATAAATCATAACATTGCATAAGATTTTGGGAATTATTAAATTAGTTCTTCATAAGCTCTTTCAACTGAGTGCAACTTGTAGTTACACGTTTTTTATCCGATTTATATTGTATATTTGCTAACTGACCAATGAATATTATGATATTGCTATATTTTTAGCTTTTTTATAAGTAGAAATTTTCCGCGTTGGAGTCATAAAACTCTGTGGTTAGAAGAGTTACGCATTCGAAGTAAGAGAAACATTTAAATTAATGCATATTGCAGCCCAGCAAAAGTAACAAGCGTTCAACATTTAATAGTACAAATATTCTGTTTGAAATCAACAATATTAATTCCAATAAATGTTCTGAGTACAAGCAATTCTTCGATCTCAGCGGACAAAGAAAAATGAGTTACTGAGAAACACCTTAAGCAAAGTATATATAGCTGTGGATCCAGCTAAAAGAGATTTAACTTCCTTCAAATATTAATTTCGTTTTATGTAAATACAAATAATTATACATGTAACTATGTGCGACCTTAATGAAATTCAAAATATAGTTCAATCTAATTCCATAAACCTATTAAAACACACAAAATGTTACCTTTTCTAATTAAAGGTTAATTTTAAATTAAATAAAATATAAATGTTTAATTTGTTCCATTTTTTGTTTATTATATATTGTCGGGTCACGCAGCCGCTTAATTTATATGCTTTAAATAATGTATTCAATAGTCAGTGGCGCAGCTTATCGCTCTCTCACTCTTACTCTCACTCTCTCTCTCTCTCTCTCTCTCTCTCTCTCTCTCTCTCTCTCTCTTTCTTTCTCTTGGCAGCAGCATCGCGCATCGCTTCGACAAAATAAACCTTAATTTCGGATATATACTAATTGTATTAATTTTGCAACAGCTAATTAAAAAGCTTATTAGCTAAACAGTCAGCAAAAGTATATCGTGAGATTTGAGGCGTACTATTTATAGTCACTTTGTTGACTCTTATTCCGCATCTCTTTTTCAGCTGCTTCTTTCGAAGTTTGACGTACAACCTATTTCTCCGAAAATCGAAGCAAATAAAAAAGATTAAAACAAAATTAAATGACAAACGAATGAAGTAAAAATGTTGATATTGCTTTATGCAAATGAACGTCTGTGAAATGGCCAGACGTAAGACCTTGAACAAAAAACAGCTACAATGACACATACCTATGCTATTTAAAAGAGACCTAAGCTAATTTAAATTCTTAATCAGTTTTATGTAAATACAAATAATTATACATGTAAATATGTGCGACGTTAATGAAATTAAAAATAAAGTTCAACCTAATTCCATCAACATATTAAAACACACAAAATGTCACCTTCTCTAATTAAATGTTAATTTAAAATTAAATAAAATATAATAATATATCGATATATATATATATATATATATATATGTTCCCTATTTATACATAGCTTTATATCTCATTATATGTATTTTCTCGTTTAGAACGAACTATTTAATCAACTTCAACATTTATTAGATGAATACTTCAAATACAATAAAATATAATATTAAGAATATGCGAGAATTTTAAAAGTGGATATTCGCAGCTCTGCAATAATCTGTTCATAGCGTGGGATCAGCTTATGTAAAAAAGATAATTGTTAATTGTTATTGGAGCTCGAACATGTCCCATTGAACAGAGTTTATTCTAACTAAATGACAGTAAATATAACTTCAGTTGGTATTAGATTAGTCAGCGAGTGTATATCGAGAGATTTGAGGCGTACTATTTATAGTTACTTTGTTGATTCTTATTCAGCACCTTCTTCTTCTTCTTCCAAATTTGAAGTCCAATCCGTTGGTCTGAAGGTCAAAACAAATTGAAAAGAATTAAACAACCGCCAAAGAAATAAAGTAAGAGCGTTCCTATTGTTTTATACGACTGACCGACTGCGAAATGGCCCGACGTAAGACCTTGAACAAAATATATAGCGCTGTGGATCCAGCAACAATGACTCATACCTATGCTATTTAAAAGAGACCTAAATTAATTAAAATTTTTTGTCCGTTTTATGTAAATATACTACATGAATGAAATTTAATGAAATTTAAAAGATCGTTCAACCGCATTCCATAAACCCATTAAAAAACAAAAGGTTTTACCGCAACCAAATAAATATTTATTTCTAGTACGCATACATATGTGCATAAAATTATTCTATATTTCTTGTTTTTAGTATATTTGTTCGAATTATTTTATTTATAAATTAGGCGCCACTTGCGATTGTGTCGAATGAGTTGCGCAAAACTTAAGACGAACTATATTACACTTAATCAGCATATAATATATTTATGTAATATTTTTACGATCATCAAAAGAAGATCATCAGTAAACTGTTCTGAGTCAGAATTAAATTTATGTACACATAAAAAATAATTTAAATTAAAATTGAAGAATTTTATGTTTTTGCTTATTTAGAGTGCAGCAAACTGATTTAACTGTATTTATAACAAGTATTATTTAGATATTGTGGCTGAACACGGCATTTGCAATTCCAATTGCAAACGACAGGAATCAAGTGTCTCTTTTGCGCTTTGTTTCAGCCCTATTTTTGTCGCTCCCCTTTTGCGGGCTGTTAATCTGGAAAACAAAAAGCTCCGACAAAGCTGCGAAAGGAAATGTTTGCATTTGCCTTTGGCTGGCACTAAAAATTGAATATTTAGTGGTCGTAATTAAAAATTAGCGCGCCAAGCAGGGGCGCCAGGAGCCAGGAGCCGGGCTATAATCCCCGCTCCTGCTTGTTATCTGTGTGTGTGTGTGTGTGTCTGTTGAGTCCTGCTGGTTGTTGAATGCACCTGACTTGGGTTTTTAATGGCAACCTGCAACTGGCTCACACACACAAAACGGAAGTCGTAAGCACTTAATTTATGCAGGCAATGCATTTGCGTTTTTAGTTACAGCTAAAGATGGCCAACAGGATGGCCAACAGGAAAGCTGTAAAGTCACAGTACAAACGAACAATCGCAGAGGCTTTAAAAGTCACTTGATTTAAAAACTCTTCTATTCTAAAGGACTAACTCAGACCTACGAATAAGCAAAAAACGTTAGTTTCGATACTCTGTTCAGAAAGTGAAAGAAAGTATAGCTGCTGCTCCATATAAAATGCCAGTGAAAATAACTGTGTATCTAAAGTAGATCAAATCATCAAAAATATTTAATTCAAGCCTTAAGCTAACAAACTATTTTATAGCTATTAAATTTATCGTTTTCTGAATCACAGCAAACATGATTTAAAATAAAAGAAAGGAAAATCTACTAGAAACCTTGACTAGCTGACTTAGGATACTCCTGCAGTAAAGTGGCCTAAAACTTTAAATATATTATTATAATCAAGTGAAGCAATAATTCTATTTGTTATTCTGCAATATTTGTTGATACTTTAAAAGAATAAAATTGCTTACATGATAGTTCCAAAAAAAGGCACTTCAAAAAATATTCTTTATTACTGGCTTCGTCCTTTCGAATGCAGCGAATGCAATTTAAATTTAAAATTAAACTATTTACGAACCAAACGTAAAGTCTACGATGGACTCGGGCTGTGCGAATCTTTGGCTTTTTAAGTATATATATTGTTAGAATAATATAAAAGGAATTTAATAGGCTAAGGCGGATGGGAGAACGCCTGGCCATCAACTGTTCGCCAAGAGCAGTAAAAAAGTCTGTCAGCGCTCTGGCCAAGTTCTCTTCGACTATGCTGGCTTTTACTCGAGACGATGCGTTGGCTGCCTGCGCTGCTTATGATCGTTCTAATTTTATGACATTCTGTTCTCAAGCATAGGCAAACCAGACCAGAGTGTGTCTCTATGTGTGTGTCTATATGCGTGTGTGTGTGTGTGTGTGTGTGTGGGTGAATGCAGGCAGAGCCATTTCATAGTCAGACATGAATGCTGCGCTTTGTTGCTATGCTACGCCTTTGTTTGTATTGCCCTCAGGGGTAAAGTTTTTAGGATAATAACTTCCTGCGACTTTACGAGCAGCAAGCAAAAGCCAAAAACCCAGCAGCAAAAAGCAGCAACAACAACAACAACATTCACAACGACAACAGCTAAAGGGAAATGCGAATACTTAAGTCAGAGAGAGCAGAGCGCATATGAACAAAATATCTTAAGACCACACTTAAAGCACTCAGCGAACAAACGTTTAAATGACACTAGATGCAAATACTTGCGTTGGCTTTGGGATTAATCTGGGCACAAACTTGAACTTGGACGAGCCTCTTAACAAAACTAAAAAGCTTAAGCTAACAATTGTTAAATAATTTAGTTTAAATTTAGAGTCAGAGTTTTTTAAAGGAAGCATTCAAGCACTTGAAAACCTTAAATAAATTGCAATTATTAACTTAATTTAACTTAAATACCTCTTCATCTTAAAAGCTCTCAAACAAAGTTCAACTATTAAAGCTCTAGTGGAACGTTAAGTTACCCGTTTAAGCTTTAAGCTCGACCAACTGTCATTTTCAGCTAATGTCTTTGGCCAAAAGGCAGCAGCAGGGCTGCCAAGACATCAGCACATTAACACGGTTGCGAGCGAGAAACTCTCTAAGCTTCGCACCCGGCCAGCCGCACAAACTTTTGACGTTAAGGACGACCACAAGGACGAGAGGCGGCAGAGTGTGGGAAACGTTGCGCGCATTAAAGACGCACAGACAGCACATCCATGACTGTGGGCATAATCTCAGACATAATTACACACAGACACAGTCAGACAGACACACAGACAGACAGACGGACAGACAGACAGACAGACAGCGGCTGACAAATGCAGTCTTATATGAATTGGGCTGGCTGCTGCTGGCTGGTTACATTTTTGCTTTCTACCTTTTGCGATTTATTTGTTTTTGTTGCCGCTTTAGTTCAAGCGAAAGTTAAAGGTGACGCAGTCGGAGTTAGAGTTGTAGTCGCATCCGTGGTCGTACTTTCTCAGTTAGCCATTTAATGGAATTCATTTGCTAACTTTGCGCAAAGCAACTATTAAAAGTGCATTTAAAATTAATTAAGCATACGACGTGTTGCCACTCGCAAGCCAAGCAACTAGACGAAACATGAAAGAACGGCTAGCTAAGTAAGTACCGCTAATGCAATACCCTATACAATTAGAATCTAAATTAAAATCTGTCAGAAAATCAGATAAGTCATTAAGTTTATTAAATACATTTTTGAATTAAGTTTATTTTTGTATTTGACAAACAGAATTAAATATAATGAAAATAGTAATTGAAAGGGTGTAATGATTTTATTCAACTGTATCTTTGATCCCACAAAGTTCAAATATTAATTGTTTTTTTTTTTTCGTTATAATTTTGTTTATTTATTTAAACAAGTTTTCTGCTACCTTAGTGGCACATAAAATATTAATTGTTAGAACAAAAAGCTGGCTTTTAACTCAGCTCTTATGCAGTTCGTTTACAAAGTTTAAGGGGTATATTAGATATTTATATATAAAGTATATATACTCGATTATACCAGCGTCAGATAAAGCGTCACGGTCTTAGTATACGCTGACTGAAAGCGTGACAAATCAATTAAATCCACATACCAAATGAGAAAAACAGATACATATAAACATCTCTGCCCATAAACTAACAAATTGTTATAAAAATTTAGATAATCCTTCTGTAGTCTAAAAGTTTACATTGTTTACAGAAATAAACCACATTTCTTGGTACATGCGATCAGTGATAAATTTTACATACTAGAAGTAACTGAAACCATTAAAAATATTCTTGAATAAAGTTCATAAGCACAAACTCATTTACTTGATTAAGCTTCCAATTAAGAGGGAATTTATCTGTGTACAAACCACTGTTAATAAAAATTTCCTAGGCTTTAGATAATTAATTTTCTATACAACATATTATTTTTACAGAAACGTAGAAACATAATTTATAATAAATTTTGTTTCATATTGGACATAAAGAGTGCTTTATATATATATATTAATATATGTTAGATTAATCAATAATAATTATCTCATCTCCTCCTTCAAATCTTTGTGTCTTAACACATTCTGCGAAAAACTTATGATTGCGTTAATCTTTATGAGTCTGAAAATTTATTGCACGGCACTAAATTTAAAGCCCCGAACGAGCGTGGGAAAGCTGAAGCAGGAAAGCAACAAAATTTTAATGAAATTAATAATAAAATTGTAAAATATAGAAGAAGTAATGGCGCTTGCAATCAAAACTTTTGTACGCCCAACTCGCGCGTTTATTTGCCGCGCTTAATTTGATTTAGCGCCTGTCTCTCTGCCCATCTCGCTCTCTCACTCATCTTCTCTCTCTCTCTCTCTGACTCTGTCTACGTTGCTGCTGGTGTCTCTGCAATCGAATCAAAATGCCAAGTTAAATGAAGCCAAAAGTTTCAATGTATATGCGCCTTTTTGAGCATTACTGTGTGCCTTGCACACACACACACACACACACATATACACACCCGCACACACACATTCCGGCACACACTATCTGCCATCCATTTGGCATTCTGTGGCTCGCAGGCCGCTTAATACGCGGCTTCAAAAACTTTAGACACAATATCGCTAATGATAATTACAAGCTAAAACTTTTCCAAACATTCGCTTGAACTTCCCCCCTCCCCCCTCGCAGCAGCCCCATTTCCACATGCTATATGCGTGTTTCGGTGTTTGTGTTTGTTTGTTTTTCAACTTTAGCTGCCAACATTAAAGCATAAATACAACATTTTTTAGTGGCTTAGACGAAATTTTCGAAAATTGCGGGCTTTAGAATATATACTAGGACTCATAGTAAAGTATACAGTTGTGCTCAAATTAATAACAGTGTATTACCTCACTGCTTTCACAACTTATTGGAAGGTCCTTTCAATTTTCCAAAATTAACTAGAGATATTATTTTGTACAGCCTTAAATGTGAACTGCAGAAACTAAAAAAAATGTGGATAAATTTGAATTTCTCTTTCTTGTTTTTGATTGTTTTTCGCGTATATATAAATATAAGTATATAAGCATCAGCTTTAATATTCTCTCTAATACTAAAATATAAAAGTCAGTAATGGTAAAAATAAGTCTTCATCTTGTACTTTGACAAACTCTGGATACCTAAGAATCAGAAAAAGAAAAGGCTACAAAATGTACAAACATAAAATTATCGACATTTTTTAGATCTTTAGGAATATTTTTTTTTCTTGTTAATATAATATATAAATTGTTAATAAGATAAGTGTACTGGAATAATTAAAAATGATAATAAAGTAAATAGGTAAAACTAATACATAAGTCGGACTAAATTAGGTAAATTGAAAATATTCTGATTTTTAAATGTAATTTAATTCTGATCAAGTACGACTCGACTAGAATAGGAGTTTAAGCTCTCTTTTCAAAAGTGGCTATATACATAATGTACATATGTATATACAAAATAATGAAAATGCATTAGATAACTCCTTTTAATAACTCGATTCAGCTGTCGATTTGCACTTAACTCTACTGACAACAACTCCTCGGCTTATTTCGACCAGAACAACGGGCAGCTAATGAAGTGCAAATTTGCTGCAGGGCAGAAAACCGCACGGAGAGGATGATCTAAGTGAACGAGATGGGTTGAGTTAGAGAGAGGAAAGAGAGCGGGAGAGAGAGCACAGGAAAAATCGCATAGCATTTTTATGTGAAAACTTTTGTTCAATTCATGGCTAAAACTTTAATGGATTAATTTGGCAAAATGTTCCTGAGGCAGGAAATTGAAACTGAGAAAGGGGATAAAAGCCGAAAAACTGAAGATTTATGGCAGTGCAGATGATTATTAACTATTTTTCAAAGGTTCTAATTTCAGTGAACTTTTTGGCAAACTTTTGCAGACAGAAATGATGAATATTTTATTGTAAATATTTTTGGCTGATGCACACACACTCACACACACATATATAGATAAATACCGTTTGGCGTCGACAGCAGGCAGCGATGTGCAAACGGCGCCTTTTATCAATTTAATTTAATTAAAATTAATTCACCAATAATTGACTTTTAATATGCAATCATTTGTATGAGAGCGCACTGCGACAGTTCCGCAGTTCTGAAATTCCAAATTATGCATCATTAACTAATTACAATTTATTAAATTGAGCTCCTCTGCAACTCCGGCCGCTCAGCGTATCGAGGTAAGGAAGGTGAAGTACGAAAAGGCGCCCTGCAGTATCTGAAAGAGACGCAGTTAGTGCGTGCGAGCGAGACTGAATATCTTACCTTTACAACGGCCTGCAGACTGACTCGAAAGTATTTCAGACCCGACAGATAGAAGCTCCTGCAGTTGACCTCGATGGCCAACGCGACGACCTTCAACAGTCGCAGATTCTCCCTTGAATTGGTTGAGCAATAAATTGCCTGCTCCCACTGCGATTGGTAGTACATGGTGCTCAAAGAGTCTGTCTGCCAAGAGATAACCAAAGAAAGTTGAGAAAAATAATTAATTCTTTATCATTTAATAATACATTTGTAAAGGAAGTTGATGAATAGAAGTTGGTCAGAAACAGGATTATCTCTATTCTGTAATCTTATCTCTGGAACTTTAATCTTAGTTTACTATCGTACTCCAGCAGGCTTTTACACCTCAGTTTTGTATTTCTACACAAGTTAATTCCTGGCGACAAAGCTTCATCTTTTCTTTTAGGTCGTGTAAGTTTCTCCGACTTTTTTAACCCATTTTATTTTATTTATTATTTTATTTTATTTTTATCTAAGTGCACGATGGATTGCGCATTGCTCAATTATTTTCGGATATAATACACTCAGTATAATACCATATATCTCATGTTTTCCTATGAGATCTCTCTCCCCTTAATCAAATCTTTAAATCACTTATCTTAGCTATGAGAAGGAAGGAAAAAGAAGAATATTTACCCCCCGAATCAGTTTGCTGATATCTATGCCAATATCTATCTCTTCTAATTAAACTTATATTACATTCATTCCCTTTTCTTTTATTAATTTTGTTATTATTAAGTTTAGTTTAAGACTTTCACAACATTTTTTGAATATAAATATATTTATTTTAATTAATCCTGCCTATTGAGCTGTAGATTCAATTAATCCGACGGGCAAATTATTTTAGAATTGTTTATATTTTCTATAAACTTAGTAATCTTAAGCTGTTTATATTTTAGTTACTTGAGTTGGCAACCATGAAGTTAATTTCTTTTATTTAATTAAATTATTATTAAATTAAATTAAATTATAAAAAATGAAAAAACTCTGCTTCTGTGTGATTGAAATAAAAATCAAATGAAGCTATGACTTACCATATAGGCCAAATCGGAGCCCAGCTGACCCAAGGAGAGTAGTTCCATGGTCTTGGCGGCAAACCACATGGGATATATAAAGTTGGCCGTTGGACTCTGCAAGGCAAAGCATGGAAATCAGAATACTCCTTCCCCCAAACACTTACCGTATAGGTCTTGAAGGCCAGGGCGCATAAAAGGAGCGCGCTGCAGGCGAACATGATGAAGATGCGAACCGTGAAGTGATCCTCAAGCTGCTGCCCAAATCGATTCAGGGTCACATTGCGGCGCAGCGTTTGGACGAGCAGCTCGCGCAGTTGGCGCGAAATATGCGCAGCCTGTGGGACGGCCAGGATGTGCTCGATGGACGTCTCCAGGTCGCGACGCAGCAGCATGTAGCGGGCCTTCAGGTGGGTCAGCAGCTCGCAGAGCAACGCCGTTTCGCCGAAGGCCATCGAGTCGATGCAGACGGCCGTCCAGACGCTGCTCAGCACGAGCGGGACGAAGACGTAGAGGGGCTCGGTATCGAAGGGCGGCACCATGGGAAAGACGAACTCGCGGCGCCTGTTGACCAGCATCAGGATGGGCGCAATCAAATAGCCCGAGACGGCAATCAGGTAGAGTGAGGCGACCACGCGATTCGGCAGCAGCTTCAGCTCAATGTGGCGAAAGAGTTGCGGTTCCGCGTTCCGATCCACGTAGATGCTGCTGAAGTACTTTTGCAGCAGGCGGTGCAGATTGTGACGATGCCACAGGACGTGCAGGCTGCGCAGCTGCGCCTCGACGAGGATCAGGTAGGTGGGCATGCCAGTCAGCAGGTTGTCCAGATTGTGGCTCTGCGAGCGCAAATAGCGCAGCTCGGCATCGTTGTGCAGCATGAAGGCCGCACTGCCCAACAGGATCAGTAACTGGTCCAACCACCGCCAGGCGGTCGAGGTGCTCGCCTCGAGGGGCCAGAAGATGTGGTTGAGTCGGAACAACAGCAGCGGCCACGAGAGACGCACCCGTCGCCCATCGTCCAGTCGAGGCACGTAACGAGCCATGGCCGGGTCTATAAGTGCCTGCTAAGTGAATGCGGCTTATATACGAGCAGCTCAAAGGACTTGGCCGGAGACAGTTGGCAACTTTTAATGAGCTCTCCCATGCGTGCAATGGCTCAATTAAGTTATTAGCCCCGGAAACAGTTGAAACTTCAACGTCAATTTCGGCTCGCATTCTACGTAATCACTTTGTCCTCGCTTATTCGGGTCTATCTAAACTTTACAAACCAATTGGCTCGACATTGTCTTACAATTAAATAGCAGCTTAATTTTCCTAGACAATTGTATATGAAAGTTGAAATTAACTACATAGTTTTAGTTTTGTTTGCCAACGTCTTAAATAAGTGTCTAAAATCTTGATGAGAAGAAGGAATGTGTTTAATTATTGTTCCACTTCACTTTTGGGAATGCTTTAGTGTTGTCGTCTTCTGATCAGAAATCCTGGATACCGTAGATAGTCTTTTAAAATTATGCAAATAAAAAAAAATACTTTAGCTTAAAAATGATGTTGAGAATTTGGATACTTACTAAAGTGCTCAATTTACGTATAGAGTATATAAAATGTAAGATGAATATAAATATGTGTA
The DNA here is from genome assembly GCA_004143845.1 of Drosophila lacertosa. Taxonomy (NCBI): domain Eukaryota; kingdom Metazoa; phylum Arthropoda; class Insecta; order Diptera; family Drosophilidae; genus Drosophila; species Drosophila lacertosa. Next base: position 356,592 of record SCDZ01000072.1, on the reverse strand, counting down.
TCGAAAGTTGAGCTTAGAGTATTTTTAATTCTAGCTAACCTCTTATTCTGGTACTTTGGACACGCTGCAGAACAAATTCTTTAACCTGATCTCCTAGATTTAAAAATCCAACACATATCCGATTAACACTCAATAGATCAATTTCTCAATTTAAATTTTTATATTAGTTTTGCCTAATTATTTAATAATTTTTTTCTTTACAGTAAACTCATTTTATTAACAACTTATATATAATATTACTAAAAAAAAATATGAAAAAACAAAAACTTTTTAAAACTGCGTTATGTATTCGATAATCTCATTCTATGGACAATTGTACATTTTATTGATCACATCAATGTCTGCCTGACTCAATTGGACTCTCTGGCCCATTTTGAGGTCACCACCAACGACCAGGGATTTGAGAGTTTGCTGGCTGGGGTCGATAGCAAATGCATTAACGGGGTAGTGCATAATGCTGCCATAGTCGTAGCCAACATTCTGGTAGGCGAAGGCATTCGAAGGTTCCACATCAAAATTTCGAACTCTGTCGGCCCTAATGTTGCTCCAAAGGACACTCACATAGCTCTCGCGATCCATTCGGCTGTGCTGATGAGTTATGCCCAAAGTGTGGAGCAGCTCGTGCTCTATTTTACCCAGTATAAAGCAACCGCTGTCAATGGGGAAATGTTTTAATCGCACGTATTGAACTCGGTCAAGGAAACCAACATTCGAACTGCAGCCAATTTCTGCAGGGATAATTTTCACATAGTTGGTGCTGGTTTCACTGACAGCCTCGAACTTTATACAGGTGACAGCTTGAATTTCCTCCATGGCGCGATATATGTGCCTGATCTGAAGGCTGGGGCATGTTAAAATAGATTACAACTTAAAAGCTTGAATAAAATAATCCAAACCAACTGAAATCCTCATCGATGACATAGTAAACCGTGGCATTCGGCCAGGGAACAATCTCTCTGGGAACCCCGCTCCGCGACAGGGGCACATCCATGTCACCCTGAAAGTAGCCAGCAGTCAGCTCCGGATCAGTTTCCTCCTCCTCTTCATTTTCGGGCGATTCTGATTGACTGCCCAAGCACAGCAGAGCTAGCAAAAGAAAACTACTTCGAGTCCACTTCGCGTTCATTCCAAACCCGGCAAGAACTAGTCTCCACTTATTAAAGTACTTACTTGTAAACTAAACTTTGCAAACAATTTAGATTCGCTGCGATATTTAACGCCAACGTGCCTAATAATATTATACAAAAGGTAGATGGGTTAAAGAATACATATATTTGCTGCTGTTACCCGGCGTTGGTCGTCCATTAATTGTTTTATAATATGAGAATAGTGATTATAGTGATTATCTCTGTATGAATTACCTATGGACAAGCGAAAGGTGAACATAATATTAATTAATAGTAAATACTTTAAATTAAAATGCTCTAAAATACTTGTGAAAATTCTGATATGCATTATCTCCAATTAAAGTGATTATACCCTGTATAAATTACATTTAAGAAAAACTAACATAATATTAATTTAAACAAAATTCTTTAAGCTAACATACTTTATTATTTCAATTGATGTGTGAAGAGCTTTAATTTAATTTGGTCTCAAATAGCACAGTTTTTTATCTTAACTGTTATTGGCAATGTTTAATTTTCATACTAATTCCCAATTCTTTAATTTTTAGCTGCTGCACAGGATAAAAAAAGTCACCCAAGTAATGCATAAAAATCAATTAACTTAAGCGAGTAACTTTTGCAGTCAACGATGCCATTTGGAGCCCTTCGCTCTTCCTCTGGGATTGTGCTGCAGCTGGCAACAGTCTGCCACATTTGCGGCTTGGCAGCGCCAGATAGTCGCAACAGTTTGTGTTATGAATATTTTAAGGGACCGTTAAGCAAGAACAGCAAACAGTGCAAACAGCAGGAAAAGAGACAAAACCCAAGTCGAAAATCTATTCCCCTTACTCGCAGCACCCGTCCACTCTCCACTGTTCACTCTCCACTGTCCAGTGTCCACTGTCCAGTTGGAGCTGCAGTTTGCTCACCACATTCATCTTAATTTCCTGTCACGACAATGACAACGACGTTGACGCTGCTCAGACCCGGCACGTTGAATGCTCCACTCTCGACGCTGGTCGGGCCAAGTGTGCGTGTAACAACAATGAAAACCCTCCTCTATTTTTTTCACTCTTTTTTTTTTTTTCTAGAACACTTTGCCTTTGTGGCGGCCTTTACTTGCAGCCTGTTTTTGTGTGGGGGGAGTGCTTGCAACTGTGTCTAGTCCGCCCGTTCGCTTTGTTTTGCCATGTGGCATCGCGTGGTTCGAGTTCATGGCGATGCCGAATGCCATCAAACGGCAAAGGGCCAAAAGCGTTTGTCCAGGCATCCAAAACGGCGGCATAAACAACGCACATGTGTGTGAGACTGTGTGTGTGAGTGTGAGTGTGTGTAAGTGCGTGCAAACCCCTCTTCTCATTGTATGCGATGTTATCGCGTGCCACAGGATATTGCACTCTAAGCCAGTAGATGGCGTCATGTAAAGCTGGACAACATCCGATTAAAACTTTACGATGTGCGTGTATCCCAGTCGTCCCTGCCACTGTGTGTATGTGTGTGTGTGTGTGTGTGTGTGTGTGTGGTCAGCAAGTGGATAAATTCTCATTTACTGCTCTTTTAAGCACGTTGTTTTTGTCGCTCTTTCGTTGCTTTGCTTGCCAGCTTGTTATGTCCGCACACCGGCGAGGGTATATTAGCTAGTTCATGGATTATGCCAAATTATAAAATGGTTTTATTTACCAAACTACTCAAGTGATCTTTGTTGTCATAACAATAAATCGAACTTGATCTTAAAAGTTGCTTTATATAAAATAAATTTATTTTTTTTTATTTTGTTTATGTGGAAACCTTAGAAGTAGGGTCAAAGATTTCCACATAAAACGTCTTTTTTTATAAGTAAACTTATGCATTTAAACATATTTATTTATGTTTGAATACTTTTCTTTTTATTTCTTTATTCATTTTGTTGTCTTCTTGGCAGTTTAATTTGGTTACTGATATTGCTTATAGACCCCTATTAGGAAGGTCTGCGGATTGATGCCATTTGAGCCTCCGTATCTTTCTTCCTAATCTCCTTTAAATGGACAGCTAGTCGAGCAACATAGTTTTATTTATTTATTCATTTTTTCTATTTTATTTTATTTATTTATACAATAGCTTACACTTTGAAGTCCTCCTCGAGGGGTAAAAATTAGAAAATTTTAAGTTTTTGGCATATTTTCGTTTAAGTTCGTTTAGCTTCTATTCCCTCCAGGAAGCGTGTTCAATGTTCACTGTAAAATATTTAGAGAGCAGCTTTATTTTTTCACTATGTGCATATGCAGCTGCAGCGGCGCCCTCTGTCGGCCAGTTCCAGCATGTGTGTAAATTGTCCACTCGTTATGTGGGTGTGCGAGGCATCTGTTCCTGCTGCTGTTGCCGCTGCAGATGGGGAAGGTCAGTGTTTGGGGTAATAGCGCGGCATGTTAAACTGACCGCAAGCATTGTTTATCATTAAGTGTGCCCGTCCGTCCGCCGGTCCGTTGGTCCGTTCGTCCGTTCGTCCGTTCGTCCTTGCATGCGACCGTGCGGGTGTCTATGGCCTGTCCCGACTTGTGCCACATGTGTCACATGACATATGTGTTGCATGGCCGTGCGTGCTGGCGGCTCTTTTTTTCCAACTGGCCAAGCATGCGTGGCATGTTGCCCGACCGTCCGGTTAATGGAGCCGTTGGTTCGTTGGTGGGTGCCATTCTAAAATCCAAATGAAATGCCCAACTCGAAGCGCTCGAACATTAAATAAAGGAAATCAAATAAACTGCAAAGTTTTTCGGCCAACCTCAGCCACGCCCACAGCCCCCCCCCCCTCCTCCCCCCCTTGGCTTTCGATGAGCGCAGCGAATGCATGCAAAACTTTTGTAATTAGGAAGCAATGTCGGTCATTAGTGAAGAGGGCTGGCGGGGGGGAGCAGGGGGCGTGGCTGCAACTGCTGCGTCTGCCATTCAACGAAGATGCCACAAAAAAGCGCCAGCAGTCAAAACAATAATGCAAATGTTCAGTTCAACCAAGATCAAAGAAAAACTGAGTTTTGGCTAAGACGAATTCGAAATGCGCTTAAAACAAACTTAATAGAAATAAATAAAACCATTTAAACACTTATCTCCTAAAGGCATTGAACATCCAACTCAAAAGTTTATTATTAACCCTGCAGACATTTAATAGAAATTTTATCTGATATATCAATAAAGATTTCGCTAAATATTTCCAAAGTTTGTTTTAAAGGCTAATTAACTTAAAAGCCATGCCATTTAAGTTGGTCAACAAAAGCTTGAATTTGGCTAGTCGAACAGTTAGTATGCCCGCTAACAGACTTCTAATAAATACAGACGAACAAAGGGCTACTAAACGAACTTGGCCAATGGCGACCAACATTTTGACCAACAATACTCCAAATAGAAATTGCAAAAAGTCAACCGGCAAAGAGCTGGACAAACGGGCCAGAATGGTGGTTGGGGGTGGGGGGGTGGTTTTTGGTGGTGCGCAATTGGACGAACATCAAACGTAATTTTAATAAAGTTTGAATGCAAAAGTTTCTGATTTGAAATGCATATAAAAGTTAACTATTTCCGACGCAGCAGCAACGAAAACTGAGAAAACTGAATGTGTGTAAAAAGTTTATTCGCCTATTTTTTTTTCCTACTTCTTCTGCTTGTTGTTGTTGCATTCATTGTGCCGATCACGGCCGCTGCTGCGGCACAACCCGAACAAACAGCGGATGTGGCAGCCACTGGTCGCGCCTCACGCCCGACAAGAGGCGCCGCCGTTGCGTCTCCACGGCCCAGGCCATGGTCATAAATTAAAGGCAGCAAACCGAGTGCGGAAGCAAGTCGCAAACGGACGGAGCAACGCAAACGGAATGTAGTGGTGCAGGGTGGTGGTGGTAGTGCTGGTGGTGGTGGTGTGCCAGACAAGTGGACTTGCGGCCATTACATCTTGGGTCTACTCGGGCAGGAAGCGCCAGCTGTGCTGCTAAGCAGCCTCGAGCCAACGTCGCCGGCCTGGCTAACGATCGCAGTTCGCCGCAACTGGCCCCAGGCCGGACTTGAAGTTTTTCCTCATCTCCAGCGACTGACGCTGAATGCAGATGCAGCGGATGAAAGCGTTTCATTCCACCATCAAGCCTGCCATCCTTCTCTCCTGCTCCTATCCTTATCTCACATCGAGTAGACATGTAACCATGGCATGTGACTCGAATATTCATCTTGAAGCTAACAAAAGTGCTTTAGCTCAGAGTTCTCATGTTAATAGAATACCATAAACATGGGCATAAAGTTAAGCTTTGTTAAATTGAATTTCACTTTAATTCCAAAATTGCTTTACATAAACTAGTATAGTAATATATTATTTAATATACTAATATAATCTAATGCACCCTAGATTATACATATATATATATATATATATATATATATATATAACTAGCATTGATTTAAAAGATTTTAAATAATTCATAAATATAGCTTCCTTAGTCTCTTTTAAATCTCTTTTAAATAATTCAATATATTTTATTCAAGACTATACAAAGCTGAATTCTTTTAAGTCTAGCTTCATTAGTCTCTGAGACATAATCAAAAAAACGGATCTACAAACTAATAGTTAATGATAAAAAAATGGAACAAGTTATGGACTATATTTAAAGGCTGAAAGCTTTAAAGCTAAAGTTTTTTAAATCTTCTAGATCATCGAGTTTAGCTAGATCCACTAGATTATAGGTGAATATCAAGAAATTATATGCTCTATGTGATCAGAGATGCCTTCTTATGCCTTTTACATATACTTTACATGACCACACTAAAATAAATTTTTCTAAATCTAACTGCTTTTGTCTCTGAGACATAATTTAAAAAACTGTACGACAAACAAAAGATTCTTGATAAATAAAAAACGGAACTGTTTATTTTGTGGTTTACATCTTCTTCCCATAAATGTACAAACCCATTGTAAATATTCCTTCATTAAAAAAATTACCTATTGTAAATAAATCAAATAATTAAAAAAAATAAGATATAATAATATAATATAATATATATAATATCAAAACAAGCTTTAAGACTCTCTATATTTAACCTCTTAAAGTGCTTTAAGATCGTCCAGTTAATACATATAGACAGACAGACAGACGAACCTGGTTAAATCTACTGGACTATTAAATTATGTGCAGAAAATGTTAAACATTTTTGAACATTCTCAATGAGTACAGGGTATACAAAAAATAAATAAAATTAATTTGTCCATTAACTTTAATTATTTGTTTATCCTTGTAGAGAATATTCTATTGTAAGAAAACTTTACATACAAATGTATATGCCAGCGACAGTCTAATTAAACAATTTAGCAAAACTGAATACAGAGTATTCTCATACTCTCTCTCTCTCTCTTTCTCTATCTCTTTCGATCTCTCATTTTCTTTCTTTCTCCCATATCGGTCAACTTCGATTAAAGCAGGAATGACGATTAAAATAATATACATTATATTCGCATTAGTTGAACTTATTCAACGAATTCCATTTCTAGTGAACTTGTCTTTTTTTAAGCTTGGGCAAACAGCAAAAAGTACTCGGAAAAGAAACCCGCGATAAGCTTCAATTAAGAATGATTTAAAGCGATATCTAGACGGACAATGATATATTGCCATTGCAATAAGTATCAACACAGTGACTGACTATGCGAGCTTTATTTACACCTGCAATGGACACTTGTACATGGTATTGAGTCGAATGATGTCAGTGGAGCTCATGGCGCGCCTTTGGCCCATTTGGGACTGTCCATCCGGGTGCAGAGCGATGATCGTTGGCTCCTTACCGTTGGCGAAGGCCAAGGCGCTGTAGTGGAGAATGCTGCCGTAGTCGTAGGAGGCATCAAAGTCGCCGACCTGGTCTGCCTCGTACTTTTTGAAGTTGTGTTCTTTGCCCTCCAAAATGTTCTCCTCGACAATCTTGACGTAATCGTCGCGATCCGACGAGCTTTGCTGATGATGGAAGCCCAGGGTATGCAGCATCTCGTGCTGAATGGTGCCCAGTCTAAAGCAGCCAGTGTCCAAGGCGGCGGGCAGCAGGTTGATAACTTGTTGCTTGCCGCGGTAGCCAACGTTGGAGCTGCAGCCCGATGTGGAAACGGTGAACAGCACAAAGGCCACGGTGTCCTCATCGGCGGGCACAAAGCGCACGCAGGAAGCTCGTTCGATGAGCCGCATGCCCAGCTCTATGTAGCCCACCTGTCCAGCATCTGAAGGAACGTTGGCTTAGCGAAAAGGAAAACAGGATAAAAAGTTACCCAAAACCTACCGAATCCCTCGCCTATCCTGTAACGAACTGTCGCATTGGGCCAGTGCTGGGTCGTGTCTAGGATTCCGTTACGTGTAAAGTCCACATCCATGTCGCCCTCAAAGTAACCCGCTGAGAGCTCCGGATCAACTTCCTCCGCCTCGTGCCAACCAAGCGGTGCTCCAAAGGCGCCCAAGATGAGGCCAGCGAGCAGCAGAAAGCCAAACCGACTCCGCGTTACGAACATTGTGAACTAAGCTGTTCAAAACGAATGCGTGTTTTTAATGGCTAATTAGACTTGAATTATTTGATTGCCCATCGTAAAGAGTTTGATAAGATGTAGAAATGCCCCTCTTTTATTCTGGGGGCCATTAACTGCTTGGTTTGATGTAAGCCAAAGTCGATGGTCTTTGCTGATTCTCGTATCGATAGCAACTTGAACGCATTTTGTGGTTCACTGGATCATCACTGGGCATTAACAGATCTGATTTGGCACGAATACTCATTCCGTTCAAATGGGGTTAAATTAAAATTATCAATTTAACAATGGCACTTGAGTCACGTATATTCCAAATGATCGATTACCCTCAGTTTTTTAAACTCACATTTTTGTAGCTTATCTCGTAGATTATAAGAACGTCCGGTTCTCATGTGCATTTGAATACAATCCAATAAAACAACTCATAAATTCTTAATTGATACGAAAAAGTTGATTAATTTGACAAATTGAGAAATTGTTTTCATATTGAAAATTAATTCCTATTGAAAATGGGGAAAAATGGTAAAAAGTTTATACGGATATGTGTTTACAGCCAGTAGGAAATGTATTCTTCCCAAGGAAATCGAGCTTACTTCATTCAAACTCGTCCATCTGTCCCTTTATATGAACACAGCAATCAAAGTAGAGACTTCAACTTTTCGACTATGGATTCTCTTATATTAAGCGCAGTACAAAATTATCATTTCTTTAATATCTTGCCCCATATCATTAGTATCGATAAGAAACGATATAATGACATTGTATTTGAGGACATTTGAAAGACTATTGGAGTTAAAACAAATTAAGTTCAGCATATTCTCTTTGGGAATGAAAAGAATACAAAAAATACGAAAATGTTTTGCTTTTTTATACCTCACCAAAAAAAACCAAATTAAATCAAATATAATCTAAAAGTATCATACTTTTGAACTACTATTTTTTCACATTATTTATAGCCTATTTATTATTAGCTTTAAGCTTGTGAATTTAAATTAATATTAATATTATAATTTTTATGTTCATATTCACAAATTAAAATTTATATTAATATTATATTATATATTCAGAATAAGAATATTTATATTAATATTATTATATTTATGATTATATTCACAATTAAGTTATGTCATAAGTTATTGAAAACCTTGATTGTAGCTTTATTTTTGTTCTCTGTTCCTTAAGAAAGAAAGATTTGATTGGTGTCCTCATGAAAACAACTCGTACGAACTTGTTTTACCCACGAATGAATATAATAAAAAAAATTTAAAAATCAAAAAATTTATAATGTACTTATTTTTACAGGTCGATTATTGATGATAGAAATCTATAGGTCAAGGCGCATTTAAATCTAATATTTTGACAGAATATATTTTATTGTAATTTGGTGACTGACAGATGGTTACTTATATAGGTATTTTTTATATATGTATAATAAGCACGCTCTTTAAGGCAAATATATATTCAAATATATATATATATAATAAATCTGAACTTAGTCTATGAAGGCAGATGGAGGATATATAAAAATTAAATAATATGATAAACTTCTATTTAAGGAAATGTTCAATGTGATAAAAATCAATTTAGATAGTGTCTGATATTTAGATACTATAATTTACTAATCTTTATTAAGTCGAATTTATGGTATATATAACGAAAAAATAATAATATTTTTTTGCAAGTGAATTTACTAATATGTTAACAAATACCTCATAACAAATCGAATAAATTTAAATTAAATATGTTTGACCAAAAGATAAACCTACTTAGTAGTAAAAACGGGGTATTTTAGGTGAGGAACAGAACTTGCTCTACTAAATTCGAGGCGAACAAAGAAGCCCCGCAGCTGTTCCCAAGCACCTGCCTGCAGTTTTCCCAGCTGTACCGATAAGACTCAGCCCGCTTATCTTATCGCACTGGAAGGTGTGCGCTACACGCGAACGGCGAGCATATTTGGCAGGTGAACGATTTACCGCTATTGGCCGAGTGAGGCTGGCCGGTTATAGGCCCGGCCAGCTGGAAGCAGCGCCGGAGTTAGTCATGCTCTGGAGCGGGGAGCAGTTTCTGCAGTCAGTTGTTAGTCGACAGTCAAGAAACATTTCCGAACTGAAAAGTGAATCAAAAGAACAATTTATAGATAAACGAAACGAGGGCATTACAAAATGCCCACAAACTAAACAAATTTAGATGGCATTGCAATGCGTAATGCAACCAAAAATGTGGCTAGGCCTTAAACAGATCCTGCTGTACGTGGGCCTGCTGCTGTGCGTCGTGTTGCAAGTGTGTCGCAGCAAGACGCAGCTGCAGCTCAACTGCCCCAGCATTTGCCACTGCGATCTGTACGCCCAGCGCAATCGCGCCATTTGCAGGTGTGTCTCAATTTAAGACCTTCACTTTAACTTCATTGTATATATCTGATTTATTTGCTTAGCGCGCGGCGCTTGATAAGCGCCAGCATTGAAATGCCCAAAACAGTGGAGCTGTTGGACTTGAGCTACAATGATATCACCAGCATTGACGACGACTGTTTTGAGGTGAGTTTCACTCAAACCTGTAAACGTGACTAATTTCTAATTTTCATACCCACTTTCTCTTGCCACAGAGCAACGTTCATCTCATCAATCTGACGCTGGCCCACAACGCCATCCAAACGCTGCATGTGAATGCGTTTGGCGAGCTGCGAAGGCTGCGCTCGCTGGATCTGTCCTACAATCGGCTGGAGCAGGTGGACGAGCATCTGCTGGAGACGAATGCTCAGCTCACCCATCTCAGCCTGGAGGGCAACAAGCTCTCCACGCTGGGCAACTCTCCGCTGCTGCGCAGCGTCTCCTTGCGTAGCCTCAACCTGCGCAACGCGCAGATTAATCAGCTGGGCGTGGAGTCGCTCAGCGCTCTGCCGCAGCTGCGCCAGCTGGATCTGGCCCAGAATATGCTGCTCACCATCAACATCAATGTGTTCCATGCGCCGCGCAAACTGGCCGCCCTCAGCCTGGACGAGAATCCGCTCAACTGCGATCGCGCCCTCAGCAAGGTTGCCACTTGGCTGAGCCTGCGCGGCGTCCTCGTCAGCATGAGCGATTGCCTCGAGGAGAAACTGCCCTCCCTGGAGGATGTTGAGATGCAAGGGGCAGATGTTGAACCGCCTAAGTTGGAGCGCATGGAAAAGGCCGACAGCAGCAGCACTGAAGGACCCCAGTCTGTGGTGGCTGTGTGGCGCGAGCTGCCCGACGACTCAGAGGAGCAGCAGCTGCAGCAGGATTATCAGGAGCAGGACCGCGACCAGGCGCCCGAGGAGGAGCTGTCCACACTCGTCAATGTCTGCGAGGGCCACCGCGAGCTGCTTTGCCTACGCTATCGCAACTGTTTGGAACGCGTTAGCCACGAGCTGCTCGCCGGCGATGGCGCCCAGCCGCCGGACCTGGTCAAGGACTCGCGCACCTTTGACGAGGACGACGTCAAGCTGGCCTTTGCTGTCGGCGGCGCCACCGGCATCTGCATGGTCATCTTTATCATCAGCTTTGCCCTCTGCGTGAAGAGCAGCTGCGAGCTGCGCAAGAAACGCCGCCAGACGGCAGATGGCGACACATGTGAGTAGTAAAAAAGAGATTGTTAAAACCCTAAATTTGGCATCGAGTAACCGAAAGTTATAAGTTGAAGTTAGTAATGCTTTCAGAATAAGCTAAAATTGATATATGAATATAGTTAACATACTTACCTTAAAGAATTTAGACTGCTTAAGAGGCGATAGTTGAAACAAATAACAATTATTTTTATATCCTCCTAGAGAGTGCAATATTTGCTGTAGAAATAAGTAAAATATAGAAGATGTAGTACAGGATGGAAGTCGCTTTTCAATCACTTAATTTCTATGTCCAAATGTAACGTCTATGTTTCTTATTGTCTCTTCATATTCAGGCCAGGTGGCGCTTTCCTACTAACGATACTTAACAACCTTACCGCAATGGGGCAAAAAAGGTCCTAACAATTCAGTTTGATATATATTTTTTTCTTTTTATTCTGTAATTAAATACAACTTAAATTATTCGTATAAACTAACTTTCACATTCCACTTATGTTACAATAATATTTATAATTATTAATTTAAAGAAACATTTACAAAAACCTTGTGGCAAGAACAATTGGTTGATGGCATTTGAGAATTATTCTCCTTGTTGTGCGCCCGTTCAGATGGCAACGTATAGTAGATAGACTTAGTTTAAATTAAAAACATAGATTAAATAGATTTATATGATTTATAAGGGTCTTTAATATTGAAGAAACCGAAGATAACTTTTATTTTATATTTAATGAGCTTTCCAAGTGCATTAGGCAAATGTTAAACCATCTTCAATATATATATATATGCAATATTCTTAAATATTCCACTCCCTGAAGATAACTTTTCTTTCTTTCTTCTAACTATAAAGTGCACTAGTCAAATGATAAACAATTTTCTATATATAAGCAAAATTCTTTAATATTCCACTTCCCGAATAATAACATAACATGATTTGTTCCGTTTGCAACTTCAAAGTGCATTTGGTAAAGTTAAATCATCTTCTATGTATGAGCAATATTTTTTAATATTGGACGAAGATAGTTTTTTTTTCTTCATTTGATAAGCTTCCACATTTTCTACACATAAGCTAAAATTCTTTAATATTCCACTCCCAGAAGATAACATAATTCTCCTGATTTGTTATTCTTACAATTTCAATGTCATCTTCCACATATGATCAAAGCTCTTTAATATTCCACTACCGAAATATACGCTTTCATTCCTGGTTTACTACGCTTCCAGTTTAAATGTGTTAAATCATCTTCTATATATTGACAAAATTCTTAAATATTTCACAGCCCGAGGATAGCTTTTTATTCCTGATTTGCTACGCAAATGTTAAAAATTAACTTTGTTCTGCATACTCTACAATTCCAAATCACTTTCTTTATGACTTGTTTCTGCATACTCTACAATTTCATATCTCACATTTTTACCTTCACAGCTACGCTGGACTCTTCGCAGCTGCAGCTGCCCACGATTCACACCTGGTCGCCGCCGCGCTCGCGAAATCCGCGTCGTTCCAATCCGCAGCGTGGCCGCAACGCGCCGTCGCGGGCTTTGGTGCGGCAGCCTTACGGGCCGGACGACAACTTTGTGTCGCGTCTGTTTGGGCGGCCGGCACGGCATCAGTATTATCGGACGATCAACCAGAATACGGCGACGCTGATCAGGCGCCTGAGCCGCAGCAACCTGTTCAGCAGTCGCGATCGGGAGCCGAGCAGTCCGGAGACGCCGCCGGCGGCGACGGCGCGCTTTTATACGGATGTGGTGGAGGCGGGGGCGGTGCGGCCGGAGACGCCGCCGCCGAACTACGGCGACGTGGTGGTCATTGATAATTGTGATAACAAGTAGGCAGCGAGCCGTAGTTTCCTGGGGCGAATAAATCTTTAAGGATGATCTTTTTATTTGACGGCGGAATTCTTTTTGTTCGCTAGCATGGAATCAATTGGGGATTGCACTTACAATTTTTTATTTTTTTTGGGTGGCATTACTTTTACACGACTGCAACAAATCGCAATAAAAACTTTTGACAAAACTATCAAAGTTGGGGCACGGGCGCAGAGTAGGAGACTGTGAAATTGCCACAGCCGAATCTCCCTCAATCCCCTCACTCAGCCAACGCATAACAAATGCTCAAGTAAGAAAACTTTACACACTCAAATAAATGCAAGCGTGAAGCGTGTGCGAAACCAGACGGGAAATGAGGCGGGCCAGCGGATGTTGCAAGACTATTCGAAAACGCCACAAAAGAAAAGAAAAGCCAAAAAAAAAAATGAAGGAAAAAATCGTAGCGAAAAAAAACGGGACAAAACCAAACAATTTTCACTGCAAAGCGGCAAAAGGGTCCCCTAAGAATCAACCACCAAAACTTACAAAGCCAACATAGAAAATGACAATACACAGATAAATAGTAGATATATGCATGGACATATTATATATACTATATAGGACGAAATAGCTGTAGAAAAAAGGACATTGATTAGTTTGCTATAAGATTTTATATAAACATATTTTGTAATCCAAGTTTCATGTCTATAATATAAGTATAAATAATCAAATATTGCTATCAATAATCACATCCAATAAATATATAATTTTAGTCAACCTTTTATATTTTAGCTCGTCTTTCTATGGTTTAACATTATATTCAAAGGAAATAAGCACATTCATAAAATTAACTTATATGTTTAAAAAACTTATACGAAATCTGGCTATAGCCGAGCAGTGAAAATCGTAACCAGAAAAGTTTTTTGTTGCCAATTCCGCAGCAACTGTGCGTTGGAATGTTTGTCCGTGGATATCGTTGTTTGTTGGCGCTGTTCGTTGTTTGTGGCAGCTTTCATTGCACTGCGCATAGTGCACAGTGGCGCACAAAAGTTAACGTATCCGGGGACCCCAAGTTGCGTTGTCAACAAGCGAATGCAAAAAGTGAAGCCAACCGGGCGTAAAAACGGCCAACAGCGGGTGGCAAGCGACTGTTCCGCAAAGCGTGAAAAAATATCTAAATCCAACATTAATGAAAAACTTTTTGCATAATCCATGTCGCCGACGAAGCCAGCACCAAATGGGGTGGCGTTACCAAAAAAAAAAAACTCCCTGCCATCGGCTGTAGACACTAGCGAAATGCAGTCAAGTCAAAAACCCCAACCCCAAAAAAAAAAAAAAGCAACAAATTCCTTCGTTGAGTGATTCGAATTCAAAAGGTAAGCTATGCGGATGAGAGAGGGAATTTTGAAGGGGGGGCAGACATTGTGGTATGCGGTTGTGAGTTCTAAGGATTGAAGGCCAAGCGGCTTAAAAGTTTTCAAAGGTTATGCCAAAAGCAACTGATAGCTAGCAGTAAGCGCTGATTGATAAGTATGCCAAGGCACGTTCCGGGATACTTCACAAATCTTTTCAATCTAGTCACAGCTTAAAGCAATCCTTTAGCTTTAAACAATTTTAAAGTTGCAATATTTATATTTGGTTAAAACAATTCTCTAAATACACGTTGAAATTAGCTTTAAGCGTTGTTTAAAGCTGCTGTCAGTGGTCCATTAGCACATTGACTGGCTGCTTGAATAGACCACCTCGGGCTTTTGGCCAGCACTAACAGTTTACGACCATTTCACATTCATATATTCACTGAGCAGTCTTGCGGATCTGGAAATAAACTTCAAAGCATTTAACAGTTGTTCACCCCCAAAAACCCCCCTCCCCCAAAGACCCGTTCATCAGTCCCCTTTGCGATGTAATCTGCACAATGCCACAGCACAGTTTTAATTGCTGTGACACTGCAGATACGGCTGACTGGAGCTGGAAATTGGTCAGACTAGGTAAAGGGGAAGGGTGGAGGGGAAAAGAGGAAAAGGGGGGGAGCTGCCACTGTTGCTGCCGTTGCTGTTGTCGTTTTCTAATTTGATAAAGATAAAAATCATTTTATAAATGCCGACGATGGCACTGGAGACGCTGCCATCAAGTGAATGCCCCCGACAGGCGACAAAATATACACAGGACTCGACTTGGGTCGACTTGGCTCTTAATTGAATGCTCATTTCGTAGAGGACTTTGCCAACCTGCTCGCTGGTCGACTTTAATTGCATTTTTATTTCATTTCCCGGCAATTATCGCTGCTTCGTGCTCAAATTTATAAGCTCCTCGCACCTGTCGTCGCACCTGCAGCAACAATCTAAGCTCCAAAGGTCAATCGTTGTGTCCAGCGTATGTGTGTGTGTGTGTGTGTGTGCAACTAGTTGGGCATTGCGGTGTCCTGCTGTTGTAATTAAAGGTTGCCCTGGCCGAGCGTGCTCCTGCTGCAAAGCTGCAGCTGCTGCTGCTGCTTGTTGCTTGTTGCTTGCTGCTTGTTGTTGCCACATTTTAGCAATATTTATAGTTACTGCTGCGCTTCGGCATTGGTCTTAGTGAAAGCCCAAGTTGTCGTTGCCAGTTGTTAGCAAAGCAATTAGCATGAGTTTGTTATTGCAACACGGCAGTCAAGTCTCCAAGTCAAGCCCGGGTGCGGAGTGCAGCAATAGTTGGGACATGCTGAAAGTTTTACGTTTTACAGCAGCGCCGTCTGGAGTTCCCGCCGCTCGATCCGAAAGAGGAATTTAATTTATTTACTCGGCTGCTCGGGCGAAAGTGTTGGCATATGGCCATGTGGCATTTAACTCTAACAACAAATCAAATGTAAGTGAAACGTGCAACAAAAGTGAGCACAGGGCGCAGCCAGCGTGTGGCAGCCACCTGAAAATGATTCCGTAATAGATGCGGGTGAAACTTAAGGTAATCCCAATAGAGTGATTTTTTTTAGCTGTCAAAATTAAATTAAACACATTCACATCAACTTTTCAGATTCAATTACTATCTGCTCTGATTTAAAGACTGTCTTATATTTATTTTATTATTGTTTATTTATAAATATAAAAATTGTATTTTGTTCACCACTATTGAAATAGCTTTAATTGCCACAAGTAGACTGAAAATATATTTGCCTTAGTCTTAATTCAAAATATTAAGCTCTTGCAGATAGAAGCTGGTTTTACCCATCGAGAAATCAAGCCAACGATTTAAATTTATCCTCCCAAAATATTATCCATAGAAAAATTTTAAAATGGGCATTAAAAGGTGATAATGCAAAAGTATACCATAAAAAGTCAGAGTAAATGATGGACATAAAGTTGGCAATCCATTGTGTATATACTTATAACATCTATCTATTAAATTCTCAACAATTCAAAGTAATAAATTAAATTTAAACTTCATACAGATATATTTATTCAAAAAATCTATAAGTTTTTTCACTGCTGGTCGATTTATTAGTTAGAAAATGAGCTAATGAGAGACTTCAAGTCACAGACCACAGTCCAGGTAAGCTAAGAAGTACTTTAATCACTTTAATTCAAAATCACTTCACTGGTAAAACTGACTGTTTCGACATGAATAATAAAGTCAGTCTGAAAAAAACATCCTAAAATATGGGCTACTTCCTTCCCTCAACACAGTTTTATTCGCAGAAATAATAGCTCTAAAAATAAACATGGACATACTAAAATATCTTATTATATATCACTTTAACGCATAATACACTACATTAATTTAAATTTATCGCTATTTTGCGATACAATTGCATTTCCTAAACACTAACTTGTCCCCAATGTCCAGCAATAAATCTAATTAGTAGTCAAATTCGTCGAACACTAAATTAAAAAAAAAAAACAACCTTAACAAAATATTATAATGCAAGCCAAAATCAATTACATCATTTAAAAATTATTATTTTAACCATAAAAGTGCACGCAAAATTACTTTCGTGCTGTCTTTGCTTTAAATGGAATACAGAAAAACAACTTATTAAAATGTATTATATATAAGATTAATTATTATACAAAACTTAAACAAATTCCATTAATTGCATATAGCATAACTTAGTAATATAAATAAATATAATATAAAATATAAAATGTAAATATAAGTTGAATTTGAAAGTTTGCTTATAATTTTATTTATGTTGTTATATATAATAATACTATAATTAAATAATTTCCAAAGAATAAAAAATTAAATGCCAATATTTACAATACATTTACCGCAATAATTCCATCGCTGACATAATTGATAAGAATAACAATTAAATAACTTCATCTATGTAAAATTCTTTAAGCACTTGTTTTTGCTGATCTCGAAAATAACTCTTTATCAATTGAGAACTTTGCTTACTGCCAGTTCTCTGACCGGCCGTGCCTGCCAAAAACTGATCAGATGTATTACATCTGGTTGAAGCTCATTTTACTCGCTTAACTGCCTGCTGCTCGGCAGTTGATGTATCCCCGGTGACAGTTAATTTTTAATTTAACGCGCGCAAACTGGGGAGCTTGTTCACTTGTTTTGCAGTTGGCACTCTTAATGGTATTTTGGGCCCATTTCAATGGCATGTACAAAAAGGACACAAAACGAGACCTGACACAGATGCACGTTCACACAAACACACACACACAGATGTCGAGAGAGGGTCAAAATGCCGGGGGCAGCGTTTTACACGTGGTGCCTGACAGGTGCGTGGAACGCTTTAAAGATGGGCGCAAGGACACGCCCGCTGCTCATCCTCATCCAGCCAAATGTGCCCCGGGGACACCTTCACTTTTCTTTACCTTTTTTCGTATTTTTTTTGTCTTCTTTTTCGACTCTACACTAAACATTTACCTTCAATTTCGCTGTCAGTTTTTCATACTCTCTTTACACGCCCCACACCCGAATTTTCCTCGCAGTTGTGTCAAGGTTTTTGTTGTTGTCGGCCGCAGCGTACACTAAGCACAAAGTCAAATAGAGTATATTGGTTGTAGAGGCTTAACTTGCAACTAGAAGAATCCTTTTTAGTCAATGTCTAAACTGTGTTTACAGAGTATTCCGCAGTCGTTAACAGCCGTCAGCTAGAGACTATGTTGTTTACCCGAAAAGCTTCTCCGTCCGCTTTTCACATGCCACGTCGCCCACCTTTTTGGCCAGTTTAAACAGATTTTAAATGGTTTGTTTTTGCGGCTCGAGCTGCTGACGATTGACTTGATGAGTGTTTGTGTTGGTTAACATGATATTTAAGTTCTGGCCAACTTCTAATTAACACATAGAACTTCGCCCCGGCACAGGTTTTCCGCATCGAGTGGCGGCTCATTAGCTGCCATTTGAATTTCCATTTCCATTTCGTTTGCTCAATTTCATAAGCAATTGTGCGCGTTTGCCAGCGTCTCAAAGTACACACCGCAAACCATGCTAATATATGCCACACATACGCTAACACACACCCACACACACACACACACACGCTCACATTTATGAATTTCAAATGGCGCAAACGAAGTTGCAGCTGCGGCGCACAAAAGTATGCAACACAAAAGCCAGCAAAAGTTGCCTGCATTTTACCCAGTTTTTCGCATTTTTCGTTTTGCGTTTTCCACTCGCTCGATTTGCACAACGCTTGTGCAAAACTTTGTGCAACCACAACGTTGTTCTTTTATTTTTTTTCTATTTTTTTTTTTTGTTGCTTAAGCCCGCTTGGCCAAGACAAAGCTAAAGCCAAGCCCTTTTTTGCCACTTCGAAATCCGTAAGCCCTTGTGCAGATCTCGGCAATCTTATATTCCTTAAGATTGCCATACAAATATTAGATGAACCAGCAGAGCAGTAGCTAAAATCAAATATAAATAAACTAGAGAAATTTCTCTTTTTAAAATATATCAAAATCAAAATATTTAAGATTGATAAATAAAAATAAGAATATATTTAAAATGAGGTTTGCGGTTTTATCTAAATGCTGATATAAATTTAAATAAATTACTTATTTTATTCTACTCCAATCTGAGCAATACATATTTTAATATGTAGAGTAAGCAACTAATCTAAAAGCTCTTAATCTATAGCTGTAGCAAGCTTCTTCACATAGCTAAGTAGACCCACAGATCGTTGCAAAGAATCATGTATAAAAATAGTGAATCAGTGTTAGACTTGAAGTAGCATTTGCCTGATTTTCAGTTCAGGCCACGTTTGTGTAGATTGCATTGATGCGAGAAGTGTGTGCGAGAAGTTTCAAGTATTATTTGCCATGTTGGTGGGCGATTGCATCATAAGCCCATTTCGCCAGCACCACAACGGAGCACTCAACTCAACGGTGCGGTCAGACCAAATAGCCAAGTGGCTGATTAGTCTTTAATTGGCGGCCTTTTGGTAATTTAGACCGGCGACTGTCGAGCGGCAACATTTCGACCTTTAGCCCAAAAGCTAATACGCACAAATTTGTGCCCTGGGACGAAAGTAATTACACGGCTTGGTTGCAGTCCTCGGCTTGGTGTCCATTCAATTTGCGCCCCTTCTTCGGGGGCGCCAAAGGGTGTTCACGGTTTGTGCTAATTTCCGGTGCTCATATTTGGCAGACGGTCACGCCTGTTCACAGCAACAGCAGCAACAGCAGCAGCATTGACAGCAATAGGAGCAGCAAACAGTTCCAATTGCACCACATCCTGTCTGGGAGCGAAAGCAATTCAATTCAGCAATTGCAGTCTCGACGGTACAACAACAGCAACAACAACAACAACAACAATAGCGATTTGCCCACTCGTATAAAACAACAATTGTGAACAGACGCAGATGCAGCCAGCGACTTGTAAACATACTAAATCTATTATCCTGTCAAATTGACAAAACTCGATTCTTTATTCGCCCCAATCTCGCAGTTTTACGTTCATATGCAATCTAGTATTAGGGGTACTCATAACTAAAAACGCTTTTTTTACTTTGATATGAAAGATGTGAGATGGGTTAATTCTAGCTACTTAAATAAATTATTTATGGATAAAATGTCTATAAGTCAACTTAATTAATTTGGCTCTTGGACATACTATTAAGCGACCGAAAGTGTAATAAATGTTTTTTATATATATAAAATATAATACGAGTGAAAAAATAATTTTATTTTCTATTCATTCAATATCTAATTACCTATAAATAAACAAATAAAATCATCGAAGAGGTGCACTAAAAAAGAGAAAAAATAATGTTTAAATAAACAATAATATTAATGGGAAAAATATATACAACAAAACTCAATTAGCAATTAAAAAAAAATATAACCTTGCTAAATGTGCAATAAGCAGAATTTTGCGCTATCGATTTAATTCACTTACAGGTTATTTCTTATTAAATAATTGCAGTACTCAAACAATGTTTATTATAAATATGTTTGCAGTTTATTTATACCGAAGTTAAACACTATATTGAATAATGCATTTACTGGTAATATATTTTTTTTTAATTACTATTTATATTTTATATTTAAATGTTGTCACGCTTTTACATTTTATTTTTTGAATTTTTAAGTTTTTTTTAAAAGATAAGTTAACAACTGTTTATTATATATTTATTATCAATACAAAATTTCATCGCTTCTACTAAGGCAGCTGGTCGAGTTTCTAGCTTTAAATATGACATGACATATATATGACAAATATATTCAAAAGCTTAAATATTACTTAAACATAAACCAACCAAATCCGGTATTGCAATAAATTTAAAGATATGTATATTGAAAATAGCGAAGTATGTAATTAAGTTAATAAGAAAAGTTGTCGACTTCTGTAATAAATTTTGCTAAACAGTTTGGTAATCGAACCGATCAACAGATAAAACTTATTTGATTAAGATTTAGGATTTCCCTATTCGTAAACTAATTTTGCAGCCCGTTTGCATATTTCTCTATAACATTGACGTACCCCATATCAAGCATACGCCCCGTTGCGCTTATTATGCATAACTTTTCGATAGCCAGCAATAGTGAATAACCCTAATGGCTGCAGCGCGGTCAGCCACAACGCATTGAGCAGCCAGTGAAGCCCGTGCAGCGTACTCTTCACAGCCACGGGCGTAAGTGTTTGCTGCAATCAGTTATGACCCGGCAATGGCAAAGGGAACAGCAAAGGGAACGGCAACCGCCACAACAAAGTCTGTGCAACAAGGTTTCCCTTTTGGCCAGCCAGTTCCTGTGGCGATTGTCAACAGCGCAGTTGTTGTACCCTGTGTGTAGTGCCGCAGGGACGGGGTGGCAGCGACGCATCGTGTCGCTCGTCGTTGCGCTGGCTCCATAAATCTGAACAAATTGGCAACACTCTGTGGGCTGCATTAAAAAAATATTTTATAAAAGAGCAAAAGTAAATAAATATACAACGACCAGCCACGGCATATGTTGCCAGTCAGACACGCCCCCCTAGCCCACCCCCTTTGGTGCATGCTCTCTATCTCTCTTCTCTGAATTTTTCAACAGCTGCTTGTTTATTTATGCTTGTAACGTTTATAAATCGCTTGGCCGAAAGTACGAAAAACCACCGAGAAGAAGAGCAGCCAAAAGAAACGAATGAAAAGCACAAAGCGCAGCCTGAGAACGAGCCCAAAGGTGGGGCGTGCAACGTGGCGTATGCTTGTTGTCCGCAATTAAGTTATCTCACTCTCTCGCACAGTCGACACACACACACATACACACACAGACAGAGCCCGCGTAACTTCATAAATCAGTTGACTAACCACATCGACTGCCGTCCTTATTACGCTTAACTTGTCGTCCCCCAGCACCACGGCCAGGTGGTGTCAGTGTTTGGTTTTAATGTTTAAACGGCGACCGGCAGCTGCAGCTTCAAGTTGTCATAGATTTGGCCACTGATTTGCTTGAGCTGTGCCGCCCGCTCAATCGAATGCTGAGCAAATATTTGTGCCCACTCGGCGATATTTCATTTGGCTCGCATAAACTCATAAATCTCCCTGCCCGGCCAGACGAAAGTTATTTGGCCCGTTGCTCTCTACCTGGCTGAGCGAACGAACGAGCGACCGCAGTAAGAAATCGTTAGACTGACAAACAGACATCAACATCAGCCGCAGACAGCGGCAGACAGCGGCAGCAATGGCAACTGGCGCCAAAATCAATATTTTCATCCAAATGAAAAATGACCTGCAGCGTGTCGAAGCAGTTGTCCAAAATGGACAGCTACAAAACCACTTGGGTAAGCTGTAAGCTGTAAGCTGTTAGCCGAATGAAGTGACTCCCATTCTGAAGGATTGATGCCAGCTTTAGTGATTAGCGTAAATAACTTGCCTTCCCCAACAACAAAAACAACAACAACAACAACATCAACTACTTTTACTTGAAGGCGAGCTGGCAAATTTGCAAACGTCGCATAATTGATTAAACATTGAAAACGAATGACTTAATCAAGTGCGTGCCACGTGGCGTATACGCAATGCGAGCACACACACACACACAACAATCCAGATGACGATGATGAAGATGCCGTTGCTGATGATAATAAACAACAACAACAACAGCAGCAATAACGACAGCAACAGCAGCAAATAAAGCTGAAAGAAAAACAAAGACACCAATCAGCAGCAAAAATAGCACTGCTAGGAAAAAAACACAAAATAAAAGCAGAAAAGAAAAAAAACATTAGAGCCTTTATAGATGTAGCAGATATGCCGTGTCTTAATCTTGGCAAAGGTCGCTTAGCTTTGTAAAACAGTTTGTAATGTCTGCAACAGAATTAAAGAAGTTACCTCTTATAGAAAGATCAATTTGATTGGAGAACTTATTTTCTAATGGAAGTTAATTCGAGTTTCTTTAGCTGTTTAAATAACTTAAGTATACATTTAAAAATAATGTAAGGGAACGAAGCAAATCTTGGCTGACTTTATAAATCCTTAAGTAACACATTTATTTTTATTGCAAATACAACTTTACTAACTCAGCTATTTAACATTCTTTTGGTACATTTATAAAACAAATTTACTCTTTTATATAAATGTTCAAAATATGTTTTCCAAAGCAGCTTACGCTTGTGAATTAATCAGTCAGTATGTCGGCGAACACAAATATTTTTACATACATAAATGTAATTCAGCAACTATTGAACAAATGAAAAAAATATAAGCTGCTGGCAGAAAATTGAACATATTTCAACTATTTAAATGATTCAAAACGAAAATTGCATTTATCAATAAAATATTTTCTTTTACTTATTTTTACAATTGCTAAATGTGAGAAAATATGAACAGAAACTATGAAATATGTTTACATACTAGATCAATTTTTTAAATTGTGTACATTCTATAAAAAGATTGTTTTTGTAATCGATAATAGAAATAATATCAGTGGTTACAACTATCAGCTACAAAATTATTAAAAAGTAATATAGTTTTGGGCAATTATAAATAATAATAAAATATATATATTTTATTACAAATAAAGTTAGTTAAGTTTGTGTGCATCATTCGCAAATCATATTTATTTATAGCTAATCAACTCTCACTTTCTCAGAATTACTAAAAACCAGGCTGCTTCAATTCATTCATTCATACATTCAATAGATAGTAACACCAAATATAATAGGTAAAATTAATTATTAACTTTTTAGGTTTGTACAGATGGATATTTGTCTCAGACAGTCAAAAAAATAAAATAAATATACAATAATTTTTATCAATACGTAAACAAGTTTTCTAAGAAAATGGATTTGTAGAAATCATGCTTAAAAATATTAATATATATATATTTTTTTTTTTGAATTGCCCCTTGGTAATTATTTATTTTTATTTTAATATTATAACCAATTTTTTTTTTAAGTATCGTAATCGCTGTTTGACATACAAAAACTAACATAAAATAAGTAGTTTCGATTTAGCTAATTTTGAGTATACACTCAGTGCCAAATTATAACATTGTGTTTTTATAAAAATAATTTAAATAGTATACAAATTTTAGGAATTCTTTAGACACAATACAGTTTAATACAATATACTTCTTAAGTAAAGTATAAAAATTGTTTAAAATTTTTCCAATAGATTGTTTAATCAGAAATTTAAGAATTTTCGCTTTATGGCAGTTTTTTATACACTTCCACAAGCATTTTACAGGCAATTAAATTGTCTAGTAAGGGCATCAAAGCGGCGATATATCGAAGATAAAAGGTTGGCCATTGTTTTTGTTTCTTCAGCCCACTCCGCTTCCTCTGCTTGTTCTTATAGTTGTTGTTGTTGTTGTTTGTATTGTTGTTGCTGTTGTTGTAGGCACTCTGCTACGTGACACTGACATGGATTTCAAGTTGTTTGTCGTATGTGTCATTGCCTGCGGATGTCCTCAATGTAGCGAGTGCCTTGTGCCGCTGCTTAGGCTCATGCTCAGCCAGAGCACCTCCGGTCGGTTCGTGCCGTGCCCTGAAACCTACTTGCACTTTGTCAATTCGTAAATCTAAATCTTTTCATACGCCATTCTTTGGGGCCGTCGCCATCATCAAAGGCGACAACTTTAGAAAACTAACTCGGCAAATGTTGAGGCAGCAGCAGCTGTAGGCAGTCCACGGAAGGAGTCCCCAGCCCCAAACCCCAGCCAAGTATTTGACAATTGTGCGAGTTAACTTTGATGAATTCAATTATTCGAGCACGACATGTTTGCCTTGTTCGCCTTGTTCGCCATGTTCGCCATGTTCGCCATGTTCTTCGGCAGCCCATCGTGGGGCACGTGTTTGTCTTCGCCGTCGTTCAATGAGTTTATTGTCGTTGTGCTTAGCGGGAATTGAAATTCCCCCATGAGCCGGCCTCACGCTGTGCGGCTGCGTGTCCTTGCGCCTCAATCTGTAAAGTGGATTTATTTCGCCGAAATCGAAAGTTGACTTCTTCGTATTCGACACGCCTCCCACACACACACACACACTCCGCCCCCATCCAATTGCCACTAAGCTTTTGCTTGTCGTAAAATCTTTTGTGTGTGCGTTGTGCGTTGTGCGTGTGCAGACATTAAAGGATTTATCAATTTACGCTACGCAACTTTTGGTAGGCAACAGTTTTTGTTTGCTCGCCAGATTTGTGCCTTATCATAGTTGTTCACAACAAGTGATTGATTAAACTGTTTCTGCCTTGCTAGCAAATCCGAGCTGAATCAATGCAGTGATGTATTTTTAGCCTTAATATGTTTTATTAATATTACTTTTCGACAGAAAGGTACTTAACAGGATCTTTTCTCTGCTATACTCTGTTTGAAGTTTGATGACATTTCGAAAGGATTTAAAGCATTTCCTGCGACAATTATTTAGCTTAGGTAATAAACAAAATTAAATTAAAATAATCAAATGCTAGGCAACTTTAAAAAATAAGACTCACAAAATGTTTGAAAATGATTTTTTAATCCATATTTTGAAAGCATTCATCTAATTGCCTTTTAGACAAATTCAAGTTCCATTGGCATTCATAATTGTCAGAATAACTTTGTTGATTGGTTGCCAATATTGCGCGTCTTAACTATGAGTTTTTTTAACACAGTTTTAACAAAGTTCTTAAATAATTCAAATGACTTTATTTTGTATTTTTTGGTCTTTAATTAAATCTAATAAAAATTTATTCGGCATATATAATATTAAAATATGATTTAAGTTTACAAACAAATGATTGAAATTAAATAGTTGAAATCTGTATCTAATACAAATCATTTAAAATCTAAATACTTTTTTAAATTTCTTAAAAATTGATGACATCACAAAATGTTAGGCTGATTAATAAGCTAAGTATACTTAAATTATTATAATCTATCTGATTATTGTTGTACAAATAAATCAAGCTGAAATAAATCTGGTTTAACTAGAATAGGGACTGTCGTTGTTAGCTCTTTGTCAGTACACAAAAGTAAAAGAAAAGTTCATAAATTTATGATTTACGATGACAAGTTATATAAGCTATTTGTAGGACTCAGAATATGTTCAAAACATCTTTAAGACCAAACAGGAAAACATGCTAAAGATTAAAAGGAATTGAAAAGAGGAAATATCAACAAGACTATTTCCAAATTTGAATGAAAGGAAAATTATTATACATCTGTATTGCATTTAAATAATTATTCTTTTGTCAACATTGTGGTCCACAAACTAAATGTCATTTAAATCTCAAAATTGTCAACTTAGGAAAACAAACGTTTCTCAAGTGAGCTGAAATTTCATCTGGCGAGCAAAGCCAATCATCGAGCTGCATTTCAAATGGAAAATAAATGCTTTAAAGCACAGAATCAATTTGATTTCCATATAGGTCAGAGACAGCCTGCAAAAGGCTAATGGCAAAAGGAAAGGATAAAACACAATCAATTTATAATCGTTGTTAGGTTTATGTTTTTTGCATTTGTTGTTGTTGTTTTTTTTTTTGTTTCAAAAGGGGCTGCAATTGAATTTTGTGTGATTTGATTATTTGCCTGCCAGCTGTCTGATTTATTCATTAAATAATGTGCGGAACACACACACACACACACATACACACACAGTCGTATATTGTTGTGTGCGTCATTTTCTACAAAATAAATTGTTTTCTGTTTTCAACATTAATTTAATAGCCGTTGTTGTTTCTGTTATTATTGCAGCCACTGACTGACCGATCAGCTTCGCCAGCTTTTATGATTATTACAATTGGTATTGTTGTTGTTGTTGTTCCCGTTGTTGTTGCTGGTTTCATTTGTAATTTCTCGTTGCAAGCAATATATGAAATCGTTTAATTACAATTGAAGCGGTTTATGCATTTATGTGGTCATTTGCATTGCATTCTGACTGATGAATTTAATTCTGATGCTGCTGCTGCTGCTGATGTCAAGTGCATTTTTCGGGGTTTTCCGATAGCTGCAGCGATTTCTTTAAAGTGTTGGCCATAAAAGCGCAACGCTGAACCGCAACTAAAGCCGCATAAATCAGTTGGCCATAATCGTTATCGCTGGCCCAGCCGCGTTTTCCGTTTAGCAATTTTTATGCATTTTACTGTTCATAATAAAGCATTAAATGTACGAGTATTTTTTTGTTGGCCATTCTTCTGGTTTTCTGGCCGTTAACCAGTTTCGCTGTTTGGCATTTTGTTGCCGCCATAACGAGTGACCAACTTTCGTTGGTGTTGACAGCCGCAGAAAGCAATTTTGCCATTTGCATTTCCAGCTGCTCGTTTGCTTATGGCCATTGTGTGTTTAGAATTTGACTCGGCACAAAGTGTCCTTGGAGGACATAGCCGGCAATTGACTAACAGGAAGCCATCGAGCATAATGCAACCACGTACACATGATCTCAGTACATTTGCGTTAAAGATGAATGCAAAACAGCTTTAAATAAATGGGAGTACCAAGTGTACGACGAGCGCATACTCTATAAAGTTTTTGGGTTTTTTCCAAATCAAAATCGAACCATAAATTAATTAATTAAATGATTAAAGTTAAGTGAGATCTTATATCTATCTTCAAGATATTTAAATGAAACTTGAACTGGAATCTCTACTGACCCATTTTTAAGATATGGGTATATTTAATATAAGTTTGATGTAATGGACTTTTATAAGTGCAGAAGTGCCAAGTAAAAGAAGTATCCAAGTATATCTTCTTTCAATGCACAACTTAATTTTTACTTTTATAATTACAAGATGAAATCTTTTTATTTAAACTTATTATTTTATATAAGCCCAGACACACATATTAAGCACCAACAAATCTAAAACAAGGTGTTCACAAGTAGTAAAAGTGTAAGATAATATTCTGAACATCGCTTTAAGCTGCAGTTTAATGCATTTAAAATTCTCTCTTGCAAATTTCTCCTTTACTCAATCTTAGACTACGAAAAATGCATTGCTGAGCAATTTCAGTGTTCACTTGTCTGACTTTCATGAAATTTAATGGGCCAAAGCACAATTCTGCTTTATTCGTAAATTACTTGGAATTGTTTTATTTTCTTGAGTTTCAGTTGGAAAATGCAGAACTTGGCACGAAAACAGCTGCAAAACTGAGGAAGACTTATGTTAAAGCCAAGAATGAAGGCAGAACAATAACTCCCTTGAGCTCTAAGTTGGCCAATTAAATTCAAATTCATAATTTATAAGCTGCTAATTTAACGGGCTGAGCGCACTGAGCAGAAATAATGACAGCAACAACAATTGATATGCTGAATTAATGACAAGTAACAGGATAATGATTTCAGCACGAACTCCTGCAAACAACAGTACAGGCAGCAGGACATTTCTTGGTCAGACACAGCCCCAAAGCCCAAACCCAACCCCCAGAAACTAAAACCAGCGCCCTACTCAAGTCCCAGGCACATTTATAGATTATTTGCTTTGAACATTTGTTTACAGAGCGCCAATGTCCTGAGCACGAATTGTAAATATGCATGTGTCCTGCCAACTCATCCAGCTTGCTCCTGTGGCACCGACAAAATTAGTGATTTGTCAAAAATGTGAACAGCAAATTGCGTCGTCTGTTTGACTTTATAAATAAGTGAAATAATATTGGCAAAATCTATTTGATTATGTACAATTTATAATTGAGGCTCATCCTTTGCGGCAGATCACGTGCACGCTGCGCTCGCAGTCTGCCAGTTGCCAGGACATGCCTTCCATATCACATTTGAATTTAGATTCTGATTTTGATTTGTGTTTGCCATGCGTAATTGCGCATCGGAAGTGCCGGCTGCCCCCCATTAATGATGCTGTCTATGCGTTTGGACACTCGCATTTAGCTGTTTATTGTTTGATTTTAGCCGCCTGCTGAGTGTGGGGGGGCCCACTCTGGCGCCATCTGTTGCCAACGAGCAGCAACTGTAAAAGCTGGCACACTTTGAAGCTTTACAGCAACTTGTGCTTTCTGTGCTTTCTAAGCTTTTGTTAGCTTACAACCCTTACACAGGCTGTGTCCTTGCCGTAGTCCTCACACCCACGTGCCAGGCAGCTATTTCCATTGTCATTGAGAAGTTTCCGTTGAAAGTACGCATGCACCGAAACTTTTCAACTGCTGGTCCTTTATGGCCCAAACATGTGGCCGCCTATCAGATGTTTTTTTTTTTGCAGATAGAGAGAGAGCTAAAGTGAGATAGAGAGAGAGAGAGCTTTCAATTCGCCCACTAAAAATCCTTTTAACAAAGAAAGAAAGTAAAGTTAATTTTATTTATTATTTCTTTTATTTTACATATTAATTCACATATTTTTGTTGCACATTTTATATTTAAACAAATATTTACAGCTTTGAAAATGTTAGTAAATGATTTGAGTCAGCTGGTTCGTCCAGTTCTTACAAAAGTCTACACTCTCTTTGGAAAGCTCTGCTCTGGTCGACGCAGCCGCATTCGCAGCGCCCAGCGCAAAATCGATGGACGACCCGGTTCGCTCTGCTGCTGCTGGCAACTGAAAGGCTGAAAGACTGAAAGACTGAAACACTGAGTGCTTTTTCCTAGCAGCTCCTTGGCTGTGTGGCCCAAAACGCGAATGAACATCGACCGTGGAAGTTGACTGCAAGACAAAGCGCTGCACTGAAGGTGAATGAATAAAAAAAAAAATAAGAACCCAACAAGACCAAAAAGTGTGCAAAGCCAATCGACATACACAAAAAAAAAATGCCAAAAAAATTCGCTGAAAATTATTTGCCAGTGTGCTGAACAAATTAATTGGAATAACTGAAGTTAAACAGAATAAGCTGCCAATCGAGTTATTACATAAAGCGAAGGCCCGAAAAGTGTTGTGCGTGTGCCTATGAGTGTGTGTGTGTGTGTGTCTCTCTTTTCAAGTGTTTGTGTGTGTGTGTGTGGGTGATGGCACGCGCTGTGCTAAAAAAGCAGAACATTTTTTGTGTATCAGAATTTAGCCGTTGTCGTTGCCTAAGCGAATTCATTTGCACAAGCTGAAAAGTTTGCAACAATAGTTTGAGTATTGAAAAACGCAGCAAGAAAATTGTGAACGGTGAAATGAAAATTCTATTGAAAGTGAAATGGCACAAATATTGATTTTTCCACTTGATTTTATGCGTTGTGACCCACTCAAAAAATTTCGCCACATAATTTAAAGTTAATTCAAACGTAAAAAAGTTGCATATTAATCTGAAAAGTTAATAAATGTTTTTTAATAATTCGATAATATTAAAATCCGAATATTGCACAAGCTGACTAGTGAGCGGATGTGTGTGTGTGTGTGTGTGCGCGCGTGTGTGTTAGTGTCACGAGAAAAGCTCAACAAAAAGAAAAACGGTTGTAAGAAAATCTCTATCCTGAATTTGCTTTCAACAACGTCTTCGTGCCCAGCAGCAGAAACAGAAACAGCAAAAGCGAATTTGCCCTTCCCCTTCTACACGCACACACACACACACACACGAACACATACACACACACAGACAGACATACTAGCGTGCGATTCGCTCTATCAATATTTACGCATACCATTGTATTTTTAATATTACGTATACGCTCTGTTTTTCTGTTTTCTCTCCCGCTCTCTCTCTCCCTTTTATCGCTCACGCTGTTTGCGTTGCGTTGGCATAATACACACAAAAATACAATCACGCGTGCAAAACAACAAAACATTCGACCAAATTTGCAATTATCGCTTTAATCAACAATCGCTAATCGTGAATCGCTAATCGAAAATCGATAACAGAAGTGTTCAAAATACATGTGTGACTAGCGCTACGCAAAGGCCTCACTAGCCAAGCAGCACAACACACATTCAGCCCCCAACACACATCATTCACATGATTCGTCTGCCTGCAGCCCGAGCCTGAGACCATCTTGAGCCTTCCGCCCTCCTGCCGGATCAACGTTAACGCCACGCGAACGTTGCTCAGGACCCAACAACAACAACAACAACAAGCAGCAGCAACAGCAGCAACAGAAAACGAAGTTAACTTCTATTCAAAATAAGCAAATTGACTTTGCGCCCAACATAAATATTGGCAACATTGTCTAAATAAGAGGTAAATATAATTCAGAGTTAAACAAAAATGTATAGCATACTTTTTGGGGCATTAACTTTTACTTACGAAAACTAAGGGTATATATGGAAAAGTTATACTTTCTACTAAGCTACACTCCCAAACATCATCAGAGATATATTACATCACATATTACGTTGATGTACATCATTTGCTCAACTTGATCTTAATGTAAAGTAGTTAAAGTAGTTCTCTACTTTCCTTTTGCTGCTTGTATTTCCAGACAAATTGGGTTATATGGCTAACAAGGCTCTAATCTCTGCTCGAGATAATCCACCTGCCTATCCTTTAGATTACAATAAGGGCCAGCTGAACTTAACTTAACTTAATTAAGCATCTCTTTGTTCGCAGGCTCTTTGTTAATTATCTGAGCTTCGCGCACAAAAATCAACATAAAGCATGCCGAAAATCAAGACAAGTGGGAAGAGAAGAAGAAGAAGAAGGAGAAGTTGTGGGCGCTAAGCGTTTATTTTATAAGCAAGAATTATGTGTGAGGTTCCCAAAGGAAAAACATATAAAAACCGCACATAATTGCCAATAATCAAGTCGGCGCTGTGGCCAAAGCAAACACACACATACACACGCACACATAGAGTAAATGAGAGTCACATTTATATATACACACATACACACATGACTTGGGTCTATAGAGTTTTGTGTACTTTTGGCCAAAAATCTTTTCAAATTCATTTTGCTTCAATAAACGTGGGACGTGTGTGTGTGGGTGTTTGCTTGGGTGTATGTGTGTGTGCAAGTGCAACATTTATAGATTGCAGTCAACTAACAGAATTATGATGACATTCCATGAAGATTGCGCACTGAAAGCGAAAAGCATAATGATGCGGAAAATTAGTTTTCTTTTCTTTGACATCATCAACCGAATCATCATCGCCTTTGGGAAACTGTCGCCTCAGCAATCTTAACTTGGTTAGCCATTCGTCTGGCTTTCTTCTTTCCTTACACATCTTTTCTACCCACGGCTTTTCACTTATTTGTTGCCTTCTCTGGGTTATGTGCGCAGAAGGCGCACAAAGAGAGAGAAGGCCAGAGATATAGAAAGAGAGAAAGCTGAGCACATGTCTTCCTCTCTCTCCCTCTCCCTCTCTATTTCTCTCTGTGGTTTCGCGTGCGCGCTCTTCAAAAGTTTAACCGTTTCCTGCTCAGCGACAATCAGGCAATGAAGAAGCTTAACAATTAATGGCTGAGCTTCAATGAGGGTCGCCTTCCTGTTTGCCTCGTTTTCATAACACCCCCTCCAAAAAAAAAAGAAGCGAAAAACACTTAATTCTATTTCTATTACATGCCAGCGTCATGTTTGTGTTTTTTTGTTTTTTTGCCCTTGTTGTTGCTGCAGCTGAAATATTTGACTATGCTTTGTGTCTGGTCCCGAGCTTAATTTGTTTTGACAGCCCGACTGTCAGTTCTTGACGTTCGCCTGCAATTTGAGTGCCTGTCACTGGGTAACAACAGCAGCCTCGCCTGTCTGCCTGTCAGCCAGTCTGTCTCGTTCACTTATCTTACTGCTGCTGCATGTTTTATGAACTCAATTTATCTTATCGTCCAACGAATTCGTCCCTAATCTAAGTGACAACCAATTGTTGCTATTTTTAGCTTGCCTACTCTCTCAAGTGCAGTTCAACCGAACACAGCCTGTGATTAAGTTCTGCGATTCAACCCACGAGCGCAATCCTTTTTCTATTTATAGCCAACTGATAGCAAAGGTCATACATTTTAATAGTGGTATTTTCCATGATTTGTAAGTAGTTGAGCATATGCAAAGCAAGAAATAATATTTAAATATAAAAATCTGATTTTACTAATAAAAGCTTTCTCATTTAAGCAAAGTTACTTTATATTTGGTTAACAATTTTATACCTAAAGCACTTCACTATTCATTTTGTTTATAATTCCCAAATAGTTTTAGCTATTTCTTACTTAATGCTTATAAATTAAGTTGAAAGAGTCAACTAGTAAACTTCAATTTAAAGATTTTTCTGTGGCTAAGACCTCACAAAATACAATTTAATTTCTCGCTGGTCACTCAAAACCCACCTAGTTATAAACATAAAACCAACACCAAGCCAACTTTTCATGCTGGCCAAAAATTTCGCAATTGAGTTTGGTCGAGTGGCAGTTAAAACTGCGTAGTTTTTACACGAATGCCCCAGACAAATGGGCACCAGGCACATCATAAAATGACATACACACATGCACACCTAGCTGACCTGTGTGTGGAGAGAAAAACAGGGAGAGAAAACTGTGAAAAAAAGCACAAAAGCAGCGCTGGCAAAATGACAAAAGTTGTTGTGGTTGCGCTCAGATGTATGCTATAATAAAGTGCATGCGTGTGCCCAGTCTGTGTGTGTGTGTGTGCGTGTATCTGTGTAGCTGTTAAAAAGAAGTATCTAGTAGCTGCACTGCACACCGTAAATATATATACATATATATATATATATATATATATATAAATCTTAGCTGCTTTTATGACAGCATCTAGCATTTTCCCCACACATTTTCCTACCATTATTTTCGCTGGCTTGGCCTGTTTTATGGAAATCGTTATTTAGCCTCTGATTTGCAGCATTAATAAAACATCACGTACGAAATGTGCCGTGCTCCGTGTTTGGGTCTTTATTTCGTGCCATTTTCCTTTATTGTGTTTTTGGAGTTTTCATTGTTCTCGCTGTGCGGACGCATTCATATTTAATGCGTGTTCTGAGGAAAATCAAGATACTCTGTAAGCTTCACCTGTTTCATGAGGTAGTAAGAAGTAGGAAGAGCATTTGAAAATTGGTAGATTTTTTAACAAACAAATTATGAAGATTGTAGGAGGGATAAGCATATAAAGATAGATTGTCAACATAGAATCAGCTAATCAGCATGAAGATAATTCAGATAATTCAAATGTAAATATACAAATAGTGCAATCAGATGAAGCTTTTTCTTAACTGAATAGACTGCTGATGCGCACTTGTTTCTAACTTAATTTATGTTAGGCATCAGGCAAAGTCCTGATGTATGCCAACCTAATTATCAGTCAAACTCAATTTCCAAATTGAAACGCACTTAGCCCAACTGCGCCAGCTTGTGGGCCCCTTTATGGAAAGGCAGCAACCGAGCCTCAAATTGACTTTGGGCTTAGCATTTAAATTTATTGATTTTGGCAAAAATGTCGCCAGCTTTTGCTGCTGGGTCCCAGTGGCGCCACACTTGCCGCAGTTGCTTAAAGGCGTGGTCCGGGCATCTACTGACAGCTTCAAAATGGCTTAAAGGCACAACTTTTGGCAAGACGCAAACAACCGTTTTGTGTGCACAGCCACTTATCATCCCAACATGGCAAATGCCACGCCCAGCTGCCGCCCCCGAACTTCGCATAAGCAGGACATTTGTATTTAAACTGTCCCCACATTTAAAATTCACGCATATTTATGCAAAAGTTGCTCGAGGCTGTTTATGTGGGTGCTTTTGTGTGTGTGTGTGTGTGTGTGTGTGTGTGTGGTTGTGGCATGTGCTAAGTTTCCCGTTACCTTTGACGTCATCCGCTATGCAAACAACGGCAACAGCAGCTCAGTTCAGCTTCGTTTGAAGCAATTGGCAGTCACTTTGTCCCTTCATTACGTATACGACATGTGCCCTATGGCAATTTTTAACTAAACTTAAAGTTGTTTGTTCGCTAACTACATATAGGGGGGAAAAAGAGAACTTAGCATAAAAAAATAAAGAAATATATATATTTATGCAAGCTAGCGAATACCATTAAATGGTATAAAGTTGGCATCTAATTAGCTTGCTTTGTATATAGTATATAGTTTGTTTTATTTATTATACAATTTGACTTCAATTTTTAGTCAAAAATAAATTTCAATCATAAATTTTATTTATTATTATTATTATTTATACATTTGTTAAATTCACGCAATTTATATTTTATTAATAAAATACACACAGTACTTGAAAATCGTAAGATAATCAACAAATGAAAAAAACCAATGTCGAAATCGGATGTATCCAAATTTACAGTGTAATTACAATTTATATATATGTACATATATATAAATATATTTTTTTATTATTTATTTATTATTAATGTAGGTTTGCTGCTGCCTATAGGGCAGCTCAAACTTATGAGGCAAGAAAAATTTATAACAATAACAAATGTTAGTAAATATTATCAACTTTAAGCTATGGCATTAATGTTGACTTTTAGGTACTTATTGAATATCATTATTTGTAAGGGCGAAAGTGGGCGTGCCTTGGTAAGTATAGGTGCTGACCAGTAGTCCAAAGAGTCTAACTTACAATGCTTATCTATCTACATATATTATTCAAAAAAGTACACAAGAAAATTTTTCAAAAATTTAAAAGTCAATAAAAAAATTCATATTTTGTTAATATATTTCCGAATTTATGGGACTCAATGTACTCTTTCACTTTATAGGCGAATATTTAAAACAAAGTTTGCGCAACTTGCTCCAATTTTTATTTTTAATAGCACACACTATAAATAATATTTGAAAAATCATTCTGTCAACTTTAAATGCCTTCGTAGCTGCCTTTTAATTTGGCAATTATTTGAGGCTTAGGCTCTCGGTTGCTCCCCAGGACATTTTTGCCACGCGGCTTACTGTCAATCAAAGAAATATGAAGGAAAATGAAAAAAATAATGCCCATGCAAGGCGCCTCTGGCCCAAAGGTCAAGGGCTATCGCAGCTGACACAAACGCTTTTTTAATAAACGCGCCTCAAGCGCGGGTTAAGGTAAACAGAGAGTTTATTGTTGTTTTCGCAAATAAAGTGAATTTAATTAAAAGCTGCGCTTTCCTTTGAATAAAAAATTAATGAATAAAATGAAAAAAAGAAAAGCAAGAGAAAAAAAAAGAAAATAACAACAACATAAAAAATGAGCGCGACGATAGATGTCAATTTTAATATGTATATATATATTTATGTGGGCGTCAGAGAGAGAGAGAGAAAACTCTGATTGTGGGCATGCCTGTGTGGGTGTATGTGTGTGAGCGTGTGCGTGTCCTTGGCACGCTATCCACGAGTACTTTTACTTGCTGCGCATAGTAATTGTCGAGACCCTCGGCACATTTTTAGTGTTTCCACATTTCCACATTTATGCCAAAGCAAATTGCCAACGACGTTTGTGGGATTTCTTCTGTGAACTTTGCCGCAGCTATTTTTAAATGATGACTGGCAAATTAAAAATATCATTACAAGAGCGTCAACTGTGGAAGGACATATTTCAAGCAATTGGCTTAAAAATAAAATATGCTTTTCTTGAAACATGTGTTGAATAAGAGACTCAAGTAAAGAAATATGTTTTGCTTGGATACTCTCTTAGTCAATATTAGCAAAATATAATATATATAATTATAGTCAAATAAAAAAATGCATAAATATTTAATTTAATAATTTAAACAATTGATCTGTGGATAATTGCAATCTAAGTACCCCTTCCACATGCCTATGTGCTTATAATTATATCTAAATCTTTAGCTTAATATTTTCTAACAGAAAATTTTAAGATTGAACGATGGTAAATACGATTTTAATATAATTATTTCGAATTATTCAAATATTTAAAAAAAGGACACACAAAGGAACATGCTTAAATCAACTCAGATGGTCTATATGATCATTTTATAAATTTTATATAAACTTGTAGCTAAAATTTTACCTTTGTGACAAATGTAAAATTAAATTTGATTCTTTTTCAACAACAAAATCAAATGTTGTAATAACTAAAAAAAAATATGCTTTAATGCTGTCCGGTAATTTGTCCAAGTTTTTAAGCTAATTAGGTTAAAATTACATAAAATAATGATATGAAAACATACATTAAACGTTTGTAACAATTAAAATAATAACTATTTCTTTATTCCTTTTTGTTCTTCTTGTTGTTTGCAGTAATAACCACAGCGCAATATGCCGCCAAATGCGAAATCAGAAACGGAGCCCGAACCGGCGCCTGTCTCAGGTGCTGAGCCGGCGGCCGAGTTGGAGACGGCCAATCAGAAGCTGGAGGAAACGACACATCATTCCAGCTTTCGGGAAGTGGGGCAGCAGGAGCAGCAGGCCGCAGCAGCCGAGAGCCAAAGAATTGCAATAGTCGAGACAACATTAGCGCCAAAAACAACAACAGAGGCTGAGGGTAAGTCAGATATTATATAGAAGTATATATGTGTATGTATATATATGTACATAATCTGTTTAGAAGCTGCAACTACTTCGGTGCCGGTAATTAAAAAGATTGAGCATGCCGGAGAAGTTGTGACCGAGGCGATTGCCGAGCGCACCGGTCTGCCAACATGGGGCGTGGTGGCGATTATAATACTCGTGTTCCTCGTCGTCTTTGGTATCATATTCTTCTGTGTGCGCAGATTCTTGAAGAAGCGAAGAACCAAAGATGGTAAGGGTAAGAAGGGTGTCGATATGAAATCGGTACAGTTGTTGGGATCGGCATACAAAGAGAAAGTAAGTATCTGCAGTGCCATCAAATCTTAGTAGTTATTGGGTTCTGGTATGCCATAGGTTCAGCCTGATATGGAGGAACTCACCGAAAACGCCGAAGAAGGCGACGAAGAGGACAAACAGAGCGAACAAAAGCTCGGCCGTCTCAACTTTAAGGTAAGCTCCGAACATTACAAGCCCCAAAACGACCCAGAAGCCAAATACTCAAATAGTCTGCAACTCGTGTAAACTCTACTCTTAACTAACCCAACTTACCCAATACCAGTTAATACAGTTAATGTCGTTGGTGTTTATTTACTTTTGATTAAGGAAACACTCTCAAGTCAAGTAACGTCAAATCCAAAGAAAACACGCAACTTATCTACAAAATGTTTTGCCTTACTTTACTTAACTTTCTTCACTTGCTCACAACATTTCTAGAATTGGCCAAAATTAACATAAGTTCATTTAGAATATTTTAAAAAATATTTTATTAAAATTAAGTTGAAAAATATTTGACATACACTAAGAATATTCAAATCTCTTTTCTAGTATTTATCTAAATTCATATTCATTTAGAATATATTAGAATATATATTTGGGATATTTTTTAAAACTTTATTTCAAATGCTTTCTTATACACTTTTTGTCTAATTACAAAAACTGAAAGTTAAGCTTAAATTTTGGACTATTTTATAAATATATTTAAACTATCTTTATAAAATATGTTTCGACTATTTTTATAAAATATATTTCAAATCAACAAAAAACCAAAGCTGAGTTTTCATCAAAGAAACAACAAATAATATTGAATTAACCTTGCCTAAGAAATCTTTTGAAAGTATTTGAAATAATAGTAAATTTTTATAACATGCACTAAATTAGAATGCCGCACAGAAAGCCCATAACACATTAACATTAACATTTGTCTTAACATTAACATTAACATTAACAGATACTGTTAAAGCTCCTGACTAATATCGTTTTACTTGTCTGCGGATTTCCCTTTTGAATTGTGTATATTCCAGCTTGAATACGATTTCAACTCGAACAGTTTGGCCGTGACCGTTATTCAGGCCGAGGAGCTGCCAGCCCTGGACATGGGCGGCACCTCAGATCCGTACGTGAAGGTTTATCTGCTGCCTGACAAGAAGAAGAAGTTCGAGACAAAGGTGCACCGCAAGACGCTGAGTCCGGTCTTCAACGAAACGTTCACATTCAAGGTAGGTGCTTGTAATTATATATATATTTAAAAGATGCCTTTGCCCCGGCCGGGTGCAGATATTGATCGGGAGTTCGCCCCCCAGAGTTTACCCTATGCCGATGCCATGAACAAGACGCTCGTCTTTGCCATATTCGACTTCGATCGCTTCTCGAAACACGACCAAATCGGCGAGGTGAAGGTGCCGCTCTGCACGATCGACTTGGCGCAGACCATTGAGGAGTGGCGTGATCTGATCAGCGTTGAGGGTGAAGGCGGACAGGTACGTAGAGATTGGCCCATGGCAGCGATTACCGTTTATGCATATCTATTTTTTGACTGGGGGCAAGGGCGGTTTACTTCACTCTCTCTCTCTAAATACTTATATATACTATATTCTATGTATATGTATATGTACTTAACAAACTAAATGTGCCTCTAAGTGTGTATTATTTGATTTTGATTGGTTCGGTTTGATTTAACTTTGGATCAAACAACAAACAAACAACAACAACTACAACAGCTGTTGCTATTCATTTTATTTTAATATATTTGGGTTTGTTTAAGTTGTCCTACAGAACAAGCCACAAAACTACAGCAAAAAACAGCTAAAACAGCAAAAAAAACAGCTAAAACAGAAAACAGAAAAAAACCCAGAGCGTGTGAATTTGTTGACTTATGTAATCTAGTAGTCAGTAATCAGTAATCAGTAATCAGTGTGATCTGAGCTCCCGAAAACTTTAGACCAAAATTGTGTGTTTTGTGTGTATTTCCAAATTGCTATTTGTGTGTACTCAAGTAATTCAAATCTCGTTTGAATAATGAATAAAGTATTTAGCCCAACTCTCACTCTAAGTCCCAAAAGTACAACAGAAACAAATTTACAAAGACAACAACAAAGAACAACAAGTATAACAAGAAACAATCGACAAACAGCAAAGTGC
This sequence comes from Drosophila lacertosa, assembly GCA_004143845.1. Lineage (NCBI taxonomy): Eukaryota > Metazoa > Arthropoda > Insecta > Diptera > Drosophilidae > Drosophila > Drosophila lacertosa. The sequence continues at coordinate 317,062 of SCDZ01000072.1, read as the reverse complement.
AAAACTTTTATTCAACTTTTACACACCCAGTTCAAAAAATAAATAAAAACCCAATTTAAAGAAAACTTTTCTATATACTTATACTTATACTTATACTTAAATTTCATATATAAAAAGTTGTGTAATGCTCCATTAAGCCCAATAACAAAACCAACAACAATAACAAAGACAACATGGAAAACAAGCTCCGGCAATTTTTGATCAACTTTCGTTTGTTGGCAAAGTTGATCAAAGATTGTAAAACTAAACTAAAATTTCTTTGATTTCTTTGCACATTTCTCTATCTAAGACTTTTAAAACTTTATGATTTTCTTAACAACGTTAACCAAAAACACAAAGTACCAAAAAACTACAACTGAAAAATAAACTCTTCAATTTCTCTTTCTCCAATTCCCCCCTCAACAAATTGTTTTCAATACATACATATATATATTACAAAAAAAAAAACTTCTTGTTTTCTTGAACTTTTGTAGAAGGTAAATACAATGAAAAAAATACTTAACGTTTACAAAAACCAAAAATAATAAGTTTACAAATACAAAAACACTTTTGCATACTTGATTTGTTTAGTTTTTCTTTTCTTTTTACCTATATAAACTTGCTCTGGCTCTTTGTTCTGTCGCTCTTGTACACACTCCAACATTTCAATATATATAAATATACGTACCTAATTATGATTGATTAACAATTTCTATGCATCGAATTTAACACACACCCACTCAAACAACCACACACACACACACACACAGGATACTTGCCATTTGTACTATATCCCAAAAATAATCAATCTTACTCAATATATAAAAGAGAATTTCGCCTTGTTCTTGAACTTTCTCTTGTTATGTCTGCATATTTTCTCGCATCATTAATATTGTAGTTGAATTTTTGTATTAATCTATCAAACCTTTTTTATATGCATTTATATTTAACTTAAGAACTTGTTAAACTTCTTTCCAAATGCAAATAATTACACTGCAATATTATTTTGTTGAGAGAATTTGTGGCATAAGAAAACTATATAACGCAATCAGCATGTACTAAAATATATAAGTATATATATAATAATAAGTGGCTAAGCTGCAAATTTGATGAGGAATTAAAGACATGCTGATTAGTGAATTTAAAAAAAATAGACACAAAATTCCCACTCAACACATCGCACACTTTCACCGTCTGCTAAAAACACAACTTTCGCATTCTTTTTGCACTTTGATTGGATCTGTTTAAGGCCCCCCAAAAAAAAACTAAGCTCAATTAGCTGAAATGCATATGATTCTTAAAGTAGCGATAAACTGTGCACCCAACAAAAACAACTCACATATTTAAACTAAGTCATTTAAAATTGGTGCAACTAAACTAAACGAATACAAACACTACAACAACAACAACACACACACACACACACTTACAAATACTGAGAAAAATGCTCGATTGTAAAACTTCAATTTCGAAATAAAGCTAAAAAGAAATTCAAGGGAATGAAATTAAAATTTTCGGCAAACCGAATAAATTATACACTTGCAGAAAGCATTAAAAATATGAAAAGTAATCCAATTCAAACTGTACTTTATATATATATTATTTTTTAATTAAGTTTTTAAGTCTATAAAAATTAAGCAAAAAATTGAATAAATTTTTAATAATATTTAAATGACTTTTATAAGGATAGTTTAATCTATTTAGTTTGTTTGTCTTTAGGTTTATCTGCAATGGTATAAAATGAAATTTGTATTATAAACCCTTTCTTTATAAATTATACATTAAGTAATTAGTTTAGCAACCGAAAAACATACTCGTACATAAATGTAAACATTCCAAGCAAAAGCCAGCTGCATGTTCTTGCTTACAAACTATACTCTTCCGACTACTATATATATATATACTCTATAAATACATTTTTGCCACTAAGTATTAGTACTCAACACTTCCACTTGACAACACTAAACAACAACAAAAAAAAAAAAAAACACTCAAACATAAACGAACAAAACTTGTACACACTCCAATTCGTTGAAGCAAAAGATTTTCTTAATTTTCAAATTTGCCAACTTATTGAAATTCTAATGGAACTGCAATTGAAAAATCTTTAATATGCTCTTCATTTTTCTCTTTAATTATTTTTGAACGTATCGCTAAAAAAAAAAAAACAATAACAAAACAAAAAACATTCAATATAAATCTATACAATCGTCTCAAAATTCACCAAATTGAAATCGAACCAAAAATCAAATTGAAACGAAAAAAAAAAATACAAATATCAATATCAAAACTCTACTCTACTCGAACCAATTTGACTCATATCGATAACGACATCTGGAAACCCACTAAATTGCCCGGAAACATGTAAGTATCGAAAGTCTCCTCGTGAGAGAGTTCATAATTATCGTTATTTGCTTTGGTTGTTGTCCTCATAAATGTGTTCAAGTTATTTTCGTTGTGTTTGTGTTTCGTTCGTTAACAATTTCAAAATAAAACAACAAAATAAAATATGATTGTAAAAACGTGAATAAGTTTTTGGTTGATAAAGAAAAGTGTAAAAATGCTTCTTTTGTGTTTTAATTTAAATGAAAACTTTTACTTTATCGCTGTCTCGCCCGATTACTGTAAAACGCAATTATATATCTATATATAAATATATATTTATGATTTGCAACTTGTTTGTGTGCTGTAATGTTTAAGCAGAGCTTCGATGACAGTCAGAAACAAAAATTAAACAAAATCTACAACAAATTTGATTTCTTTTTTTTTAGTTACTAGTCTGTTGAGTTTTCGACTATTTATTTGATATTTTTTATTTTTACTTTTAATTTTTTTTTATATATTCTTGTCAGCATAAACATAATTCACCCAACATTCGACATATATAGTAAGTCTTGAGACATTTTGAAAGCCCATGCAAAGCCAAAACTTTCAATTCAATAACTAAAATTCCAACTCAAACTCAAACTCAAATCAAAAGTAGCGGTAAGTGACTACTCAAAAACTCTTTCTCTCTCTTTCTGTTCCTCTCTCTATCTCACTCTGTTACTATATATATTACGCTCGCTCGCTCGCTCGCTCTCTATATAAACTAACTAATTTATTTTAATAACTACTCAAAAGAACACACGTTTTAACTTAGTAAGAACTTAGTTTAAAACTATTCCACAAAGATCCCAGGTTAGTTTGTACAAATTGCTGGCTTTGGAGCAATTGGCTGAAGATTAGCTTAAAACAGAAGATTGCTAAATCCAAAAAAAAGATATCGAAAACTGATAATAAAACTTGAACTTAAGCCCAAACAAATGCAAGTGGTTCCAACCAACCCAGGGCCTATATATACATACATATATAATTAGATAATGCTAGCGAAAATTCATGTGCAACGTTTTTTGTCAATTGTAATATATTACTCTAATTACTCTGTAATTCATGTACATATACATAATTAAATATCCAAATACTTTAGCTCGTAATCCTTTCTCTTTCTCGCTCTCTACTTTTTTGATTTACTAACTAATAAGTAATTTTTGTGGCCAAGAGCCCGCATAGCTGTCCAACGAAGAACTTAGTCTAATTGTACATATACTATAATACGAATCGGCTGTCTTTAATCTCGAAACTATGTCTCTCTCTCTCTCTCTCTCTCGCTCTCAATTCACCAATATTCATTTTGCTTATAATATGAAATTACATCCGTTTTGCTTTTTGTGCCGTTGGTTTTGAGCTGGGTGACAAAAAAAAAAAAAAAAGAAAATATAACAAATATATATATATACAATATGAGTAACAGTTTTTAGCCAGTTTGTCCTGTGCACCTGTTGTGAACAGTAAGTTTATGTCTCCGAACAACAGCAACAACAACAATTTACAATGAGCCTCCATAAACAACAACAACAACAACAACAAAGAAACAAACAACACGCAAACAAAAGTAAATAAGTTTGTTTCGTTTGTTCAGGTTTAGTTATTAATCAATTTTCAGTTCTACTCACACACAAATATATACATATATATATATATATATATATACTTTTCTATATATATATTTACACACTTTACCAAATCGAAGCTCTAAGACGTGCAGTAAATGTGTTTCCATGTACTTATTTGTGGCGTTTTCGTTTCGTGTGTCAATATTAATCAATCGTATAAATAAAGTAACTGTAACTAAGTATTGTTCAAATATACTAAAATAACAATAATAATAACGTATACTCCGTACTTCGTACTGTGCCCATTAACCGCCCCCTTAACCATTTGAGTTGCTCTTTATTTCATGTGTATTCAATGAAAAAATATCCAAATGTTTATCTTGAGTATCCTTGTTTGTATTGAGATTGAGTCAAGTACAAGCCTTAAGCTTGTTTCCAGTAGATTCTAATCAAATCTACAACGACCTTTACTCAACCAAAAGATCTTGGCTTATTTAGTTATTTTAGTACATAATTGAAAAAAAAGAGATTTAAATAAAATATGCTTTAAGTCAAAACTTTCTTCGTGAACGTAACGTTTACCTCTACTCAAGAGCATTCTTACAGTCTTTAAGGCTGTTAAGGTTCAGTCCTTGACCTTGTCTCGACCTTTTAAGACTAGTTACAATATATACTCGTATACAAAACTTATTAAATGTACCTTTTTTTTAGACTTTATGTAAAGTGTTCAATGTTGTAAACTCATAATTAAATGCGAATCTCAAACCAATTTACTCATCCAATGAAATATGTTTTCTTAACTCTTGTCAATCGTTAACACAGGAAAAGCTCGGAGATATTTGCTTCTCGCTGCGCTACGTGCCGACCGCCGGAAAGCTAACGGTTGTCATTCTCGAGGCCAAGAACCTGAAGAAGATGGACGTGGGTGGATTGTCTGGTAATAAAGCGTGCTACCAAAGCGTTGCCAATCGATGCCTGTTTGCGGTTTTGGCAACGCATCTGTGTCTGACTTAATGTGCATACTCGTATTAACCCAAGTGTATTTGATTTTGGTATTGCTTCGATTATGATTTGATTTAAGACTTGAATAATTTTATGTTTTTCGTTACGATCCAAGGAGCAAATGCAAACGATAAGGCAACGTTTGCAGTGAGCAAACTATTCAATTTTATTCCCAATCAATTACTTTTGTCAATTCGCCACTTTCGATTTTTGAACTAACCTAGCGCAAATTTTCGACTTGCATATTTTATAAAATATACTATTCTCTCTCTCTCTCTCTCTCTACTAAGTAATACTGCGTACGCTAAAACCAAAAAAAAACCAAATGATATCATTAAAATACCAATCCATGGATATATTTTCGTTCGGCAACGTTTCCATCACGAAATTGTGCACAGTTTTTTTGAACTTATTGCCTGGCAAAAAAAAAAAGCAAAATTCGAACGGCTCTTGCTCCAATTAGCGGTACATTATAAATTCGCTTGCTTCTAGCTTCACTTTTGCATGTAAACTAATTCTACTACTTACATAACTCAAATTCGAACACTCGCATTTAATATTTCGGTCCTCCCGAGGGACGAGGACATCGAACCAAAATGCAAAAACGTTGCCGCTGAATATATCCAAAAAAAAAAAAAAACAAAATATATAAATAACAAATAAAAAATTACCCCGTAAAACGGGTAATCAAGTTCTTCTAGGCTTTTACAAACAAAAGAACATTTTCAAGTATGTTTTGGACAAGCAATTGACATTCTATCCATGCTCTAATGATATTCGATCTAAAATTCTGATGATGGACTAATTGTGTTTAAACTGTAACTGTTTTTTTTTTGTCGTATCTTATGATTTATCTTGTTGTGTGCCTTGAGTTTCAAGAGTTACAATATTTTAAAGTACTTGTTAACTAAATACATTAATATATATTTGATTAAAAAATTCTTTTCAAGAGCCAGCAAACGAAAGTGGAAACCAACTTCTTCAATAATTATCGATAAGCGACAAGCGATAAACGATATACCGCTATCGTTTCAGTCTAACTTCTGATGAGCTCTTTGTACCCCTTGCGATTTTCCATATGTTGATACAGTGTTAATATGATGAAACCTTACATGCTAATTAAACAGCATATAAGACTTTATTTTAATCATATACACTTCCCATATCCCCCCAATGGGGTGTGGCCTAATTTTGCCCAAGTTTCTGCTTTCGTTTGTTCCAATTTTTTAATCGTTATGTTCATCTTTTGTTCAAGTACAAATTTCTTCAATATCTTATAACCAACAATATTTATATTATATGTATAATTAATCAAAGTACCGTTTTATGTACCGTTTTTCTTTATATGTGTGTTTAAAACTGCCAAAAACTACTAAAAAAAAAAACCAAAAAAAAATTTTTTTTCAAAAGCCAAACAAAAATTTCCTCATCAACTTCAAAGTTTTTACTTTATTATTATAAAGAAAATGTTTTCTTTTTCTTTCTTTCAATTTTTTCTATTTTATAGATCCATATGTGAAAATTGCAATCATGCAAAATGGCAAACGTTTGAAAAAGAAGAAGACAAGTATCAAAAAATGCACCCTCAACCCTTACTATAATGAGTCGTTCTCATTTGAAGTACCATTTGAACAAATACAAGTATGCGAGAATGTATTATACTATCCTATAAAACCACTACTACTACTACTACTACTACTACCTAACTATACAAACTACTACTACTACTACCTACTACTACTTACTTATCTACTGCCAACTGTAAAACTAAAGCTGTCCCTTCTGAACTATCAACCAAACCAAAAAAAACATATTCTAAACAAGTTTGAGTAACAAACCCGCCTCCCAAAATATATAAAAAAAAAACACATTAGCCTTTTTCGTGCAATTGTTGTTGTTAATATAACTCTTATCTATATATATATATACTTATATATACATATATACACATATTGTATATTACATGTGTTGAATACTCGTATTCTAATTCCAACAAAAACAAACAAAAAAAAACTCAACGAAAATAAACAACAATAACACATTTACTCTAAAGAAAAACAAATAAACGGATAGCCCAAAAGTTTCGTATTGCCCGAAAACCTTCAAAACTCCCCCCAACAACTTGATTAATCAAACTTAATTGTTATAGTATGTGTGCCCCTTAAAATTTTAACCGAAACGTATTCAATGTTCAATGTTGTATTTAACTTAAAAACTTAAAAAACCAAAAAAAAAAAACACTATTTGCTTTATGTTTTGTGTTTATGATATTATAATACTTATATATATACTTTGCCCAACGACTGCCACGCCCACATGCCGGCTGTAAATAATGAAAATATGCTGAGCGCAGTGCGTTGTTGCGAAAGTCAAACTTTCCCTGATTTGCTTATCTTTTATGTAGTTGATTGAGAAACTTTAAAAACAAAACAACTTTTTCGTTTGTGTGCTTAGCTCAACTGATTTGGTTTACAAATATATATGTATATGTTTTATATGTTCGATATTGATTTTGACACAGACAACGACAACTTGTAGGTTAGGTCTGTTCCGCTTCGTAGTAACAACTACAGACGCTCAAAGGAAAACGATTGAGAGACACTCAACAACAAAAAATAATATAAAACACACACACACAGTTTACTGTTACCCGTAGTTTAAATGCAGAGAGAGCAAGCAGTAGTGCCGCTCGCTCTCTTCAGAAAACACCACGCGCGTACTCATAAAGCAGTTCGCCAAGCAGTGCACGTCCATGAACATAGAATGGAGATAAATTCGATAATTGATTCAAAACAAGATTTTTCAAAAAATCAACACACTCACTCTTTACTACAAAACTACAAACTTTAAAAAAACTACCTACTACTCTTTCCATAATACAAACTATCGCAAACTATCTCGTCAGCGGCGTCAATAATGCACCACAATATGGGTTCATTATTTTGACACTGTCTTCTGATTTGAATATCGAATAAACCAATCGCACCACCACCACCACTAAACTACAGTACTACAATACAAGAAATACAGTACAAGTCTGAAAATATATATATGTAACAGAAATACAAAAGAAAAGCAAACCTAACACCACAGAGAAGTATAGCGTATCAACATGAATACTCTTAACCACATACTTACATATAGTACTACATCAAGAACATCAAAGAACTCTGGTTACTTGTGCTAGTCCGAGACCTGCCCCTTAGCCCAAACAACCCAAACAACTAAACCCAAAAAAAAAAAAAAAAAATACAAGTAGAAACGCAAACTTTTGATATTCCGAACAATGAAAATAAGAAAATATGTACGACGAGTGGGATTGAATATTATACATTTTCGTTTACACGTATTTAATGAACATTTTTCTTTTTGCTTCAGCTTAAATGTTGACAAATAAAAAGCATATTATTATGTATATAAAAAAAAGTAATCTGTTCATTAGCCCAGGTTAAGAAAAGTGATCTATATGTGTACATTTCTCTATATAAACTCATACAACACCAGCAATAAGGGAAAACTCATACGCTTTTCACTTTAACAAACTTACAAACTTTTTTTATTTATGTACCATAACATTTTATATTTATTTCAATGCTTAGCCCAACTGCATGCAATGCTTGTTAAACTTAAAAAAAAATAAAAAACAAAAGAAAACAATTAAAAAAAAAACATCTAACACAGCTTTATCTCATTCACTTTAGATTTGTATTTAATGGTGCTTTGTGTAATGCTTGAAAATATTTCGCCCACCTTTAGATAAACTTTCATAATAAGCTTGTGTTTAAACTTGATGGGACTCTCTCCCAAAACACTATAAAAAATAATTTATATATATATATGTATATACCCAAATCGTGAACTTCAGACAAAATGCGAATCTCTGGAAGCTGACAACGGCAATCTGCTTTCCAAGGCAAAAACAAAAACGATTTCCCTCTTAACTGCACCATGTTCTTGAAGAGCACCCAAAACAAATTGTAGTTCAACCTACGCCTTTTGTAATATGCTTTCCAATACCGAATTCGTAGTGTCTGCCTGTAACCAGTAACAGTTTCCCCCCCTCTCAATAACCACAAACAGAACACATATATCTCTTTAAAAAAATAAAAAGATCTTCAACTAAAAGTTCTATGCTCAACGCGTAGCAGCTCCCAGAAAGAAAGAAAAAAAAAGACCGTTTAGCTTAAAATATTACCAACTTTAAACTAATGAACGCCTCGTTTTTTTGCAATTGCAACGCACTTGGAAAATCCTTTAGAAAATCTGTCTTGTTGTTACCGTTGTGGACTACGATCGTATTGGCACCTCTGAGCCGATTGGACGCTGCATACTTGGCTGCATGGGCACCGGCACCGAGCTGCGCCATTGGTCCGACATGTTGGCCTCGCCAAGGCGACCCATAGCCCAGTGGCACACTCTTAAGGATCCCGAGGAAACCGACGAAATTCTAAAGAACATGAAGTAAACGCTACACGGCTGACAAATGCAGGTGAGCTCTATCTGAAAATCAATCCAATATATTCTATCATAATTCTTAGCTTCTGCTTTAGAATAACAGCACACCTTGGTATGAGGCGTATTTAAGATACGTTCGTACATCCATGAAAGAAGGAAACCAAAGAGAACTCAAGCGAACCGTCAACATTGTAATCGTATGGATCATCAGCTTCTATTGATCTTCAAGAACCTCAACAGCCCACAAAAAAAAACAACAACAATCAATCCAAATATCGTAGTTATCGCAAATCAGATTAGACGAAACCAAAAATAAAGTATCAAGCCATCCGATTCGAATGAGATTTAGTATTTTAAGTTCAATTTAAAACATTTTAATATTTATAAACAAAAGCAATTTTTTGTCCAATTTAAAACTTCTCGAATTGGATTAAAACAGTTTATTTCAACTTTTATTCGTTTCCAAGCTTAAAACATATTTGTTGTTATTTAAAAAAAAAACATAATAAATACAAACATAGTTAAAGTCTACGGTATGTTAAAAATTTGAAGTCAAAAAGTCTTTATACTCAATATATGCATACATTTATTTAACGGTGAAAATACAAACTAAATCATCATTTAAAAATGTTAAGTTGGAACTAAAACTTTTAAATTAGTCAAACATAAAAATAAACATTTTATTACCAGGTTTTTTTTTTAATTAAAAGAAAAAAACTGTTGAAAATTTATTAGACATAATGAAAACTAATAACTACAAAAAACTGTTATGTAAATTATTTATTATATTTAATTATTATGATCATTACGTATTACTGTGTATTACTGTGTAAGTATCTAAACATCAACATATATGAGAGTACATGACAGACATACATATGAATGAAGGAAAGCAAATCTAAAAACAAATTCAAATGAAAAAAATACAAAAAATATATATTATATTGCGAGTATATATATATATAAATATATATATATATATATTAATTATATATATATGCATATATATATTTATATATATATATATAAATATATTACAAATTATGTATAACCCTGGCATAGACTAATGTTATGTATACACAATGCTGAGGTTTGGCAAATCGGCGAAACAAGCAAACAAACTCAGACATATAAGTAGAGCAAAAACAAAAAAACACAAAGAACATCATAAACATAAAAAGCAAATAACAAAAGTTTAACTTTAAAGCGTGATTTCAATGGAATATATCATCAGTTTAAACCTAATGAAAAATACTAAACTTATATCGAGCATTTTCTCTCTTACGAATCTTGTTTTTTATATTTACTGAAATTAAATTGTTTTCAATTAATTTGTTTGAGTTGCTTTCGCTTTGTGTCGAACTCGTAAGGTTTCTACTACTCTCAACTTTAATGTATTCGTTTATCATAATTAATATACATATATAATTTGGAAAAGCATATTAGGGCATAATAAAAATATACATACATACTAACTAAATGATTATTATTATGAGAAAAAACCAGCAAAACCAAAATGAAGAGAAAACAAAAAAAACAATGTTAAAACAAGAAATATTAAGAACAATAATAGTTATTACTATTTATATTATATTCAAGTATATATATATTTATATATATAAATATATACATGAAATCTAAACAATATACATTTATATATAAACTTCTATGACGTTGTGCGGCCTGTGCACAAAACCTACTAAATTGGTATTTTCAATGAACTGGCAAACAAAAAAAGAAAACTATTTAAAGCCGCAGTCCTCAATTAACAAACGCGTTGTATTGAGGGTATTCCCACGGGGAGCGCGGGCCATGATTATTATTGATTATTTCCATATTGCAAGTAAAATTAACTATTAAATTAGATGTTTTTGTCCTGTAAAAAATATTTAAAAACGTATATAAAATTATAATAATTATATGTAATAATTATAATGCGTAGCTAGGGATCTACAAAGTCCCGCTCACAGTTTGTAGTTATGTTCACCAAGGCAAAAACCAAAAACTAAAAACAAAACCAAAAAATAAACACTAAAAAGACACACACACAAATACAATGCAAACTGAATATAACAGAAAAGAAAATAATATTTATGTAATATAATTCATCTAAATTACAAAAAAACTAAAATTAAAAAAATATTGAAAACAGGCAAACAAATTCCACAATAAATTACGAATATTGTTCAATGAAACCCAAAGAGAAAAAATACGTACTTTGCTTTTCCAAATATTTACTGTAAATTATCAAAACCAAACAAAGACACAAAACTAACCACAACAACAGCAACAAATAAAAACAAAAACAAAAACATACTATAAATATATATATACATACATATATATATATATATATGAAATACTTGCATATTAAAAAAATTATATGAAATTATATAAAATGATGTTGATTATTGATTTAAACTGATGAATGAATAAAAACAAACTATACATATATTCATATACATATACACACATATACATATAACTATATTAAACATATATGTATGTATGTGTATATGTATTTATATGGATGGATATGGATATACATATATAAATATTACCAACAAAAAATAAATTCGTTTGCGTTTTTCTTCAGTTTGGTATATTTATTTCAACACGAATTCTACAACAATGTTTTTAACGGTAGTGAAATTAATCCAACTACATGTATATACTCACACACACAACAAACACAAACACACACACGCATACACAAAGCCACTCATGAACTGACCAAAGCAAAAGTCGTGCATATATTCAGCATGTATAATAAAAATAAAGATGCATACATGGATGTACTATAAAATTACCGCTAGGCATACAAATTGTATGTACCTGTATTATTTTGAAATTTTCTCAATGTAAGCAGCAGCTAAACGCAGCGCAGAAGCCATCAGAAAAGCACAAATCAGTAGATGAAATAAAACAAACAACAAATATAACAAGTATTAATAATAATAGTTAAAACATAAATGAAATATACGAAAGCTGTAGATGTCCATGTATTTTTATTTTTAGATATTTATGTATGCAATTTATATATTATGTATATATATATATATATATATATATATATATATATATAGATACATATATATATATATATATAGATATATATTCGATAAATCAGGCATAAATGCATTTAGCAACACCATACGAAAACGATAAATTACAGAACTATAAACGATAACGATAAAGATTATGATACCGATAAAGATAATATATAGAGCGCACCTGAGTTGGACTGGGCGGACAGTTAGATCTGGCAGAGAGAGAGAGAATTGCACTTGCATATTTTTATGTATGTATGCGTGTGTGTTTGTGTTAGCCAACAATGTAATAATGACAAATACCGCAAGAGCAAAAGCAACAGCAAAGATGAAGATGAATATATAGGTAAATAGGTAAACCAAAATATAGGGCAATGTTTGATGTTGAAATATATAAGTTAAAGGCCACATAGCATGTGCGATTATTTGCAAATACATAAGGGAAATACATACATATTTACATATACATTAACATAAATACAAACGTACATACCCGGCAGACAATTTGCGAAAAGCTGCAAAATCATTTTATATACCAAGCAGAATAACAGTAAAACGCAGACTTATACATAATCATTGCAGCACCGCATAGTATGAAGAATAAACATACGATATACATATAGATAAATAATTCATAAATAAGCGTACATACCTACTTACCCAAACATTAACATGGGATGCTATTCGAGGTGGGCATCTCCATTAGTTCACACATTTTGCATACTTATCGTTATCTCCTCTGGCGGTAATCGAAGAATCGAACGCAACTGGCCACACATTCTCACATTCTCACCACACTATCCAAAATGAAACTCACCACATCATTAAGCTCTTTTCGGAGTTTTGTTGTTTATGATAAACTGTTTATAGCTGTTTTCGAATTTTAAATAAATTATATTTACTATATAAAATAAATACAAAGAACAACAAGAAAAACGTATATAATAGTATACATAATACATACGAGTATATGTTTTAAAAGCTCTTACCAAACTTAATTGCAAACTGAATAACTGCAAAACGAAAACGATTGAATTATATTATTAAATAAACTGCATCATATATATGATGATATGATGCAACTGTATTGCAAGCAACCAGTATATAATTTTATTTCAAAGCAAAATACAAACATAAAAAGAATTTAAATATATACAGAAACAGATCTATGCGGATCTCCAGCCGCACACCCTGAACAACGGCGTCTGTAGATATATACATACATATATATTGAACCACAAACACTCTCCGATGTGAAGACACAAATGAAATGATATGAAATGACATGAAATGATGAACGTTTATAAAGAATAAACAAATGTTTGAAACTATTAAAACTACTTTTCACTTAGTTTTATTTCACCAAACTAATTGGGGGCGACAAAGGTGAAAACTGCAATTATGTGACGATTTACATGCACATGCATTACTGTATTCGATCGATAGGCAAAACACATTTTCGATAGGTCGTGTGCTTAAGCGCCAACGATTGTCACAATTAAATTGAGAATATGATCGAAGTTGGCCTTTTTAGCATTAATTTGACAGTACTCGGAAATGAGAGATGTTTACAAAGGAATTCAAGTTAATTCGAACAACGATGGAGCAGCAAGCAATAAAACACGTCTCCACAGTTCGCATATTGCTGCTCGGCAATGCAGGTGGGTGCGGGATTTGCCCAATCTCACTAATCCAAAGCATTTAACATTCGGCCCAATACCCGCAGGCGTTGGTAAGTCGCGACTAACGGATCTACTGGCCAGGAGCGTGGACACGCCAACGCTCTCCACTCGCAGCGTCGGAGACGTCTGGTGGAACGTACAGGTGCGCCTGCACGATTATCCCAGTAGCAAGGGCATGCCGCCGACACCCGAGTGGACCTCGGCCTCGTCGCCCAGCTCGTCCTCGCACAGTGTCGAGCGGCTGGGATCGTTCGAGCCGTTCTCCCGCCGGGCGCCAGCGGCTTGCGAGATGATTCCGTATTTTGTTGAGTTTTACGATCTCAAGAGCTCGCTGCGAATGCCCCGCACGCATCGAAATCGCCTGTTGCGCAACATGGATGGCATCATATTGGTGTACGATCTGTTGGATATGAGCACACAGGATAATTTGCACGACTTGCTGTACCAGCCGCTGCGCCAAATCTGCCGACAGCGCCACAGGCGCTTGCGGCCGATTTTAAAGCGGCGTCATGTGCCCATCCTGGTGGTGGGCACCAAGATGGATCTGTTGAAAACGCGTCGGCTGCGCCGATCTGGTGGCATTGCCGACCAGTTGGACGCAGAAGAGATCTTACTCAATTGCCTAGACCCAGACAGCTTGGCTGAGAAGACGCGCAACGAGGGCAAATTGCGAACGTTTCTCAACAATGCCGTCGAATTCAAGCAATGCTTTCCGTCAAGACGCTGCTGAATCTACATGCTCTTATCTCTGTATATTTTGTACATTTTGCTTTTTTAGTTTCAATAAGGTGTATTTATTTCTTTAAATCTGTGCCTTTTTTGTCTTTTTCGCCCCACACTAGCCGGGTGGCCACTGCATCTGGCGACCGCCCAGGAAGTGCAAATGCAAGTGATACACGGACTGGGCGCCGTGCTGGCCGTTGTTGATCACCACACGATAGCCCTTCTCCAGGCCCACCTCCTTGGCCACCTTGCGACCCACCAGCATCAAATGGCCCAAAAGCTCGGCGTCTCCGTCCTCGGCCAGCGAAAGCTGCGCAATTGGCTTGCGCGGTATGACCAGAAAATGTGTTGGCGCCTGTGGCGCTACGTCATTAAATGCAACACACTGTAAATATAACAGAAATATATGATAACGCATTAACAGATAAAAACGACCTTTAAACTGACTTTGTCGTCTTCGTAGATAAATTTGCATGGAATCTCCTTGCGTAGAATCTTGCCAAAAATAGTGTCTTCAGATGCAGCTGCGCTTTGCGCCTTCTCTACCTCGTTTGCCATTCTGGCGCTGGTAGTTGCAATACTGCGAAAACTGTGAAATTCCCAATAGATCTTCGTTTTTACAAAATTAACATTAATTGCATGCGCACTTACCGTAATAGACCTGCTAAATTCCGGCCGGCCGACACGAACATTTGAAAAGCGCTGCCAACTGGTCTACAGAAGCCATTATTCAAGAAAAGTACAAGGTTGCATCTATGAACTGAGCAGCGTTGTTCGCTTAAACCAATAAGTCATTTAATTTCATATATACAAAATCATTGTTGTTTCTTCAGTGTTTCTTTAAAAATGTTTCTGTCAACTACTGGCATTCGTGACTAATAAATGTTTTATAAACTTATTGATAAATTTAATTAAAATTACAATAGAAGGTAAACAACGATCGTTGATGTAAACTAAACGTACGTTGAACTAGTGTGAACTTAGTAGTTCAAACGAACTTACTAAGAACTATTTGATACAAACCTACCAAGTACGTCACAGGGTAAAATAAATAAGATTTACTTTTCTTTTTTAATATAATTTCTAAAATATTATAGATTAACTGGGTAAAATTTTAAAAATCATTAAAATAAACATTTAAAAAATGTACGGCGCTGCCAACCTGTGTCGAGTTATTCTCGTGAGCTCCACACTTTGCGGATTTTCTAGGCGGTCACACCGACAACCTTCGGCATTGGTCATCTGAAAAGCGAGTATAAAACAACAAACGTACCAAGACTTAGTTTATATTTTGCATTTAACAGTTATACAAAACCTTTGATAACTGGTGATGTCAGAGCTGCGCTCAAAAGTTATCACTCTCTACAAACACGTAAGTATGCGGCATTGTTGCATTTGCCAGCCCGAGTCACGTGCATCTGCACTGCAGCACAAGCAGCAGCAGCATTCAATGCGGCTAGTGGGCGGGGCAAGTGAAGGGGAATTGCGGAAGTAAAGTTGCGTAAATTCCATTACAGTTACAATTCCTGGGCCGCGACTATCCCGGCCTGAATGGACCGCAAAAGTTTCGCCAACAGATTCACGATGCGTTCATAAAGAACAAGGATGAGCGCGATCCCAAAAAGATCGTCGCTCTGCTGGCACAGGGACGATACCTCGCCAAGGAGGTGGAGGCGCTGTACTCGCTGAAAAAGTATCGCAGCGTTAAGCAGCGTTACAGCCTCAACGACTAGGCCGGAAATGCAAACTGAAGGACTGAACCAGAGCGAGAAGATGATACATGCACCGGTTTTGTTTTCGTTTTTTTTTCTTTTCTTTTATTTTATTTTTGCCTTTAAGCAAACAAAACCAAATGTATACGCCACAAACATACACACACCCACACACACTGACGGAAAGCAGCACGCCTCTCCTAACATTATTTGTTATTTTCGAATGTCTTGTCAATGTTTAACTTTAAGTTATTGTTGAATAAAAGAGCAACAGTCATTGAATAAGCAAGCCAAAGACACACACACGCAAACATAATTATACACCCATATAGTACATAGATTGTGTTATGACCTTCAACTGTCGTGGAGCCTTGACAGGTGCCGTTGGATATGCGTTGTTGTTGTCTTTTGCTGCTCACGGAGACAACGCAGCAGATCAAATCTGTTGGAGACGTCTGCCAAATTGTCGCCACGGGCAGTTGGTCGCCCAGAATGCGTTTTGCGACGGCGCCTGAACTTTGGTATTGATAATACTGCGTATTTAAATTCACGTCTATGTTGTCTGTGTCCATGTATTGGTGATAAACAATTCCGGCGTCGACGTCGCTGCCGCTGTCAGCTAATTGAGCTTTTTTTGTACACTTGCCGCGGGCATATAGCCTTTGTTGGGAAATTTGCAGCATTATGTAGCTAATGTTTAGTATTATATATATAGAATTGAATTTAGCATGTGCACAATTATTATTATTATTACTTTAGCTTCAGCGTTTGCAAATTCATGTTCACCTCAAAGAAATTTTTACTTTCCAGCGAATGGAACACTGGAAAACATAACACATAACCTTCAAACATAGATGTCGCGTTTAACTTCTTTTATTTTACATTTGTACGGTATTCCTAAGTAGCTCCGATTGTCTGATCTTCAACTAATTACTTTAGAAATACCCAATAATCAATTGCAAGGTATACAAGCTTCGGTGTGGTACATAAAATTGAATTCCCGTTTTTGCTTGTGTAAAATGTTGAAGCTTTCGTGAAATTGAAAGGGCGCCCAATGCAATCTTAACGGTAGTCAATGTTCATGGAATGTTACTATAAAAAACTTTTATCACGTCACTTACGTACGTAGCGCAGCTGATAAGAAGGGTTCATTGAAGCCAAGTAAAAAATATATAGGAGGTGAATTAAAAACAGGGAAGACTATTGCACTCTATAATGCCATTGACTACAAAATTACTCTACATATGATATGATGTGCCAAGTTTAAAGGAAAAAAACTCACTCTTTAGTTTGTTCAGTATAACTAATAAAATACCCCTCGAATTGATAAAAACTACTGAAACACTTTTGTGTGCAGGTGTTCGATAAAGAAAATAATGATAAATAAAATACACATGCTACATATTTTCCACATATTGTTCCTATTGCAGCTTATTTTCTATATATGTATATATTCTATCAGGCGAAAAGTTTATGGAATAGAGCTTTTAAACTAATTGTTTTCTGTTAACTTTGATCAAGAATATTTATATTTTATACAGTCGCAGATCTTGCATTCAGATTAGAATACAAAATAAATTTAAATGATCAGTGAATTAATTAGAAACTTGAATTGTGATTGTTAAATAATTTAGATAATAGTTAATTTACAATTACATTTGTAAAAAATATAAAAGAACAAATAACAATTCACACAGAAACTTATACGAAAAACAGATTTTTTATAATTTACAATTTTATTTTAATTGTTTATTTTAATAACAAATTATTATTTTAACTATTTGTAATTTCTTATCCGTATAGTTAAACTACGTATATTTTCCATACCCTTTACTAAATGTGTATAAATGCAGTACATGAATTACTTAAATGTAATTCATCTAATGAACATTATTAGTAAACAAATAATTTTGCTCAATATTCATTGATAATGTTACAACATTATTTGTACGCAATAAGAAAATATATTTCTTATCTGTGCTAAGATTTAAACTCAGGACAAAATTGCGCTTTTGGTTATGCAACAAGAATTAAATACAGATTTACAATTTTAAATATAGCAAACACTTGAATGGGCTTAAAAAAATAAACTAATTTCAATGGCTTCACCTATGAACTATTTGTATACCCCCTTTGGGATATATATAGGCTAAATCGATTTGGCTCGCCTAAATTGGGTGTAAAATAAAACGTTTGTTTGAGGAGCTATGACGAGAATATGATGAAAATTTCTGACCTTTTAGACAGATACCAAGATAAAAATTGCACAAACCCAATATATTCACTGCACATATACTTTATTCTAACAAAAAAGTTTTTAAAAACTATGCGAAATCCTGGCAATTAGATAGGTTAATAACATTAATTTAATATTAATTTAACTGAACATAACTTTATTTTTATATTGTTTTACTCTTACAGAAAGCGCCTCGAAACTGTTCAAAACAGGCAGCAAAAAGTTGAACAACTTTCGGCCATCTGTCTCAAATTTAATTATAAAAAATTCGATACAGGAAGACTGAGACCGAAATAGCCGTCTTAAAAAAGATAAGGTTTAAATTAGTGACAGCCATCGAATCGTTGCAGGTGCTTTGTTTCCCTTTTCGCTTACTTTAGATTTATTTTTAGAAATGGCTTTAAGTCAAACCTTTGTATCGATCAGGAATTGGAATGGGAAACTTAGGAACTCGTTGTGGTTGCTGCAAGTCTTATAAGTATCAGCTATTTCTTAGTCATAAATTGAGTAGATAACTTTTGTACTAAACGTATTTATTTACAATATGAATTTGAGGCATTATTCACAGTTCTTGAAATGCCTTCCTGGACGAGTTCACCCTACGTCTGGCTACTCTTCTGCCGAAGCTACAGGCATGTCTTCAGCGAAAACCAATATCTTATCTTCTTCTGAAGCCACTGACTTCTGTTCACCCGCAGTCAAAGAATTTTCCTCTCTCGAAATCAATTTCATCTCTACTGACTTGTCTTCTGTTGAAGTCTGTGTCTTGTCTTCTGTCGAATTCACTGGCTTCCCACACCTGTACATGTTGTTGAGACGAGTTATGTCACTTTCGCTCAAGCCGCTCCTCTGGCCCATTGTGAGACCATTCAGTGGTTGGAGCGCTGTGATTGTCACCGTTGTATTGGGTTTCGCGAAGGCATTTGCGGGGTAGTGCATAACGCTGCCATAGTCGTATATAACTCCAAAGTTGCCCGTCGTGCTGGCATTTAACTTGTTGAAATTGGTTATAGCGGTGGGATTAATATTGTCCCAATGGATTTCGATGTAATTATCGCGGTCCGAAGCGCTGTGCTGGTGCGAGAAGCCCAGGGTATGGAGTAGCTCGTGCTGCACGGTTCCCACTCGAAAGCAACCCGAGTTCAGATCGCTGTCCACCAGCATAATAAACTGAACGCCGCCGTTGAAGCCAACGTTGGACCAGCAACCGCTGCTGGAAACACCGATCTTAACATAATTTTCGGCGTCATCTTCGGCAGGTGTAAAATGTACGCAGGACACATTTTCAATAGTGTCCATTGCATGTCTTATAAAATCAGCGTGCAGTTCATCTGTAAGATTGATTGTTAAGATTGAGCTAAGGATCGATTGTAAGATTGGCAGCTAACTTACCGAAACCCTCGATCATATAGTAGACTGTGGCATTGGGCCAGTGCATTGTGGTTGCGAGTAATCCGTTCCGCCGATGCAACACGTTCATGTCACCCTCGTAGTAACCGGAACTTAGCTCGGGATCGACAACGTCGATCGGTGCTGAAAAAGCGCCCAGGCTCAGGCAACCCAGCAGCAGATAGCCAAAGAACGTCCTCAGACCGACCATGTTCATCTGATCCGCTTGAAACTTGCGCGTGCAGAGTGAATGGAATAAGTTTCAATTTGTTAAGGTGGCCAGCTCAATTTAGCTATAGAAAATACCTTTCGTTTCGGTGGCGCAGGCAAACGACTAGGAATACCCTTTAACAAGCTTACATCTTACATATTCATTTATAATCTTAAAAAATACAATAAATTTCTTCTGATTGTTTTAGTTCATTATTAAAATAACTGAGTTTCCATCTTTTTTGCAACATTTGTGGAAAATGTCACAATAAAATCTGAATACATAAAATGTGTATTGTTTTGGTTAAATGTATATTTTTGGAATATTTGTATTATTTACTTAATTTTCTACTTAACACTGACAACTTAAAGACCATATATTAAGAAAACATTCAAATCATTGTGTTTACGTTCTAGACTAACAAATCATTGTACAATACATATTTTGTTTAGAATACAAATAAATCTATGCATAAGTTTGATTGGTATTTTAGGTTTTTGCTGCAATTGCTAAATCAATCCACCTAAGACTGTCTTATAAACTAATATTCGCAAGTTGCTGAATTCAATAATAGTTATATAAAAAACGATTAGCATTAAGTAACGAACTAACTTATGGACAAGTTCTAGACTAAAATCACAAAGTTTCCCATTGGAAAGCGTCATGGTCAGAGTGCAAAGGTCATGGCAGTTGCAAAGCATTCATAAATACACACAATATAATTGCACAGGCCGTGTCAGCCGAACTCAAAGCCCAATACATCGTCCATCCCGTAGTCAAACAGACGAAAGTCCTCCTCGTAGATCTCGTACAGACGTCGTATGGCGCCAATGGGCAGCGGATCAAAATAGTTGCGTAGATTGGCACGTGTGCTGGAGGGCTTGTGACCGATAGGGAATGTCAAGTTCTTTGCACCCGCCAGATACAGCGCCAGGGCGGAGTCATCCAGCAAAGTGTCGTATTTGCCTATGCGGAAAACAAATTAGATTAGAATATGAATCAATGGTTTCAGATGAAACTGGCTTACCGACAACATTGAACTTCATCACACAGGGATTGCACAGCTTGGCAATGACTTCCCAGTGCTCATTGTAGTCCGTCTGGTTGGTGCGACTCAGCTCCGGCGTCAGCAGATATTGTACGAACTCGCCAAACTGCACATCGTTGCCCTGGTCTAGGGACTCGTTGGTCGCCCCGGTCCGCAGTTCCCGCACAATCTGGCGACCCACACGCGACTGAAAGTAACGGGCGCTGGGCGAGCCGCCCTCCAGCTTGTTGCGGTACGCGGAGAGCAGCCGCTCAAAGGGATGCCGCACCAGTATGAAGCGTGTGTAGTCCTCGGTGAGCACCTGGGCGCGCTCCTCCTCGCTGAGATCGTAGAACTTGGTGAACATGCCCACCGAGTGCGCCAGCGATCCGGGTATCTGCAGCGGATCCGTTCCATTCTCCCACTTGCCCGTCAACAGCATCAGCACTCGTTTCCAGTTCGTACAGGCAACCTGGACGTGGGCAACGAGTAGGAAGTGGGAGGGGAGTGAGGGAAAGGAAGAGTTTAAAAAAATAAAGCATTTTGTTTAGTTCAGTTTTTGTTGCAGTCTTAACTAAATAAACAACTATTTGAATGGGGCCACAAAATGTATTTTCTGGTTTTCCTATGAAATATGTTTACCACATAACAAGAACGGCTAAAAGTGCTACAGTTGGGAGTGCTTAAACGGGACATACCCTTTATATAGATCAACGCAAAACAAATTAAATTTTAAAGGTGTGACATATGAGCTACAAATACCTCTTAAATTGCGTTATCTTTCTACAAGTGTATCTAAATTATATTTTGTCTGCCTTTTGTATAAAGGAACTTATGTAAATACAAATTGTACATCAACTTTAAAAAGATGGTATAAAACAATATACCCCTTTTTACACAATTTCTGAACGTACTGTACTGCCAATGAATCAGAATTTCGGGTCTTTCTATAAATGTATTTCTTTTAAAATCAAATAAACCATAAGCCAAATAATTCCTGGTATTCAATTTCGTAACATATGACGTTGGATTTCTTTATTGAAGTTAAAGTCTAGGTTTGATAGTTGTGGATAAGATTGATATATGTATATATGTACATATATATATGTATATATGTATATGTTTTGCTTAATTACTTCTGAACACGTGGTATAGACAAAAACTGTTGTATCATGAAAATCTGTTTAGCTTTGACTTTGTTATTGTAGCTGGTATTATAGAACTATTAGGATCAACAACAAATGGTTTACTTTCAACTCTTGTTACAAGTGTAATAACAAAATGAATGAAGTAAATTAATACATTGATCAAGACCGCACATTTTGTATATATAGCTCCAAGGGTATTTAATCATCGGCACCCCAAGAACATCCATTCATTTAAGTTCAACTTTATATATAGTAAAAAGAATTTTTCTTTAAGAAAACAAATTCAATAAAGTTAAAGGAAACTTAAGATCGAGCTAGTGACTAATTTATCTGAATTGGAAATAGACGCAACTTTCCATATCTTCTAAGAAATCTTACTATATTTTACTTTACACTTTAGTCATATTTGCCAGCAATTTGTCAAAAGCCAAGCTAAGATATAAAACGACCCGACAAAATTATATAGCATGTACATACATATATACACACACATATGTATATGTATATGTACAAATATGATTATGATTACAAAATACTTTTTTAATGGGAATTTAAGCCGACACTGCAAAACGAGTTAAGCTTCAATTGTTGAAAGTAAAGTAAAAAGGAGAAACGTTAAGCAAGTAGTGAAAAGATCTTGTTAAAGTTATGTAAATTAAACTTAAACTGTGACGTTGCGTTTAAAATACTTTTCTCCTAATTGCCAATGGCAATTTGCGTCAAAAGTGCTATTTAGAAAAAATGTGGTTAATTGCTAAATGCAAATTTTCTTAATAGTGCACAGAGGCGGCCACTTAGCGAGTCAGCTAGAAACCCCAATCAAGCAGCAACAATAATATAAATAACAACAATTCAACTAAACATTGAAGCAATTCGCCTAGGCAGGTAGGCCGGCAATACGTCAAGAGCAATTAAACGCCACAGAACATTTCAAATCACATAAACAAACAATTTCTCGCTTACAAAACACAGGAACAACTAAATGCCAAGTGGCGTTCGCACAGTGGTGCCTCAGTGTCGGTCAATCATCAGCCACTTGGGCGGTGTCAAGTTGTCAGACGAAAGCTAAATAAACATGCAAACATGCACATTTAGAATTGCTGTTGTTTTTTTGCCCAACAATCTGCCTTCGTTGCCCCACTGTGCATGCCGCAGTTAACGCTAAATCGTGCCAAGGGTTCAGGTTCAGCGTTTTTCGAATACGATACGAATACGAAAACGAATACTTAAAAATTATTTGCAATACGTAAGCGATAAGACGTAGCTTTACACTATTTCTTGCGACTATAAAAGGCACATAAAGCACAACACGCGATGGTCGCATAAAAACCAAGCGTTGCGCAGAGTGGTGAGTGGTGAGAATGGGGAGTGTGGGGAGAGTGTGTGGGGTAAATAGCGCACTTTTACGACTTCGTGGAACAAAGCCAGGTAACAGCTGATCGTGGCTGGAATGAGCACCGCCCCCTTTAACAAAAGCTCAGCTTGTGTATTGAACTACGCCTCTGTCCGTCTCATTAGCTGATATCAACTGATAAACAAAACGTGCAAGAACACGATATGCCCATTGTGGCAATCGAAGCGAGCTGCGATTATCAATGCGATAGAAGGTTGAATGGGGTAGTCTTTTAAATACACGCAACTTAACCAAAAGCAGTGCATTCAATCATCAATTAGCTAATTAAAATGCGAGCTGATATTCAATTAAATACAATTAATATTTTTTAATAACTGAGCAATTTAAGTGAGTTAAGTAAGTGTAGGGAAATAGCGTATAAACAGACAGGCATATATTAAAAACTAACCTATAATATTTTTCCTAGGATAAGTTTTCCATTCTTTCGTTCAAAGATCATTTGATTTACAAACTTTGACTGGGTTTAATGATATCACCAAACTTGTTGTATCTAAAGAATTGATGTGTGACCAAATCAATCAGGAATGTAGAGTAAACAGGTGTCTATCAGTTGGTTGGGCCCATCCAGTGCCAGGGGGCTGGGCTTGGCCAATTGGCATTACTCAACGGCCGCAATCTGAGCCAAATGTGGCTCGTCAGCTCATTATGTTGCGCGCGGGTTCAAAGTGCGTTGGACACATGAAACACGACGCTATTTTAGTGCCGCACATTCAACAGGTAAGCAATTCAGCTGCCGGTTTGGCAATCTAATCAAAAACTTTGATAGCAGCGGCGGCGCGTAAAGGAAATGCTTTTTTTTGTCTTTGCATAATTCCTGGTTCACTGAATTTCCCTTAATTCAATTAGCGAGCTAAAGGTTGCGATTCTTATCAAGTGCGTATGTTGAATTGAAATTTAATTAATGGCACAAACTTTGATAATCCCACAATAGACGTTATTCAAATTAAATTTTTTTTGTTTGGAATTTAAAATGATATTCATGCGCTGCTTATCAATTAAACAGAAACTTTGCATTCATCTCTCAGCTCTCGAGTGTTTGCGAATCCATGCAAATTGTTCGGCAATTCAACAGCAAATTACAGAACGTTGATAATAATAGCTTTCATTTAATAGAAGCTTGACTAAAACGCAGTTTGCAATTTGGCCTTGCTGCTGGGTGGGTTAGACTTAAGAGATTCTCTTATTACTTTTAAGATTTAAATACCCATAGATAAATTATTAATTTATATAAAAACTTTGGTTTTCAAATAAATGTACATTTAAATTTAAAAAACATATAAGCAATGGTAAAAGATATAACTCAAATCAAATGCTTTGGTTTCACAGGGTAGCTTGAACTATATAAGCTCACTTTAAGCTAATAAACACGGTATATATAAATGCATTTATGGGTATAGAATTTATAATTATTGCCCCCGGGTTTATAAAAGGTTACGTAGCTATCTCTGTGAGCTCCATTAAAATTGGCCCGCTTAATAGACACAGAGTTAAATGGCAAATCAACCATATATTATTTATTTTATATTTATTATAGGTAATAGATAAGCCCCCCAAGTGGTAAGATTTGTAATCAGCGTGATCCACATTAAGTACAACTTGTCTGCTTGTCTAGTCAAACTCGTCTGGTGAAAGCAACAAAATCGAACGAGATTTATTCAATGATTACCGTGCCACATGTGGCAAGAATAAACAACGGGCAAACATCGTTGGGGGCCGGTCCAAGTTGGTTTTAGCTGGCTCTGAGGCAGCATCAAATGTCAGCGGGGCCAGTTAGAGAGAAGACGTGGACCAAAACATAAAACAAGTTTTTGTTTCTCTTTACGTCTGAATGAGAGAGATTTGACAAAGGGTAGTTGAAACACACAGACGAAAGGGAGCTGGACGGAAGGGAGCTAAGCAACACATGGCGAATCGGACAGTCAAAATAGAACCGAGAATAAAAATAAAATTCCAAAAATGTCGTTGGCTGACGCAGCATTTAAATTGTAAATGGTTACATGGGACAGCTAGGGAGGCAGGGCAGCCTTACCTTGGGTACATAGCAGTAGAGCAGCTTGTGTTCCTTGTCCACAATCATGTGATCCATTTGCAGTTCGGTGAGATCCTCCAGCGTTTGCGTATTGGCGTCCAGCAGTTCGCACTGTCGCTGCATAAGCTCCTGACGCTGTATGTTGATCGTTTGGGTAAGCTCCAGGCTGTGTTTGGTGATCTTGACATTGTTGTTGTTGCCATCATCGAAAGCTGCAGCTGCCGAGAACCGCACAAAAGTGTAAATCAGCAAGATGCCCAACAGTTGTTGTACACTGTCACCCATTATATTGTTTGGCTGAGGTTGGGCCGAGCTGCAGGCTACTGTACATTTGGCAATTAAAAGATGTTTCCTGTGTTTTGTTATATTTTTTTTTTATCTCTGCCGCCGGCGACCGAAATATTTGACGCGATGCACAAACTTCAGATTGGCTCCGTTCTCAATGCCAAGCGCCGTTAGAGTCGCGCGTCCGTTGTCAACGTTGTCATCTATCGGCTGATTGGTGTCCACGTTGAACAGTGCGAAGCAGCGCCATAGAAACCGCCAAGAGACTAAAGCGCGATGTTCGTGCCCGGTGCGCAGCGCTGAGTTAACTAACTCGCCACTGGAACGACTCGTTGCCTCAGCTCCAGCAGCGCCGACAACCTGTTGTCGGTCGCCCTCTTCGGCTCGGCCTGCATCGTCTTCGGCTGCCGCACGACGGCGCTCGCGTTGTCTTCGTTTCAGCTGAGCGCTTGAGATTGCGGCGATCGCTTTTTTGAGTTGGGCAATCGTCGGAGAGCGTTGATGGAGCTGAAATCGTGTTGAGAGTACAGAGAGTGAGATTGAGAGCAGAGAATATGAAGCTGCATGCTTCTAACTTAAGTTACTGGAAGTTCAAAGAAGTTTCATTCTTGGTGTTTATTTACAAGTATTTGTATAATGTGAGGCCATTGCATAAATGAGAATAAAATGATTTCGTGCAAATTTTTGTGGGTATTTCCGGCAAAAAGTCCACCGGGACCAATTATAAATTAAGAATCGTTATGACCACTTTAATTTATCATATCTAATTATTTATGTCTAAAAAATATACAAACATAAGAGTTTTGCAAAAACAAAGTTTCCTTTGAAGTTATTTGCAAAATAGTTTTAAATATTTATAAGTTATTCATGTCTTAAAAATTTAGCATAATCAAAACCATTGGTAGAAGAGAACAAAATCATGGGCTGCACCAAAGAATAAAGTAATAATATAATAATAATAATAATAATATAAATATAATATATTTTACTGAAAATATGATTTTTGATCTTTTAATTTGCTTGCTTTTATTCTATTATATTATAGCCCTATACGGACTTTGAAAATGCAAAGCAATTAAGCAATTGAATTACAAAAATACAATTGTACTTGCAAAATCATAAGTTCTGATCGCATTTAGCTGAAATTGTTCGCGCTAATTAGGAACCAAGAGCAGCTCCTCTCAGTTCCCCAAGTCTAGCTTATACTGCTCCACTTTTCAAGTGAGCTTATTGCTGCCAATTTTTTGCAAGGCAAAAAGAAACTGTTTACTTACAACGGAAATTTCACCAGCGCTTATAATAGAACCTTGACGCATTGGGCATTAATCAACTGATCGATTGATACGCCCAAAAGTGTGTACACATACAACAACTATATACACATATGCATACATATGAATATATGTAAATATTCAATTGAATTGCGGCCCAGTTGCGTACAGTGTGAGTAGCTGAGGCTTGGGCTGGGATCAATTGAGGGCGTTCGTCTTCGACTTTGACTCGGGCAACTCACCACAATTTCGAGCGTGGCGAGTCCGTCGCGTTGCACGTGGATTGTTGTGGCGCGCTTCTCGGCTGTGGCAATCTGCAATTATGAAATATGTGTATGTGTAGCAGATAACGGTAACATCTGCCATAACAATCGGTATTCTGGCCATCAATTAGCAGCTTCTGCCGCAGTAGGTCAGCCCACGAACAATGGACTGTGACGACAGCGACGAAGGGTGCTAATTGAGTTGCTGATCAATCGAGAAGTCAGCGCAGAAAAGCGCGCAATTTCTGTGATGTCACGGGCCAAGCCGATTTCAAAATTAGTTATTCAGTTATATTACCTGACCCAACAGTTCAGTCGGCGTGGCATCTTCTGGCACATCTTCCAATTCCTCAAAGTTCGCCAAAATCTGTTCCAGTTCTCGCGATGTTGCCGCCAGCATTGCTTTGTGCTCGGCGCGTTCAAAGTCGTTTTGCAAGCGGGCGGATGTGACCTTTGATTTTGCGGCTTGTTTGCGCCTTTTCTGCATCGGTTCCATGCCCGCCAGATTGCGAGCCTCTCTGATTGCCTTTTTGCGCAAATTAATTGGCATTCGCCGAAGTTTTTTTTTACTTGGCAGAACGCTGCGTCGGCTTCGGAACGAATCCATTTGTTTCTTTGCTTAAGTCCAATCAAAATTAAGAAATAATGATGCAACAGCAATATTCAAATATTGTATTATATTATTATATTATAAATAACTCAGAAATGCAAAACAAATTCCTTTTTCACAGCAATTTATTTACAAATAGTAATTTTTAATAGAGTTTGCCATTCACATGTTGTTGTACAGCAAATAATCAGCTGTTTGAAACAGCAGTGTGACCAAACGAAAAATCATTTGGTTCACTGGTTCATTTGCGTATAAATAATTGAAATCCAAATCTGTTTTTGTATATATTATTATCTGTATTTAAATAATACTAAAATTATACCCTCTCGCTTGCCTACCTTTTTTTTGAAATATATAATATGAAGCAGTCTTAGTAAAACCATTCAGTTAGACATATGTTCTTTTAAACAGATTTTATTATTTTAAAGACTTTCGGACGTTTTTTCTAAATTCGAAATTTTACACTTAAACAGTTGCAAAGATTTACGCTATGTCCAAAGGCACGGGACCTCTCTCAAAACTGTACAATGTCATTATCAACAAAGTTGACAAAGTAGTGCCTCAAGTCGCGCGACCATTATGGGAAGCTCCAGCAGGTGCATACTCCAATTCTAAGCTAAATATCTATAACTTAGTCCTTTTTATTTAGGCCCAAAGACTGTTTTCTTTTGGGCACCTGCGGGCAAGTGGGTAAGTTCGATTTCGCAT
Organism: Drosophila lacertosa; assembly: GCA_004143845.1. Classification (NCBI taxonomy): domain Eukaryota; kingdom Metazoa; phylum Arthropoda; class Insecta; order Diptera; family Drosophilidae; genus Drosophila; species Drosophila lacertosa. Next base: position 287,933 of record SCDZ01000072.1, on the reverse strand, counting down.
ACATAATCCCTTCAGTACAGATGGGCGTCTTACATTTGCTGTTTTCAATTAAGTGTCTGGTGCTTGCTGGAATTGGTGATCTTCTAAACCGGCCTCCTCAAAATGTTTCCCTCAATCAATCCAGTGTTTTAGCCGCTACCGGTTTAATTTGGTCCCGATATTCCGTTGTAATTATACCGAAGAATTACAGCCTATTGGCTGTCAATTTTGTTGTATTTCTCACACAGGCGTTTTTGATCGGGAAGTGTTTGAAATGGCGGAATGAAAAGGACACGAAAGCGGTTTATTATCATAAGAGACCAATTTTTTGGTTTGGTGACGACTGATAGACAATGACAAAGACGATGCTTATATTAATAAGACGATAATAAAATTTATATTTATTTTATCAAGCATTTTCTATTGTTTAAATTGACGAAGTTCGCGCTCAGCTATCAGCTGTTTCAAACAGTGTGACCAAGTTATATATTTTGTGGCGCCTTTAGTTCATTTCACTCCTACTCATTTATGCGTTCTTGTAGCTCAAATTTGCGTTTTAAATTTTAATGCAATAAACATTTATCAGAAATTTAAATATATGAATTATATCAGAAATTTTATATATATTATATTCGATAACCTCTAATGCTCTTAAGCTCAAATCAAGAATTTTCGTATGAAGATTTCTCATTACTATTTGGGGTATTGTATTTAAAGTAATTATAATAAGAACTTTTAATCAAACCATATGGTTGTATTTACTAGTGATGACCTACAGCAGGGAAACATTACATCCAGAGGCTGATATCCAACTTCTTATTGAGTCCCTTTTGTAGATATTATTATAGATCCGTAAGCGATTAAAACGTTACACAATGCCCCCTCAAAAGGTTTTTTTCAATGATGTCAGAATCTGCACAGGGTTTTTAATCTGCGTATGCCTTGATTTATGTTGCTTATTCGATTTATAATATCTGGTATGGAATATTTCTAAAAATCTAAAGCTGTATAGTGAACATTTAGCAAAAAAAAAAAACATAGACCTCGGGAATTGGCATCATGTCGAAAGGAACTGGGCCCCTCTCTAAATTTTATAATCTGTTAATCAATACTGCAGATCCGCTTGTGCCCCAATTTGCTCGGCCACTGTGGGAATCTCCGGCAGGTGCGTCTTGGCGCATTTTGCTGGAGCTGATCGTTAATTAAAATAGCCCTCTTTACCAACTAGGTCCTAAGACATGTTTCTTCTACGCGCCATTGGGCAAATGGGTGAGATCCATAAACAAAACGTTCATTTTTTTAGTTAAAATAGAGCTTTTGCTTAGCTCCTGGTGCTGGCTGGTCTTGGTGATATAATTCAACGACCACCTGAGATTGTGTCCCTTAATCAATCGAGTGTGTTGGCGGCCACCGGTCTAATCTGGTCCCGGTATTCCATGGTCATCATACCCAAAAATTACAGCCTGCTCTCAGTAAATTTCGTAGTGTTCTTAACCCAGGCCTTTTTGATAACCAAGAGCTTGAAATGGCGGTACACAAAGAGGCAAGCGGCATAATATTTATTTAATATATTTATTTACCCCTTTTTAGCCGACAATGTCTGCTAAGTAGTAAGTAGGCATGTGTAATAAAGCTAGCCACAGATCCCAGAACATAAAAGCACATGTTTTTTTTTTCGTGTTCCGCTCGGAAGCTTTACAACTTTTTATTCTTTTTCTTACACATTTTGCAATCATCTTGTTTGAAACTCTTAATAGTTAGTAAACCATATTTATATTTTTCGTATTCGTAAATAAGGTCTTTCACGCCCACTTAAGGTGTAGTTTGTGGGCGTGGGCTTTGGGCATGTGACTTACAATAGATAAGAATTAATGCTTAAACTGAACTAAAATCGGAAACTCATTGCTGTATATACACAAAACGTTATCAGCTTGGGTGCTATCGCTGAGTTGGTTGGCGCCCGTTTCTGTTTTCCGTTTGGCCAAGGATGGTGCGCACAAGCCGCGCTCTGATTGGTCGTCCCGGCGCATTTCGTCCTGCCAAGGGCGGGGAGGCCAATGCGCTGCCTGCAAAGGAGGCTTCGTTCGTGCAATTGTCTTAGGGCCAACTCGTTCGAGCCCGGCCAAAACGAGCAGCTCACTGCAGTTGGCAAACGTCCTGTGCAAGCACACACACCAGGACACACACACACACACACGAACATGCCGAAGAATAGTTGCTGCTGTGCCAACAGGCGTATGCGTGATTTATTACCAACGTTTTCCTCATGCGCGTGTGAGCCCAGCAAACGAACTCTCTTCGCCTGTGTGCATGCATGTGCCTGCTAAACTGTGTGTGTGTGTGTGTGTGTGTGTGTGTGCGGTGTGTGTAACACTTGCTGTATGCCTTGAACGTTTGCCAAGTGCACTGCGCTGCCTTCTGCCGACTTGAACTCTTAGCCGCCGCGCTGCCATTGGCTGGTCAGGCCTTTAGGCCAGCTGCAGCGGCCGTGGCTGCCAATTGGCCAACGAGGCTCCTTTGGCGCATCGCTGCAAAGACAGAAAGAGAACGCAAGAGCGTGAGTGAGTGAGTAAGAGCATGTGAGTGCAGAAAGGGATGTGCATATAAACTGTGCTTATACATAAGCATAAATATATATATATTTAAGACAAATTCTTTCCCATTCGTTGCACAGGCATGCAAAATACATTTTTAACTTAATTTATAATTTAACATTATTCTTAGACATAATAGGACGTTTTCGGATAAATAAATGTATTACTTTTAAGACAGTTTAGTAGCATGTTTTTACTTTCATTACAAACTTAATTGCTAAGTAAGTTTTTTTTTGATTTTTTTGGGATATACTTGTTTAGAACTAAAACTCTATCTTTTAGAATCTATAAATTTAGTTTTGTTATTTTAAGTTAGCCTCAGAAGCATTCTAGGTTTTTTATTAATTACAACATATTATTTTGTAATGCTAAATGAGTCTGTATAAAATTAAATCATGAAACAGGCGCATTTTAGAACTGAGTGTATCTAATGAGTTAACTTAAACAAAATAATAATAAAAAATAATAATAAATAAAATTGAGATGAAAAATATTTATTTTTAAAAGTAAGTTTTTAAGTTTAGTATTTGTTACTAATTAAGTTTTCTTTCTCGTTAAACATTCCTTAGTACAAGCTGACCTATAAGGAATAAATTGACTACCAAAATATTAAATAATTACATAATATATATTAAACATCTCATAACTAACCCGTTAACTTTTTCCTCAAGGAAAAGTGCGAAAAATAAATCTATATTTCGATTTAATAATTTTTGTAGATTTACAGAATTTGTTACGCTCGGATGGACGCACCTTCCCACAGAAGCATCTAATACGTCATGGCTTTTGGACTTCGCGGCCCTCGTCTGGCTTGGTGTGAGGGGCGGATGGGACTACGCAATGATGGGAATGGGCGCTTGCCAAGATGGTAGCTTGCCAAAATCTCTAGAGATTTTCTCACGCTCGCTTCCAAAGAATCTCAATGGCAATGAACTTTTTTTTTCGCTCTCAAGTTCTCTGTTGTTGCGTAATGTTGCTGCGTGCTGAGGAATCTTGGCAGCCGTCCTGGGATTTCCCCAAGCACACACACGCACAAGAAAAAACACACACACACACACATACACATACAGTAAATGCCTCTACACTGTAATTAAAGCGCCACCTGCCGCGTTGGCGCGTAAACAAATTTGGACTGCATAATTTATGATCATGGAGTTTTGCCAATAAGTTTCTGGATGAGCAGACAAACTGTCTGCCACAAAATTTCTGGGCCGACGATCTTGTTCCTTTCCATATAAACACGCACACACAAACACACACAAATACTAATGACTTCTTCGGCTCTTTTAGTTAACTGAGGTCAGGGCTGATGACGCCACTTGGCCCCACAACTGTGCTATTGAACAGCTGCCAATTGTGGCCTCAAGATACATATTTATCCATTCCAGCCAATTGCTCAAGTCCCCACCCACTTACAGCTACCATCTTCAGCACGTGTTAATTATGTGTGATTTATTGACTCTCAGAAAGGGCCAACAATTGCCACTAATTGCCAATTGAACAGCTGCTCAGTTTAATTTACGACTCTAGTCAGGATGCCAAACGATTCTTGTATAATGCCGTAGTAGAGCATTATCTAAGAGTCTGCTGCCCGTTTAACTTTCAGCAGATCTTTGTGGCCCAAACTGCTTGGGTAAAAATAACAACGTGTCAAATATGACAGGAACAGTTCTCTGGGCGGTCTGCGGCCCACATTATGCAAGACGTGGCATGGTAAAATTATTTACTTTGTAACAATTGCGAGTACTCAACGAGTATAGAGAAGAGAAGATTATTCTTGACAACTTAATTTACTTTTACAACGGTTTGTATGCAAATCCGAGGGGAAGATGATTCCGATTAGAATAGAGATCATGTTATTTGTGTTCAGCTAATTGCGTATTTAGCATTAGATAAAAAACATTTAGTTTAGCTGATGATTAAATCATGTATATATTTTTATAAAGCCAATTAGTTAACATCCAATACGCCTAAGGCATTTATAGCTCTTCAACTTTCAGTCATTTATTATTATTTATTTCTGTTCTGATAATATCTTGTGCTTATATATATTTAATATCTTTTACATCTTTAGAGGAAGTCATGGTATTTATATGTTATTTCATCATTTCTGACTCTAGCACATATCATAGAGAAAGTGGAAGTTAATAAATCTAAGCATTTTATTTAACACGGATCATTTAAAGACTCGAGCTTTATTTATATGTTATACAGACAGACATACGAAAAGCCAATATACTCTTAATATTATCTGAATATTATAATTGATATATAAGAATTCAACAAGATTCTTTTAAAAGTAATTAAAAAATTTCACCTTCGAGTTTAAAATAATGTGCAAAAACTAAGGATTCAATCAAATCCTGCGTTTCTTGGTGTGGAAATTAGTTCGAAGCGTCCGCCGAAAATGATTAAAATACACTATAATATAATATATTTTGATAGTTGTTTATCATATTAAGTTTAATCATATTAGGTATTTATATGATATATTTCAAGGTTTTTATAGTCAGTATTAAGATCTTATACAACAAATTTTTCGTATTCAACTGTTTAACTCTAAAAGATCATTGATTAAAAGAAGAAAGAAAGTTAAATTGAGCTTACGGGAAGATTTACTTATCGTTATTTAATAATAAATTATTTATATATACTATCTAAGTACCAAGGTGTATTTAAAAGATTATTCAGTAAAGTTAATTACAAACAAATACTTTAATAATTTTCACATCCGTTTCTTAATTTTTGGATTTTGCTGTTTTCTTCAATTTTGCTTTTAAAAAGATTTTAAAATAGTTTAAAAAACAAAAGTATTTTATTTAGATAAAAGTGTTCCACGCTTCTAAGTTTTCTTCATTTACCACATTTATAGTACGTAGTATATCTAATAAAATAAGATACAAATGTGATCGTAAAAATGCAGACCACTTAATGTGCTAATCATTCAGCTTTGTTCAACATTTTATAATAATAAATCCCAGGCGATATTAATTAATGAATACTAAGATACATTTTGCATTTATGTTCGCTTTAGTTATGTACTATATGTATATGAAGGTATATATAAAATTGGCTCTGTGCTATATAGAATCTTTCACGGACGACGCAAAATGTAGTCTAAAGTCTTTTGGCGTTTTAAACAAATTTGGTTTTTGTATATTTTTGTTGCTGTTTGTGAATCAGGCGAAATTGCTTTTATTTATTTTGCTCGGCAGCTAAAAGCGGAATTTTTGTTTTTCCCAATTTTTTTTTTTTTTTTTGTTCGTATATCTTTTAGTCGATTTTCGATCTTTCTCGTTTGTTTGTAGACTTTGCATTTACCTTGCTATTTTCGGACACACTTGACGGCACCGAAGATCGACAAGCGAAAGGCACAGACCAAAAATTGCGCACAACTGTCGCCAGCAGGCCCTTATATACCACATAAGCTGTACATATATATATAAATAGTATTTGGTCTGCACCCGATGCTATATACCGATCCACAGCGGATCTGTGGATCCACAGATCCGGGCCGGGGCGGGGCGAGGCGATGACGCGCAATTGACGCGGGCAAAGACGCGTTGAAAACGCGCGACTTTCGTCGCCGTCGCGTCTATTTTTGTAGATCACATAGAAGAACACACACACACAAATGCACACACACATACATATACATACACATTTGCCTAATATATTTCGGTGCTTCATCATTTTGTTAGTTGATTTTTTTTTTGCCTTTCTATTTTCTTTGTATTAAGTTTTTTTTCATCGAAAATGTATTTTGTCTTTGGGATTTGTATGCTGTCTATAGGGCGGCGGCACAAATTGTAATTAGTGCTAGTTTTTATAGTTTTAATTAGAATTTCTCTTATTTTGCACGTATACCTTGAAGATGCCAAATGCGATGCAGTAAGACAGAAGCTGTCACTTCAAAACACAAGACTAGTTCATTAAATAGGTACACGCACACAGGTATATATACATATATACATATATATACATACATATGTTTCAAATTAATTACATTTAATTAGGTGCATCATTATCATGTTTAACACCAAAAATCTTGCTTGAATTGAACTAAATGTTGTTAGAACTTTAAAAAGTTGAAAGATAAAGTGCGTGCTGGAATCTAATTTGAAAAATAAGTTTAGCTAATATAAAGTTAATGATGGACATTCATTTTTTTTTATTTATTTACTTTAAACTAAAGCTTAATATTCATCTTTAAAAGTGGAGAAGATTGCCTAATTTTAATCTGTAATTATTTTTATTTGTAAGTTGTAATGAAATGTTAAATTCAATTGATTAAAAGCAACTTGGTCAATCAAATACTTTCGAGAGTTTTAATTAAATCTAAAAGGTATGATATAATTTATTAAGTAAGTCCAAGAGCTGAAAAAACTTCAATTAATAATTGATAAATAAAATGTAGAGAACTTTTAACTAAGAAACTTAACCAAACCTGAACCCAAAACAAAATATTTTGTCTTTTAAAAAGATTAAATTGTTTATCAGTTTAATTTAAATAGAACAAATAAAATAAGCCACAAGAATGTATACTCTCTATCCTCATATATATATATGAGATATGAAGGAAATATGTTTGCTTAAAAAAAATTAATTTAAAAAGAAAAGCGTATGAATTATTTTTATAAATAAAATAAATATATGTATATCTTGTATGTCAACAATAATTTATACTTGCCATTTAGGCTGACTCAGTTGGCAGCCGCTATGATAATAAACAGAATAATAAATATGTTTTCCATTTTAGTGATTATTAAAAGGGCAGAATTAAATAAAAAACTTGTGTTCATTGATGTAGCTGTAAACCAGGATTACAAGTTAAGCCTCAAAGCAAGTTTTTAGTTAAAGCCGTAAAACGAAAACAGTTTTTTTTATTTGTGTTTGCAGCCATGCCATGAAAAACAGAAACTATTTTTGGACGTAATAAACACACTCAACAAGGAAAGCGCAGCGCTTAAAAATTATCTCACTTGCAAATTATTTTTACAAAATATTTTTCACACAACTTAAAATCAATTTAGCGCACGAAAAATGTTTTCTTTTCGACAGCAAAGAGAAGCGCAAAAAATGGTTATTTATGCTTGGCTAAAACGCTTTAGTTTGTGGCAGCTGTTGTGGCAGATTCTGGCCGCTGTGGAGTTCCAGTCGGAGTCGAAGGGAAATTCGCGGTAAATACGGCAACTTTCGCCGACGACGACGCGTCAAGAACTGAGCAGCTGAACGTCAATCAAAACAAATAAACAAATGCGGCGGCAACTAGAACAACCACTGCGGCAACACATAAAAATCTGAGGAAATTGGCAAACAAAACTTGAATATTAACTGCTGCCAAAACGGCTGGCAGCATTTGCAAGCCAAATGCAAAAAAAAAAAAAGAAACAAAATTTGCCTGAATATTGGCCAATAAATTTTACAAGTCGTTGACGGTGGCCAACGATTCTCTTGGTCAAGGTCGAGCCAATCAAAGCGTCATTACATAAATACGTATTTGTGTGTCTGTGTGTGTGTGTGTGTGTGTGGCAAATACTTATAATCATAATCATGATAATTGGAAACCTGTTGGCCGAGCCAAGTGCTTTTGGCCAATAAACAATCAGGCGCAACAACAAATGATGACGTTGTCAAACTGGGCAACTGGTCAAAAAGCACACACTGTGTGTGTGTGTGTGTTTGTGTGTGTGTGTATGTGTGTTTGAATGCGTCAGCAATTAAAATCATAATGAGAGTGCCAAGTGGCGGCTCCCGCCCATCAGTGGCCAGCAGCCAACACGACACGAGCCTCTGGCATTCCACACACACGCACACACACACACGCACACACAGGATGCGTTGCTGCTGCCAAGTTGGCAGCCAGTCGCAGTCATCGACGCAGCTGCGTCTATGTTTATGTTTTGTTGTTGCCATTGTTGCTGTTGTTGTTGTTGTTGTTGCCTTCCAGTTGTTGGCAATGTGTGCCAAACGCGAGCAGGAAGTCAAATGTCTTGGAGCTGTACCAAAAGAAAACTGCTGCAGCAGACTTGTAGGCGCTGCAAATTGCAGACAAGCGCCAGACGAATGCGACACCGGGGCGTATACGCAATGCGTCCCTAACCAAGTTAAGTATACGCCATGCATAACAAATAAATAACCCGGCGTCATTATAGAAATACAATAATAATTGAAATAGAAAAAAAAAAAAGGGAACCTTTAGTCAGCCTCCTTGTTGGTCATCAAAGGCTCGCCGCGCCGCACTAATAAGTTTTCAAGAAAATGAAAAATCGTTTGTGCATTTTTATAAGTGCAAAAATATGCAAATCGAGTAAATCATTACGACCGGACAACGCAGACAAAGTTTTCGGCAGTTGAAAGCGCCGCATAAAAATGCTGCTAGCAGCCTCACTTGCAGTCGCGGACTGAAGGACTGAAGGACTCACAGAACCAAATAATAATTTGGCGATTTATTTGTTTGTTTGTTTTATTTGCCATGTCTACGCCATAAAAATTATGGCGACTGACTTCTGCACCAAAGCATAATTTCAACAGACAACGCGAAGGCCGCGGAACAACGGGGCAATGGCAATTGAATATCATTCAAAAGAAATGAACGAACCAAGGCACAATTAAATCTAATAATTTAATAAAGCTGGAAAGTATTCTCGAAAAATATAGAAGGCCTTATTACTAGATTTAGTATTTTACTGTTTAAATATCAAAAAGTTTCCTCTAGAAAGGTAAAATATTTGTATGATTCTGAGAGTCTAAAGAAAGTCTTTGCAGTCGATTTAATTTAGCTCATTTTATGTTATATATAGAATACATAATGATGACAACGCACTAGGACTATAAGAACATTCTAACACTATAAGACGGTTAAAAAGATTTGAAATACTGGACTTCTTATAAAGAATAATAAATTAGTTAAATACAGATGTAAATATATAAATTATATTAAACAAAAATTAAATCCGGTTAGTATATATTAGATATTATTTATTGTTCTGCATTAGACAGATAGCAAATAAAACTTAGAACAAAAAAAAAAATGTATGTTAATATCTTGTCTAACTTAGAAAAGCAAACCTAAAAACTCACTATTCCAACTAATTTGATAATTCAATTATTTTTGGTTATGCTTAACTCAATATTAAGTTCAGTAAATTAAAATTAAGCATTTAGCTTGTGCTAAATGGTCGATAGTTTATAATGATACATTGTATTATAATAATACATTGTAGACTGATTAAAATTGACATATGTGGTAAATATTGCTTTTCTGATATAAAAATGCAAACCGATGTAATTTATGCTGACTTCTGTACGGTTTTTGACTCTGAACACCATGATCTTTTCCACCTTTAAGGCTTTTTTGAATTTCCAGCTATTTAAAGGGCATCCCTCCATGAATTTAATTATTTAATTGAATTTAATAATTTACACAGATCAACTTACTCAAAGCTGGCTAATTTAATTCAGGTGTAGCCCAGGATTCTTCATCTTAATTTTTTTGCTATTTACCTTGTTTATAAATGATGTCGCCTCGACAAAATCTTACTCTAGTATTTTTATGTAATACACCAACTCCTTACAATATATTTTCCAACAAAGGGCTTTGAGTTTTCTTCGATTGAATATTTTGACAATACTTTGAATGTATTTAAATTGCTCTGATATAGTTAAATTTCTAATTTAATCCTACACTAATTTCCATTTAGTGATCTTTTGAATAAACAACTTCTCTGTGAATTCTCCAAAAATTTTAAAATATTTAGTACAAAAGTAAAAAATAAAATGTTTGTAAATTCCCAAATTCTTAATCGTGACAGCTTTATATATAGTTTCTTTTGCACTAAAGTAGACAGATAAAATAAATATAAAATAAAAGCAAAAATGTTGAATACGTTGAGTAAAAATATAAAATTGCATCAAATGGCGCAAAGAGTCTTTTCAAATGAAAACAAAAAATAAACCGTTGTATTTGGAATCGTATTTTCAGCTAAATCGTTTATTCGCAACTATTTGTCACATTGCATGTTCTTTGGCGCATACACTGAGAATTTCGGGGCGATTCAATTAGTTTTAATTGCTCGTCGCGCGCTTTGCCTTCGATTTATTTAAAAATGCGACCGGGGGCCATCAATAAAATCAATGCGGGCCATAAATCTTCGGGCCGTTCATTGAAACGTGCCCAAATGCAAAAGGCAAACGGCAAACTGGCTAACTGTTAAACTGGCGAACGGGCTATCGCTTTCGCCAGCCAGGATCTATTTTTTGGCGTGAATGATAAGGACTGGCGAAAGGAAGTGCGAAGTGACCAGAGCCTTTGTTTGCTTGCCCCGAAGACTGCACGGCGAACATATGCAGGCAGTCAAGAGGAAAGGACACAATGTGCTCGCTGCTTGGCTTAGTTGCCAATTTCCGGCCAAGTCCGGCGGCAGACGGGGGGCCAAGAATTATTTGCCAGGATGTCCGAAACATTGTTGGTGTCAACAAATTCCTTTTCAGCAAATGCCAACTGCAAAAAATGCTCAACTATTGGCAAAAAAAAACAAAAAACATAAAATTAATTCGCCAACATTAAGGCCACGCCCTCCCGCCCCTGGTGCAGGTCCTGTCGCTGTCCTTTTTGCATAGCGCGCACAATTAAATTTCGTGTTAGTTTTGAGCAACTTTTGGTCCCAGCAGCTCCTTTGAGCCAATTAACTGATTGCACTGCGTTGTTGTTAATTGCTTTAATGGCTCGGAAAGTGTTCGGACACAAGTCAAAGTGAGGGAAAGTCGTAAGTGAAAGACGTTTAGATACCTCGTTATTAAAGAAAAGCTAAATTAACATTGTTAACATGTTAACTATATAATGCATATAAATTTTAAGATGTTTCAAAACACAAATAACATTCTAATAAATTCCATAAAATAATATTAAGCTATCAGAATATTTGTTTATTTTCTATATGAACAAAATAGTTAGCATAAAATAGTAATAAATACGTATTATTTAATCTGTGATATTTACATTAAAATGATTTTATATAAGGGCAAAGAAGTTTAAGTGAGGGAAATACAACAAAAAAAAAAAAGAATTTTCATTTGTATAAAAGAATTTATAAGTCTTTATTATATTTATATTAGATATTGATTAAGTCTTCATCCTTAATTCAAGATCGCGCTTTGTTTTTGAACTGCTTGAGCTAATTACATTACTGAAATTTAGAAATATCTTTAATAAAATTTTATTTTAAGTAAAGCATTTATTAATGAAGAATTAATGTAAGTGCTCAGGGAGTTTCAGATTCAAACCAAATTAGAATACTTTTGTAAAATAATTGTTTTTTTAAGCTATTAAGTTAATTTAGCTATAAGCTAACTTCTTTTATATATTATAGATTAAAGGCTGCCATAAAAGGATTTATAAAAATTTTAATTGAATTTTTTTTAATTAATATATATTTTAATAATCTATAAAGAAGAAAGTTTATCAGCAAATAAATCCATATACCAACTAAATTGTGAGTACTGCCGAATCACCCTCATATTTTGCAGGGTATCTTGAACATGTACAAGTTTTTGTGTCTGTTTTTAATTGATCGCTGCTGGGCTCATAAATTTAAACATTAAAAATTGAGAAACAAGTGCAAGTTTTAGTATTTTAAAATTAATTGGTCGGCATTTGATTTACTCTTCAGATGTTTCCTTTGTTGAACACTGACCATAAAATAATCATATTCCCGTTTAGTATGATTACGCTTAGGTTAGCCATTTTCGACTTGTTCGGGCCATATACTAAAACATTTTTTATGTCTAGGCAACTGGCAATTGTGGCGTCTGTGCATTGAACCAGAATCGCATTGGGTAAGTCAAACTGGGCAAGGGTGAAATCTGTGGAATGCTCTCGGTGAACTCCTCATAAACAGACGCTGTGGCCTTGAGGCGGGTTTGGGGGCGGGTTTGGGGTCGGGTTTGGGGGCGGGCCTGGTGTCGGCTGCGCCTATAAATTGTATGTCTTAGCCACAACTGTAAAATCCAAGCCTGGCCCGCATGACGCATTTAACATGTTGTCATTTTGGGCTGCATTCTGCTTATTTATGTGGCGCCAGGCTGTTGGCTTTTGGCTTTAGCATGTTGGCCAAGAGCGGGAGGAGAAGGCAACTGGATGCGACTTCGTTTATGAACTGATCATTTTGTGGTGACAGCTGCCGACAAAAGGTGGCTTAGAAGGTGGCTACTTTAAGGCAGAACTCTTAGAGGGATAAATCCTTTCTGCAACTGTTTTTGAACATTTAATAATCTTTTCATTGATAATGCATTTTGTCTCAATATAGCTTTTCTAAATCTTAATATTAACCTTAATATTACTTTGTTCATTCCCATAAACTCTAACAAATTTAGCCTAATGTATAAAAAAGACTCCAAAGGAAGAAAGAGAAAGAATTGCAGAACTCGGTCTGATTTTAATTGGATTATTTACAAAAAAAAAACAATACAGGAAAGTATTTAAAAACATAGTATTAAAAAACAGATGTCAGATTTTTATAAAATTTATACAATACTCTAGAAATAATTTTCCTGGTTTTAGGCAATATTTAAATAAAAATCTTGAGCAATATTTGCAACAATAATCAAAGCTTAAATTAATATAAAGTGAACGAGAATATTTATGGTTTTTAATCATAAAAAATTAAAAAAAAGAATTTATTTAGTGAAACTAAAGATTGTATAACAAATTTATAGTAAAGTAGTCAAATTTTTTTTTTTTTTATATTTTATATTTTTTATGCAAGCTATAACAATAATCTAATTTAATATTCTTAATCGTTTATTTATAAATTACTTTCAATAAATAAAAGTAAGTGCATGCTTACCATTAATCTTCTCTGATAACAGCTCAGATGTCCTTCTGCTGTTGCGCTGTTCCACATTTGAGCCCTGCAAGGATCTGCCAGGACGTGCCCACGTTCCCAACGATGCACAGAACTCGAGCTGATAATTTGATCGCTATTTAATCCACTTCAATTTAATTGTCTACGAGTGCTGTCCGTTACCGTTATTGACAACTAACTGTATGTATGTAATTGCTCAATTATTTATAGATTGCACTAAAGTTTAGATAATTGTGTATTTGTTGTTGGGTTATATAATTGTTTGTTGTAATCGATTATATAATTGGCATAGATGTATTTAACGCTACGTTGGCTACTTTTTGTTGTTGTTTATATATTTAATACGGTATATAGTTAATAAAGTTAAGCACTAGTCACTACACGAAGTTCAGTTAAAGTTTATTTTGTGTATTTTAAGTTTGAATATTTTATATTTTACTTTGGGGTAACACGCGGCGTATGCGTGATGCGCATCCTTTGAGCCCTCGCACGCGTGTGCTTGGAGCCAATTGGTACGCTGACATGGCCAACAAATCATTAGCGGCCAGTTGAAACAACGCTTGTTGCTCTTCTTGTTGGTTCTTCATTTCCATTCTTTTTTTTCTTTTTTGCTTTTAGTTTTTCCTTTTTTTTTAACTGGGCTTCGAGCCAGTTGCTCCATTGGCGCACGTTGTTTTGGCACTGGTCGAAAGTTGGCGGCGCACGTTGGTCAGTTCAAAAGGTTGCCGCCACACGCACAAGCAAACACACACACACAAACACAGACACACACACACACACACACACTCGTGTATGCGGCACAGCGCATTTTGTTGTTGTTGCTGCGGCGCGACACGTTTTGTTTGTTTTTGTTGTTGTTGTTGTTGTTGTTGATATTATTAGCTGTATAATCGAGACGAACGCATCCTGCGAAGCGGCCGCCGTTGTTGTTGCTGCTGCCCCACTGCACCACTGCGCCCAATACACGGGTGTGTGTATGTGTGTGCGTGTGTGTGTGCTGTCAATTGGCGATCTTGGCCAGGGTCAAACCACTGTGTTTGACTTGGCTAATCAAACTGCGTCTGCGGCCAACAAAAACATGCCTTGACTGTCATCCTGCGCTGCTTGGCACTGGTCGCTGCTGCGTCGTCTTGGACCTTCACCATCGCCACCTCTTGGCCAGTAATAACTGTGTTGTTGGCTGGCCTGGCTTGGCCTGGCTTGGCTGGCTGGCTGACTGACTGACTGGTTGGCTGGCCACTTTTCTTGGCTGGCTACGCGTCGCTCAAAAGTCAAAGCCAATCCCTGTGGCCACCGGCCACACACACACACAAGCACACACATCTCTCGCACGGTGCCCAGTGCCAGTGCCAGAGCCGGTGACTGTGCCAGCTGCCCAGCTGCCAGTTTGCCAGTTTGCCAGCTTGCCAGCTTGCCAGCCTTTTGTTGGCTCACGACACCGACGCTACCAGTTTCTTGGCCAACTGACTGACGACTGCTCGCAGTCAGCCAACAGCAGAAGCAGAAGCCCTCAGCCAGCAACAGCAGCAGCAGCAGCAGCTGCGTCGTCGTCGTCGTCGTCGTCGTTGTCGCTGCTGCCTTTGCTGCCTTTGCTGCCTCTGCTGCTGCTGCTGCTGTTTTTTGTGTCGTCATCGTTGCCGCCTACCACAGACCGCCCCCTGCGGCCATGCGCCGCCTTTGTCGCGTGCAATTCCAACTGGCTGCGCTCCAAGCAGATCCCCCCTTTCCCTGCCCCTCTCCTCATTCCCCCTACCCCTTCCGCTGCCGCACTGCATCGTTCGTCGTTGTCGTCGTCGTTTGGCTTCGTGCTCTGCACTCTGCTCGGGCTGCGTTCTCATGCTGCGTTCAGCTCTCTGCTTTTCTCTGTTTTCCACATTTTCCTCTTGTCGGCGAGTGAAGAAAACCGAAAAAAAAAACACAGAATGTTCACAATTAGGATTTCACATGTGCGGCTAACTTTTTACCCGCGCAAAATTCGCTAGCTGGGAATTCAAGATTTATGACAACATGTGGCGGACAGGGGCAATCGGTTCTAGTCTCTGATCTTCACATAGAACTACGATCTAGAATTTTTCTGCGTTAGATGCTTTAGCCAGGCAGAATAGCATTTATTCTATTTATTAAATATTTGTTTATCTGCTTTTTAATTGGCAAAAGCAAATTATTTATTTATGAGTTAATCTATTTGATAAATAAAAATTTGGGTTGTTTTCTAATAATAATATTTCTAGAAATATATAACTAATAAATTAATTAAATCAAAATTGTTTTTAAAAAATATTCATATGAATATGAAATAGTGTTTCCTTTATAAATAAATACAATAAAAATAAATATAGCTATTAAAACATATAACTTGATTAAACTAATAATTTTTCATTCAGCTTTTATTTAGCTTTTTAGTTAATTTCCAAGAAATACATTTGACATATTTTTTTAATATTTACAAATGTGTTCTTAATATAAAGTTAATAGGATATAAAAAAGAATTTACATTATGTATATTTATATTTAAATGGAGAAAATCTTGTCAGGATATTAAACATATCACATGGTCATAAGATTTTGGTTTTATATTAGAAAACAAGTCAAGGAAACTATCGAGGCTTTTGTGATAAACTAAATATGAGACTGACTAAACTGATTAATTTCATAAGAAATTCTATAAAATTAAGACGCTTATTTTAACCCAGAAGTCTCCTATCTCAGCTGCTCTACCTGATCAAGAAAATATAGCTGCTTTCAATAAAAAATATGAGTGCAGCAAATACTTTATGGCAACAGAGAAAGTTCCTTTTATATTAGTAAATAAAATAAAAATAATAATACTTTTATAAATGTACATCCTTATAATTAGTATTCAAGAATTAATTAAATATATATAAAAAAAAAAACTTTCACATATGCTTTCCCATTTAAAATGACAAACTTAGTTTAATGTATATTAAAAAGAGAATTCACCTTCCCGCAGATCAGGCACTTAAGATTAAGACTTACTTTTGCATTTTGGCAAACAGTCGAATTACAAAATAAAAATCGTTCTATCTCGACGAAAATCTTAAGTTGTCTTCGTCTTTGACAATTATGAATGTAGTCGAATATGCATAGCGGAAAATCCGCACAGCTATATAAATAGATAGATAAAACTTATATATATATGTGTGTGTGCTTGTGTTTGTGTGTGTTTGTTTGCCTTTCGACAAAAACATAAACGCAGTCATAAAATTAGAATTTAAATGAGGCAGTAAAAAAAGTGCAAAGACAAGAGTGAACCAAAACTTAATGAAATGCAAATGGTCAACAGGTTCGGGCGATTCATCCGATGCCAATCAGTGTAAGTGTAGAATAGCCTGCTCCTTGCTGCTCCTCTGTTTACTTTGTGTAAGTTATGAAATCGAGTGGCGCCAGTGTAAAAATTTTATGCAATTGCATAAAATTTGAACTGCAAAAATTGTGCAATGTGCTAATAAATTTCTAATAAATGCATGTTATATAAAAGCCACAATGTAGCGAACGAGCGAAGGCGGTAGGGGCGTGGCACTGTGTTAATTGAGCGGTGATTACGTGGCTATTAATGGGCGAGCGCAGCAAAAACTGTGACACACACACGTTGACCGCAGCCCGCAGCAGCACGTGCTGCCGCTAGACAAACAAGTGCAGCCCACGCCCCTGCCACGCCCCCTCGACACACTGGTTTTAGCCTGTATTACAGACTGCTGTTGCTGTCGCCGTGCTTCCGCACCAACTAAACGTTTATTTATGGCCCAAAAACAGCGCCAAAGGACCAAAAATTCGCAACACCCAACATCCTTCGTCCTGCGTTATGTGTCCTGCATGCCACTTCAGCTAGACAAAGGCCAGGCCAAAGATAAACATACGATTCGAAATGTTGGGCTTGAGTAACAGCCACAACGTTCGTTGGCAGACCCCCCAACTCTTAACTGGGCTAACAGCAAAAACCAGCTAACATCAACGGGTTTCGAGGGTTTCTTTTGCGCCGGTTGGGGCCTGCACACATCTTGATTTTTGCCAAACAAAACATTTCTCGAGCACTTGCCGTGACCATTGGCCCCGGCTATAACTGTATTTGCTTATGTTAGTCACGTGGCTTTCACTTGGCTTGCCAAATTGCTGGACGGCAGCGGGCAGCGGTCGAAGGGCGGAAATTTGTTTGAGTGCATTTTTCGAAAACTGAAAAAAAGGGACAAACTTGAAATACTACACAAAAATATTTGTAAAAGCTTTTTTAATAGTTTTTAAAAATTGAACTTTTATTTTTTATTTACAATTGTGGGTGCTAAATAAATAACTTGAATACAATCTAATTTTTAAAAGGAAAAGGAAATTTTTAGTAAAGGAATACCTTAAGATTTGAATTTCAAAGTCAACTATCTTTTAATATTTACTGGTAATTTGAGGATACAAAGTATGAAAAATCGCAAATAATATATTTATGTTCCAGGTAATTTATTAAGTCACAAATAAAAATTAACAATATATGCTTCAGCTTAGATGTATTAAATTTTTTTGAAATCAGTTTTCAGCTACTATTATATTGTTTTTAATATGTATATTTTTTTTAATAAATAACCTTGATCTGCTGAATTAATTTAGATGATAAGGGCTGAATTACAATTAGCATTGAAATCTATTTTATTTTGGTAAAGCTTTAAGCACAAAATTTCAAGGCAGCACTCACTGCGTAATTTTGAATAATACAAATAAAATCTTTATTAGATAACTATTCTGAACAAAACAAGGGGTTAAATTGCTTCTCCCCTCCCACTAAAAATAAATATATGAAATCGATGTGAATTAAGTCACTAACTCTGAATATTTTCACTCATTTCTACTTTCAGATTGGGCGACACCAACATAGTTTAAAAATCTTTTATTCATTTTAGTAAAAAGTAGTTGGTAATCAATATAATCCTTTAATATATCTAATATAGTCTACAGTTTATATTTAAATTATTTTTAATCTCAATAACAAAAAAATTGGCAAAATATCTAAAAGAAGAAACTTAATTTAGTTAGTAAATACGTTGTGCTGCTATTTATTTAGCAGTATCAATTAAAGTTAAGGCTTTCTTGTATTATTATCACTGCTGGTTTTGGGTTAGACAAACACTCATTTGCATCCTAATTTGTGTAATATTTATTTTATTACTGATTATTGAAAAAAAAAAGTTTTCATTTAAAAACGTTGGGTATTCAATGAAACTTTAAGTATTAAATATTAAAATTTTTTATATAAAAAAAACAAAAGAGTGTGTTTTAAAACATTTTTTAAAGCAACTTAAAATTGGCCACATTTTTGTGTGTCACTTCAATAGAAGCACTTAGACTTATCACTTTAAAAAAAAAACTTCAATTTTAAATTTTTAATAATATTAGACTTAGAAATATAAAAATAATTATAAATATATTTATTTGGAACTATGGCGACTGTGTCGGCTCTATAATCTTCATTAGTCGCATCAACTTCAGAGTTTAAATGGAACTTATCCCCTATTAGATTTTTGGCATAAATATTTTCCTTAAGCAATCCCTGAAAATGCTGAAAGCTTAATTCTTATCGGAATATGCTGTGTGTCTGTTTTTATCGCTGTTCACTTTTTTGTCAATCGTTCAGAGAACGGAAACCCTTTGTTTTTTTTGGCTGCCACACTTAAATTGGTCGGTTTCTAATCGCCTTCCTGGAAATTAGCTTTCATTCATTTTGGGTTTTTTGTGCAAACTGCGGCGAGTTGATAATTTCCTCAAGCGTGCACACACGTTTACACACGCACACACACACACAAAGTCACACAGACACCCACACTTTATCGAAAAGTTTTCAGGTCATTAAGTTTGTCGACAGCTTTTGGCAGGGCCCAGACAAACCGACGGACAGAATGAAGAGTCAGGTCGAGATGCCGAAGGAAGGTGTAAATTAACCGAAGTTCAGGAAAATGCCAATAGAAAAACAATTGAAAATTCAAGTGTTTTCGGCAGTTGGGACAATTAAAGCACAATTCCATAAAGCTAGCAAAGATTTCGCCGATTTGCGGAGAGGGTTGAAGCAATTTAATGCACATATGCTAAGATTTATGTGTTTTGTTGGATTCGCTTGGCCAAAGTGCAAAACAAAGAGACATTTTATTTTGTACAACATTTTTTCCAAGAGCTTGAACTGGGTTCCGTTTTAGGGTGGCTTGACTGCGTCTGTCAGCCAGCCATAAAGAAATGCTCGTACACTTTAAATACCCTAGCTGATGGTAGTTTAACTTGTTGACAGTTTTTGCGGCACAATTTAAGCTTTTCAAAAAGTACATTTTTTTATTGGTTCATATATTTTTGTTACTATTTTTAATCTAAATTAAATTTGACTAAATGTTGGTTTAGCCATTTAGCGAACAATTGTTACTTATTCAGAAATCTTTAATTTAAATAATTTAAAAATTAATTATGTTTGATTGAATTAAGCAAAACTTCGTCTTCTTATCCAAATTTGATCAAGACTGCAAAACAAAGCTAAAGCACTAAATATTAATGCTATAAGGAAAGGCTTAAATTAAATCAGAAATCAGAGGGAAAGAGAGAGAAAATGAGAAATGATTAACAGTGCTAGGTTTAAAATATTTTGAAGAATCATATCTTAATCCAAATATTTAATGTGAAAGAGCTGCAAGCCAAACTTAATTTGGGGATATTTCTGAATACGAATCGGAATCTCAGTTTTATCAACCTTTTTTTATTCCAACTTCATCCATTGTAGCAAGCATATTTCAGAAAAATTCTATCTATATTAGATTCACTTAAATAATTTTTCTAAGCACATCTATAAATATACAAATAAAATATTAACTTTTTAAATATATTTTACAATCTTCAATTTAGTTTATTTTACTTTAACACCAATTAACCCAAAGAACTAATAAGTTCATTCAGCTTTTGCTAAGCACTATTAAAATCATTAACATTTTGATAATGAAAGAGTATTTGTTATTCGTCATGATAGAGCAAATTGATTCTACTTGTTACTTATATAGATGCTGTCATGCTGTGCAGCGCTTTGGCATTTGAATGCATGGAATTGTTTTTGTCGCGTTTTTGGCATCCTGCGCAGAAGGATGCGAAAGCGAATGCCGAATGCTGTTACCAAAATTGTTCGCCCACTTGGCCGGGCCTGTCAAAAGGGCAGCCGACTTTTTGCTCGACCGGCCGGCATCGGCATCGGCTTTGGCATCGGCATCGGTATCGCGATAGCGCCAGTGAGCCCAGAAGGTAGCGTCTGTTTGGGCCGCATAAAAATATATCGGCCAATGCGTCAAGGAATGCCCGCTGATACCAGAAACCAAGCGCAGGAGGACGCGGCACGCATATTAATTGGACGCGATTGTCTTGGTGGCAGACCTGGCCTGGGATCGTCGCTGGGGCCCGTTGGGTCGGTCGGACAACTCTTCTTCTTCTTCTTGTTGTTCTTCGGGCCCCATCTGCATGCGGAGTGCGTTGCGCTTGGCGAAAAACTAAACAGCGAATTTTCTCATTTCACATTCAGCAGGCAATGCAAATGCAATAGCCCAACGATTGTTGTCTATATCGAAGTTGTTGTTGTTGTTGTTGTTGTTGTTGTTGTTGTTGTTGTTGCTGTTGATTGATCAGCAAAGTGAGAAATCAGGGCAAACTTTGGCTGCACATGCAAATTGTGAAAGTTTAACTGTCGGAGTTGCCAATGCGCTGATTTGCAACCTAACTAAGCCACACAAACCAACTCAGTTGGGAAATAGTCTCACATAAACCAACTGATTTATGTTAATCCTGTTCGTGAAAGATTTATGCACTAAGTACTTTAACAGTTAGGCATAGCAAATTAAAAAGCGCTTAATTGCTTGTGGGAATGTCAACTTCTACATTTTCTATAATAATTATATTAATGCTAGAATAAATTTAATTAAAAAAAGCTTTCTCATAGGTAGCAGGAAACCTGTTCAAAAAAAAAAATAATATTTTAAAAAATTGAATTAAAATATTTAAAAAAAATAGTATTAATTTATACTTCAATGTAAGAATCTTTCAGGAGTCATATTTTTAAATAAATTATAAATAAATTATTATATTTTCAAATAAATAATACATAAATTACTTTCGATCGATTCCTATAAGTACATCGAATTTTTCAACATCCCAGACTTAAGTTAATAAAAAAAGACAAGTATGAAGGATATAGTTTGAAATACCCAATTAGGGGATACCCTTAATACAGTTTTTGTTAGAACAATTTCCTCCCCGTTGCATTTAGGCGAATATGGGAACAGAGTATTCCCTTCTTGGGGCTTAGAGCCTTTTTACTAGCTATATCTTAATAAACTTACTTATGCCGACATCTTTGCAAATTGTTGACTCAAATTTGACTGAATTTAGCGCTTTTTATTTTATTTAAAACTTAACGCAAAGAACAGATGTTAAATGAACATTCTTATTGAAAATGTTATTCAGTTTTATCTTAAATATTTTCTCACTTAAAGATCACATATTGAATACAGATTGTGGAGCAGCTGCTGATTTAATATGTCCAGTCTAAAGCAAACTGTGATTTATGGAAAGGATACCCTATACCCACAAAGTCTTCGCTGACTTCATTAATATCCATGTAATTAGATATACTTTTAAAGAACTGGGAATAATTCACATAAAAATAAATAATAATCCGGAAAAACTAATAATTTCGTATTAACTTTATTACAATGAATTTAAAGTATCAACATACACAACAAACATGAAACCAGATCAGATCAGAAGGAATAGAAATAAATACCAAAATATGAAAATAAATATGGGTTCGTGGACATATTTAAACATATAAAAGTTATTTACCCTAAGTTGAGTAAGAACAATAAGAATAAAGTTAACGATCAGTACGGCTTTGCAGTGTGAGATTTAGCTGAAGGATCGGTAAAATCCAGGCTGAAACTCTAGTTGAGTATTTATTATCTTCATTTATAAGCAGCTGCTTTTTGGATTTTAATAAACGTACCTAATATTTAGAGTTTCTTCTAGTTTAGTCTCTCTGATTAGAGCACCTTCACTTATTCAATTTTTTTTTTGTTTGCACGCACATCAAAAGCATCTGCTGTGGCCTAACCCACTAAGAACTCAGTTCAGGCAGCACCACTTTTGCTGGCGACAGATTTTGAACAGGTGTAGACGCCAGATATATATATATATATATATAAATGTATATACATATGAATATATATATACATATTCATTACATACGCTATTTGCAGCTTGTGTATGCTGACATGGCTATAAATAAAACTCGAAGGAGTTGTGTCTGAGATTGTTAAATAGATGGCAACTTAAAAGACGAGCACACACACACACCAACACACACTACTAACACACACACAAACCACCAACACACACAGCTGCACTTTGGACTTGATGCTTGTATCAAGAGTCAACGTTCTGCAATAGCTCCATTACGGGGTTATGGCCAAGCCGCAACATTGCGACACAAAAACACTTGAACGAGCAGCACTTTTCCTCCCATCTCCCCTCCCCCTCCACACTCCTCCCCTTCCATTCCTTCCTCGTTTTTCCGTCTCGCCCGCAACCAGAGCAGCACTTTTTTGTTTGAGTTATTTTACGAGTTTTATTGGCTTTTATTGGCAACGAGATTTGAATTTTTCAAAACGACACTTGCGATGCAGAGTCCGACTGCTTCAGCTCATCCTGCCACTCCTACTGCCCACTAGCCTGGCCGTGTGCTCGTCCTAATCGCTCTGCGACTGCTGTCCTGTCGCGCTGTTAGTCATTTTTTATGAGTCCTGCCCTTTTGGGTGTATCGCAGTCTGCGCCTGCTGCCTGCAGGTCTAACAGGTGTCGTCCCGTTTGGCCGGGCCATATGTGTGATTTCTGGCCACATAACTTACCGCTGATTGCAGTTTTATGGACAAACTTTTTGGCGACATTTATAGGCAGCGATAACGTACAAACTGCTAATTAACTCTGCCATAAAACGCTTAAGCCCTTTACCCGCTGTTATGGCCGGGCCAACAATCAAAATAAAAAAAAAGAGAGAAGTGAATGCAAAATCAACTCGCTTCTTGCAGCTGCCATTCAAAGTGTGCCGCATAATGGCAGCCGCAGACAGACAACTTGCTAATTTTCATGCGCCATTTAAGGGGCGAAATCTCGCCAGGATTGGCCGCCCACTTGCCAGCATACAACGTTAGAATACCCTGTTATTCTGTGTCATAGGAAATTTCCTTTAATTCGAAGTAAGTAGAAAAGAAATGTTAAAAACAAAGGATTTAAAAGAAAAACATTTGGGAATTAACCTTTCATTTTAAAGGTGATAAGCTAATTACAGTAATTTAGTAAAATATAAATACAGAGTTCCTTTTTCAACTTGAAATATCAATTGAATGCTAAAGCTAAGCTATTGTCATTAAAATTGTAAAATTCGAGGTATAGCTTATTTATATATTTTTTATTTTTGCATTAAAAAAAAACTAGTTAAAATATTAATAAAAATTATTGACTTAATATGTAAAGGGAAATCTGGCACGGAGGAAAAGTTATTCGTGCCCAACTAAAATATTTAAATAATAATTTATAATGTTTAAATGCAGCATAAAAAATCTTTCCAACACTCACATAAAAGTAATCTTCTAAATTCTTTCAGCATAATGTCTCCTCCATTTTATCTTTTGTAAAACAGATTTCTGTATTATGTATAGATCTTTTTACAGGACATTACTCCTAGTCGATCATCCTCAAAAACGTTTTTTTACAGCTTATCCTTCTTTTTGCCTGTCGCATCACGAATTCACTTGACAACTCTTTTATTTTATTTGGGTTTTTTTTTGCTTTTGGTTTTGTTATGCGGCACGTTGTCAACCGCCTTTGGACTACTTAAAATTCAGTGCCTGGCATAAACATCCTTAAGCAAGCCAGTCAACAATGCCAAATGCGCTTTAACGATATGTCAGAGATTAGAGCGCCAAAAATGCCAAAGCAATTAATTTACATCATTTGGAAGGAAGGAAGGAAGCGCGGATTGAAGAGAGACGAGGAAATTGTCTTGTTTTGGCTGCTATTTGATATTAGAGATGTTTTGAAAAACATATTCGCAGCCATTTCAGCATGCTTTCGTTTTTTTGTAGCATACTTTTTGGCGCAGTTGAAAATAGAGAAAGGAGGCGATTAAAACGAGCTTGTTTGACAGTATTTAATTTTCTAATTATATTAGACTATGTATAACCGATGTCTTCTTTGACTATAAAAAACAACTTAAAACTTCCTTATTGTAGTAAAAAAAGTCTACTTTCTTTGTAACTGAAAGTAAATAAAAAGAGTATTCAAAAATAAATAATTATTATTTTGAACTCGAAGAAATTTGTGTGAAAGCGCTTTGCAAAACATTAAAATGATTTCGTTCCCCGTTTTTTGCAAATACAATAATAACCACAATAAAATGTTATAAAAATGAGCAGTGCATGGGAAAACTCATGCATAAAGGCTGCCAGCGGCATCGCGTACAAAGCAAACAATAATTTCCCTCATATATATATATATAAAAAAAAAAAAGAAAACAGAGTCAAGTGAGGAATAAGCACAGAGGAAATGGAGTGTGTGTTTGTTCATTTTTATGTGTGGGCGATTTCAAGGCAGCAACGGATGTACAAATTGCAAAACATAATTCAAATTGTTTGACTTTTTTGACAATGACTGCGCCAAGAGCTAAAACTTGCCAACTGCTTTTATCTAGCCATATGCATGGCTAAGTGTGTCTAACTGTGTGTGTATTTGTGTGCTTGTGTGTGTGTGTGGAGGATATGGTTTTATTCACTTTCTGTCAGTGTTTGTTTAAGCTGCAGTTGAGCGTTGCAGTTGAACGGTTGCCTTTAAGGTTATTAACGGGCGTTGTACCACGCTGCGTATGAGTCACATTAATTAGCCCAAAAGTGCCAGCGAAGTGCGCTTAAAAAGCAATTAAATGTGATTAGCATAAGTTGCCAAAATATTCCGCCAGCATTTAGGCGCCAGCTTCAAAAACCATTGCATACTCGCAGGCAGGGATTTTTGGTTTTAGCTTTTTAGCTTATTTTTGAGCGGTTCTTTTTTCTTTTTGGCACACACAGCAAACCATTTGACTTAATTAGTTGGCCGCCGCTGACGACGCTTACGACGCCCCCTCAGCCGTTTGGGGGCGGGCGTGGAAAAACTATGAATTTATTTGACACTTGAATAAATGCGGTTTTTGCGGCGACAACGAAAAATGTCAGCCCATATTTTTCGCACAGCGGCAAATTCCCGCCCCCGTTGTGTCGACCGGGCGGTAAACGTGGCCCGTATTGATATATAGAACCCATGTCTTGTCCTTGTCCTCGCTGTACTTCATGTTCGATTCACAGCGCCGCGTCGCACATTTCCGTTTCCTGATTTTCTTAGGCCAGCGCACATGTGTGTGTGCTTGTGTGCTTGTGTGTGTGTTGGCTAGTGTACTTAGCGTTTTGTAAAATACCATTTTGGCTGTCTAATTTATGAATGTATGCGCTAAGTATGCACTCATGCCAGTAATTGTGATATGTGGAAGTGCATTTCGCTGGCAAAGACAGCAAAGAACAAAGCCAAACCAAAAGCCATGCGGAAGGATGATGATGTCATTGGGGAGAAAGTGCGTGGATTTTGCTTAAAATTTAAACTCAACCTGAATTAGGGAAAATGAGATTTTTCCTAAAATATTCATTATAAATTCTCATACCAAAAATTCTTAACCGAAGATCGTGCTATAAACTGTTCAATTTCATAAGCCTAGTATAATGCCTTGCTATGGATTATGCTTCTCTTCTCTAAAATCCCTCTCCAGTTAACTAAATTTTTGCTTTCAGCATATCTTCGGCAAATCAGGCATCAGCCTCAGATATGAATAGCTATGCCCCAGCTTGCCAAAGTATTCTCTAGGTAGGTAAGAATTCTCCTTAACGAATCATTAGTTTGCCATCTAAGTATAATTATTTTTTCAACTATTTAACATATATTATAATTTTCTATTTTCTTATATTATTTTTGTTATTTTTAATTTAGATTAAAGCTTTATATTAGTATATTAACATCAATAACTAGTAGGTGATATTATTAGAAAATTTTTTATATTTTTTTAAGGATTTCAGCAAGTAATTTTTTACTGTTTATATTTTAGTTATTTAAAACTCGGTAAGTCAACTTCATTAAACTTATAAAATAATAAAATAATTAGTCTAAAGATTAAAAAGGACTCTGCAGGTTTTCAAACAGAGCACTGATTATAAAATAGTCTGGTGTAACCGACTATGCAATACTCTGTTCACAGTGTAATAATAACTTGTCTTACATTAAACTTTGTTAAGTCATTTTTGGATTGTTCTTTGGAGGAGGAACTTCTCCAGCAAACGACATGCATAAGTTTTGAAGACTTTGCAATGCCTTTTAAAAATTTTAGCACTTCAAAGTTTTCCCCTGATCAAGTTGTAAATTTTCAGCTTCAATAAAAAATGGGTTCCTTAGGACAAATGTAATTTCAAAACAACGCCCGAAAGGATAATACCGACAACAATATACTCGTTTTCACTTTGTGAACTGACTATAACAAAAACAGTTAATACTGAATAAACTTGAAGACATTAACCAACGGCAATTCAAACAGATAGTTTTATTTATTTTAATAATTTTAGAGTCACTATTAACATAGTATATATAGATAAACTATAGAGCAGATAAAAATATATTCAGCAGTTCAGCTGACTGTCAATAGATAGAACAATTCTCATATTGCTGGCAAATAATAAATAACTTAAAAGTTGTAAGCTAACAAATATTTATTTAAACCCTTTCATCACATATATATATATGTACATATATATATTCAAAAAATACTATATATATGTGTGCATAAGCTACATTTGCTTTATTTACTTAAAGCATTTGTTGATGATTGATTTCTAATTAATAGAAAAGAGAAAACAATAAAAAATGTGCATATTTTTCAAGCAGAGTAACTGAAAGCAAAGCATTCGAAATACTTGTCACAATAGGTTGAAAGTTCTTTTCTATATCGTTTATTTAATAGATCCAAGAGCGATTTTTTCTAAGGCAGAGCGTAGTCCAACTTTAGTTTTATTATATATTTTTAACCTCTGCAAAAATTGTGCAAGCAATCAAGCCAAATGCAGCTGGACTAGCCCAACAATTGGCACAATGCACCCATCAAAAACTGATCATAATTCGTAATTTGGCAATTCGAAAACTCGACACCCACCTGGACAAGCGAAACAAGAATTTATATATATTTTATTAAGTGCCAGTGAACGATGTATATAGAAACGCTCGTAACTCCCAAATAGGGCTGTGTGTTTTGGTATTTGGAATTGACTCATTGCACGCGTCGGATTTGTTTAGACTTGTTAATGCCGGCATTAGTATTCCGTTCGACAAAGCCCTAACTAATTGATTAAATATAACGTATGTGGCAGCCCCAGATGAGCCGAGTGCTCAGTCAATTGCCGAGCGTCGAACGCAGCTGAACCTGAACCTAATCTAAATACCTGAATCCTTACCGTTATGTTTGAAGCCTTATCAACGTTTCTGTCCTTTGTGGGCTTGTTCGCGTTGGTCGGCTATTTGTGCGAGGAGTTGCGCGTTCCCCTTCGGTTGCTCAGATTGCGTGTGTTCACCGATCCGAGGAAAAGACCCACTATAAAGGAGCGCTATGGCGACTGGGCTGCAATAACGGGCAGCAGCGATGGCATCGGCAAGGAATACGCCAAGGAACTGGCGCGCCAGGGCATCAACGTGGTCCTGGTAGCCAGGAACGAGGAGAAGCTCAAGGCGGTGGCAGCGGAAATAGGTGTGTTCATTTTATGAGTCATTTATCAGTCGGATATCTTATATTGTTTGTCCTTTCAGCTGCCGAGAGCAAAGTGCAGACGAAAATTGTGATCGCCGATTTCACGCAGGGCATTGAGGTCTATGAACATTTGGAGCGCGAGCTCGATAAGTTGCCCATAACTATACTGGGTAAATAACTGCCACACACACACACACAAACCTGATAACCCCACTGCGTTTCTCTTCTGCCTTTCAGTTAACAATGCGGGCATAGGTATTCCTGGTGAGCTCTACCAGCTGAACATGGAGGATACACAAAACATGATTCTGACCAATGTGATTGCTGTCTCGCAGCTGTCGCGCTACTTCTTCAAGCGCCTGCGCGATTCCAAGATCAAAGGTGCTATTGTGAACGTCGGCTCCGGCACGGATATACAGCCGGTACCCTATGCCGCCGTCTATTCTGGCTCTAAGGCGTACACGCGATTCTTTACGCTGGCACTGCAATGGGAGGCGGCTGCGTTTGGCATCCATGTGCAGCTGCTGTCGCCCAACTTTGTGGTTACCAAGATCAACGACTACTCCAAGGCAATCATGCGCGGCTGCCTGTCCGTACCCCCAGCCGAGGAGTATGCACGCTGTGCTGTTGCCCAGCTGAGGGATGGCGTGTCTGTGACCTCTGGCTACTTTTGGCATCAACTACAGACCGGGATTGCGAGGGCGTTTCCCTGGCGAGTCTGTCAATACGCTGCTCAATATGTTATCTTACGGATTTCTGACAAGAAATTAAAATAAAAATGTTGCATACTTTTGGGATGCGGTTTATATACTAATGGTTAGTGTCCTTGCTAGTTGCCTGCGCTGCCCTACAAAGTGTCTTGGCTATGTCGTTCAAAGCTTTTAGCCGCTCAAAAGCTTTTGAAATGTCTCTTTATTTTGTAAAATCAATAATGTTCCCTGAATGTTCATAAATAGTATGGGGAGTTGTTTTCAGTCTTTAACCGTAAACCGACACGTTTGCTACGAACTTCGCTTTGGCAGGTATGTTTTTTTCATTTGAACGTTTTGCTTATCAATAATTGTTGATTGTAGATTAATCAGAGTAACTCCTAAGGTTTCCGTTTGTTTAACAATTGGCACTAGCACAAGCTATTATCAATTTGTCAGATAATCGCTTAATCTCAGCATACCATAAACTTCCCAGGCACATTAATTTCCTTACATACATTTTTGGACAGTCATTCCAATAAATGTTTACATTCAATTCGCAAAGCATATTTACATTTTTGTTCCCTCAAAGTGCAATCAAAATGCATTTGAAATGTTTTGTTTATTTAGCATTTGGCTTTTGATGTGTGTTTTGTATGCGTATTATTTGTTGATTCTCAATAGAAAGTGATTGAAGTCTGTCTGCCTTGATGAGTCCACTGGTTGCTTAACGAGTCCAATCTTAAAACCAAGGCTACAAAATATTCAATTTGCATTTGTTAGTTTTCATTAAATTAAAGGTCTTTACTTACTTCAGCGATGTTTTCAAATATATTTTTTACAAATATGATTGAACAGAGAATAAATTTAAAAATGGAACAGAAGAAAAGAAATTGCCATATATTTTCCCTTGACATATTTTTCTTTAAGCCTTGATTATAAATTATTTCTGCGGTAATTCTCAAGTAATTGTGATAACTTCACCAATTATTTAAATGACAGACAAAAATATAAAAATTTCCTCTCAAACTAGGAAATGGCTTACTTAAATCTGGCAACAACAACTGAGCAAATATTATTCATTAAAAATATTTTTCATGTCGGCGCACTTTGCGACAATTGTCAATTTGTCAATCATTAAGAAAGTTCCCAAGTTCAGGTCGTTGCGTGTAATGAACAGTTTCTGCATCTTTTGCCTAATTGCTTTCAATTAGCCGAGGGTCCGCAGTAAGTGTGAGGCGGTTATCACCCAACCAGCGAAATGTCAGCCAATTTAACAGACACACTTTTCACTCGCTGTTGGCCGGGCCGTGAAGATGGCAGAAATCTCCGGCAATGGGTCAGCGGCGATTAAATGTCTCATAATTTGGCCTGCCAAGCGCTCGATTTTGTAATCTTCACACAAAAAAAAAACTGAAAACAACAAAAAAGTTGATGTTTATGAAGTAATGAAGCGACGAGCGACAAGCGTACTACAAGATACATGTATTCGTATCTGTATCTGTAGCTGTATCTGCAGTGTTGTTCATGTTCATGACTTAAGATACAATTGCAGCTTGTAAAAACCCGAAAAAAAACATAAACGCGCCTCGCTGTTGTTGTGGTCGTAAGCTGGGCCTGTAACCAGCGTTCAGTTTCAGTTTCGGTTTTTAGTGCGTGATTGACGCTCAGAGCCGCCGCTTGTGCCCCAAAGCGAAACATACGCGACGGTCGAAAGACACTAAAGCTACTAAATACAATTGGACTTTAAATAAAATTAAAATAGAAAACTGTGCTCTCTTCAGTTTATATGTCTAGCATGCTGACAAGCCCCAGCTCAATTACATAAACATTGGCAGCTATCAGCTGTCGCTTATCAATTCAAATTGTATCTGTGTGTGTGTGCGTGAAATATATAAATTCACTATCTTCAACATGCAGCCCGTACTGGAAGTCAGCATTTACACATTGCTGCGCATGGCGTTCATTTGGCAGCTCGTCTCGCTGGCCGTTTACGCGGTGGGCGCCTTAGCCATCGCCGCCTATCTGTACGACAACTTCCGATCTTTGATCAGCATCATTAAAGCCCTGCTGGAGCCGTACTTCCAGCCGCAGTTGCCACAGACCTTGCTGGACAAATTTGGCAAATGGGCAGGTAAGTTTTATTTTTCCTTTTTTTTTATTTTCTTTTCTTTTTCATTCGCCGCACTCTTTGCACGCATTCGTAAAAAACAATTTGCATAATTTGCAACACTTTCGTATTAGTTCGATGAAACGCAGTGGAAAAAAAACAGGCCTAAAATATTTGCAAATGTTGTGTGCCTGATTTGTTGCTATTGTTTTTACGTTTTGATTGAACTTTATTAACCTGTAAGCATTTCGGAATTCACTTTGTTGTTCACTTCTTTCGTTTGGTTTCATACACAAACAAAAAATTAAAACAAATATAAAAAACACGCAATTAATTCCATATTAAAAAAAAAACAAGTTTTAAATATTGTAAACAAAATATATAATTTATTTTACCTAAACATATTTAGAAGAAGATTCTGAAAATAAAAAAATAAATAATAAGTAATATAAATTAATATAAAATTGCAAACAAAATTACATATATTAAAAATTGGTTTTCTAGTTGACTTTTCCCATATCAT
This sequence comes from Drosophila lacertosa, assembly GCA_004143845.1. NCBI lineage: Eukaryota > Metazoa > Arthropoda > Insecta > Diptera > Drosophilidae > Drosophila > Drosophila lacertosa. Next base: position 256,295 of record SCDZ01000072.1, on the reverse strand, counting down.
ATTAAAGACTAAAAAAACTCCATAAGATAAAAAAAAAAATTTTTAAATTAACTTCTAAAATGTTGTATTTTAAATTTAGTAAAAAAAAAATATATATATATATACATACATTAGTATTTGTAACTACTTCAACAAATATTTATTTTTAATACCAAATATATGTAATTTAATAAAAAGTTTAAAAATAAAGAAAATGTGGCAATAATAGCAGAAAAAATAATCTTACTATCTTTAAAATCACAGACACTGTTGCAAGAGGCTTTATTTTGATGCAAATCAATAATATACATAATCAATAATATAATTAATAATTTGTATGCTTTTATACATATTTTTACAATTTAATAATTCCAATTTTATCAGCACTGCAATTCTAAAAATAAGCAAATAATTGCAAAAAATATAATTGTTAATAATGCATATTACATGTAGGTGGAGTTTGTTCATAATAAAAAAGGTCCATCTAACTAATTACAGAGTAAATATAATCTTCTCATATTATGTAAATAGCATTGCTCAAAGGTATTTAACGGTCCAAGCCCCCTAAATTACCCACTTTGTAATATGTATAGAAATTTCGTGATCATCATAAGTTATTAATGAAATTGTTTTTTAATAACTGCAACAATTTATGTTCCTGGTTCTCAGACAGGCCAAGTCAGCATGAAGCAACAATTAGTTATCAAAGAATGTACTATGTACTATAAACTTTTGGTAGATTAGACCGCTAAGACCGGCGGCGTATCGAACAGCTGTTCCAGCGATCTCTATTTGTTTACGGCTCATTTGTGGAGTCATTCAACCCGCCAACTGAAAACGAAACCAAATGCGAAACTGAAAACGAAAACCGGATCGGCCTGGTTGAAACTTTTATCTTACTTTTGGCACGCTTCAAAATAGAAAACAAAAGGCGATAAAATAAATTAATAACAACACTAACCTAACAGTTTCGCGTCGCTTTATTGTTTATATTTGTTTAATTTATCTCGGGTATTTGCGACCTTGCCCACAGCGTTAATTAGGTCAATAGAATTCCGTTATTTGTTTACTTTGTCAGTATATGAAAATGTTTCACATTTCCCGTATTTGGCAAACATGCATTTGCTTTGGTGCAGCTGCCTTTTATTGCCAATATTTCCGCTGCACAAATATTTGGCAAGCAGCGTGGCCAACAACAACAACAACTTTTACTCTTGCTGTTGGCCAGTTGCGCAGCCGCAGTGGCAACTGTTGCATTGACTTGTTGCAACAGCGCCACCAACAGCCACAACGTAAACAACATAACTTGGCCAAGTCTTTTGGTTTTCCTATTGGTTTTTCTTTTATTTGTATTTGTATTTGTTTTGGGTTCGACAGTTGCAACTTCAACCAAATGCCAACTAAACAAGTAATTAGCGAGGGTGTGTTAAGTAGCCAAATTAATGCGAATACTTTAGCACTTGAAAATATTTTGGGCATTAAAGTACATAAATGTGAACACTTAGTTTTTGTATTGGAAAGTTGCATAATTAAAAAACAACCAAAATTAATTGGATTTCATCTAAACTCTTATTTGCTGTATAGAAAATGTTTCGTTCTGGCTTAAGAAATAAATAAACAAATAATGTTATTTTCTTGTAAAATTTTTTCTTTATATATATACTTATCTGCCATTTTTTAACAAAATATGCTAAAATAAAGGTTAAAACACCTCTTCCACTTTACTTTAAAATAAGTTCCCATATAAAATAATGCAATTAAACTTAAAAATTGTGTCCTCTCCCTTTTTTTTAGTGATAATTAAAAAACAACCAAAATTAATTGGATTTGATGTAAAGTCTTATTTGCTGTATAGAAAAGGTTTCGTTCTGGCTTAAGAAATAAATAAACAAATAATGTTTTTTCCATGTAAACGTTTTTTTATATAAATATATTAATCTGTCCTTTTTTAACAAAATTATGCTATAACTAAGGTTAAAACACTTATTCCACTTAACTTTAAAATAAGTTCCCATATAAAGTAATACAGTTAAACTTTAAAATTATGTCCTCTCCCTTTTTTTTAGTAATAATTAAAAAACACCCTTTAATTGGATTTGATGTAAAGTCTTATTTGCTGTATACAAAAGGTTTCGTTCTGGCCTAAGAAATAAATAAGCAAATAATATTATTTTCTTGTAAATGTTTTTTAATATATATATATTTATCTGCACTTTTTTAACAAAATTATGCTAAAATAAAGGTAAAAGACATATTCCACTTCACTTTAAAATAAGTTCCCATATAAAATAATGCAACTTTAAAAATATATCCTCTCTCTTGTTTTTAGTGATAATTAAAAAACAAACAAATTTAATTGGATTGGATGTAAAGTCTTATTTGCAGTATAGAAAAGGTTTCGTTCTAGCCTAAGAAATAAATAAGCATATAATGTTTTTTTTTATATTTATCTGCCCTTTTTAACAAAATTATGCTAAAATATAGGTTAAAACATTTATTCCACTTTAAAATAAGTTCCCATATAAAATAATGCAGTTAAACTTAAAAATTATGTTATTAGTAATAATTAAAAACAACCAAATTTAATTGAATTTGATGTAAACTCTCATTTGCTGTATAGAAAAGGTTTCGTTCTGGCTTAAGAAATAAATAAACAAATAATGTTTTTTTCTTGTAATTGTTTTTTTTATACATTTTTATCTTCCCTTTTTTAACAAAATTATGCTAAAACTAAGGTTCCACTTAACTTTAAAATAAGTTCCCATATAAAATAATGCAGTTAAACTTTTAAATTATGTCCTCTCTCTTTTTTTAGTGATAACCGGGGCCACTGACGGCATTGGCAAGGAATATGCCAGGGAATTGGCACGTCAAGGTCTCAACCTGGTGCTTGTCTCACGCACCAAGGAGAAACTGATTGCGGTCACCAACGAGATTGGTAGGTAGGCAGCTCTAAAGAGGGATCCTCACTTCTGACTTGTCACTCAACTTTCACACAGAGAGCGAATACAAGGTGAAGACCAAGTGGATAGCCGTTGATTTTGCCAAGGGACGCGAGGCCTACGATCAAATCGAAAAGGAACTGGCGGGCATTGAAGTGGGCATACTCGGTAAGTGGAAAATGTTAAGAAAATGTGAGCAAAAAATCAGAATTAAAGAAAATCTCAAGTCTGCTTAAAATACTCATTCAACAATTAGAAAAAAGCAAGGGCCGGGCAATGCCGGTTAACACTGGTTATTAAGGTATAATTTCACTGTACAAAAATAGCTTAAAGTCACGAGTTAAACGGCACAGCAGATTATTATTATTATTATGTACTTAGTACTCAGATAATTTTAGTAGCAAATACTGCGTAAATATTCCAAACTGTTTTGCATAAATAAATAATATATTTTTAGTTGCCAAATTCTCGGAGGGGGCGTTAACAAACTTGTGACAGGGCCCCCTTCTCATGTATAATAGCCAACTCATTGTCAGCTAACAGTAGCCGTTATATGTCACTGACAACAACAATTAAGCCGCATGGGTCTCGTTTTGTGTGTCTGCTTTATTTCTGTTGCCAATGGCATTGAAAACGCTGAGCCGAGCTACTCGTAATGACGTGCAATTATAATGACTCTTGGCGTTGTGTGGGCCAGATTTTCAAACATTTTTTTCAAGTACATCGAAATAATTTCTGTGTCGAAGCGTTGAGTTTTTTATTTGCCAAACTCATAAACGCTTTGACGCGCTTCAACAATTTACATTTTGGTCCGTTGAAGGCAGCCTTGCCAAAGCAAGGTTTAAACTGATTAGCATCTGTGGCCTTAACTGGGGAAAATTCGTCTCTTCGTTGCAGTCAACAATGTGGGCAGAATGTACGATTACCCGGAGACGCTGGAGCTGGTGCCGGAGAATGTCATCTGGGACATCTTGACCATCAACATGGGCGCGGTCACAATGCTCACCCGCAAGATTGTGCCACAGATGAAGGCGGCTCGCAGAGGCGCCATTGTCAACATTGGCTCCGGCTCGGAGCTACAGCCCATGCCCAATATGGCCGTCTATTCGGCCTCCAAGAAATACGTCACCTTCTTCACACAGGCCCTGGAACAGGAGCTGGCCGAGTTCAATGTGACCGTGCAGCTGGTCATGCCCATGTTTGTGATCACCAAAATGAATGAGTATTCCGATTCGGTGATGAAGGGCGGCTTCCTCATCCCCAATGCACGCAGCTTTGCCCGCTCCGCGGTCTTCACGCTCGGCAAGACGAGCATGACGACGGGCTTCTGGACGCACGGACTGCAGGTAAGGCAAATATATATATAAGTATATAAATAAAATTAATAAATTAAAATTAATTAACGATGACATATAAATAAGTTAGTGAGTAATGTTAGGCTTGAAGACGAAACTTTGCTTTTAGCATTATTTTCTTTATTTAATAATAAAGTCCCCTTTAGGGCTACAAAACTTTTAGCCAACTTTTTTAATTTCCTCCCAATAAAATATCTTTTCAATATGCCTATGCATCGGCTTTATATTAACTACATTTACTTTTAACCTTAAATTTTTCCATGAGCTATATTTTGATGTTGGGAATCGGGTTTTCATCTAAAGCGAAGAATACCCTTGAAAAGAATACATTTTAAATGTTTTGTCTACTTGTCTTTTCATTCAAAAATTGAGATAAATAACAGATTATTGTTGTCTCACCTATAATAACTTATATCGGTCTGAAAGAAAGTAATGTTTCTGTAAATACTAAGATGAGATTTTACAATTTTTAAAGTCTCATTTTTCTACCAAGCGTCCAATCCACTATCACAAATATTTATTGATCCACTTTCTTTATATAAAATCGAATGAGATATTTAAATTTTTAAAAGAATATTTGTGCTTGACTAGCACTTAAAACTGATTTAGTTTAATCATGTTTATCTCTTTCTTTACCTGAGTTGACATAAAAGATAACTAAGGTTGAATATTTTTATCCAATTGTCATCTATGTATATTATTATTATATATTATTATATAATATGCGGCTTATAAGCAATTATATTATTCTGAAATGAAGATAAAACTTTTTTGTTAGTGGGAAGCTGTGGTAGTTCTTTACTAAGATACAGATTATATTTCAGTAGATCATAGAATATCTAAAAAGTTTACTAGGATGTAACCCAGCTAGTCCACGCTTTTAAGCAGTCCGAGGTTAAGTCTTATAGTTTAAACCACATTCATATTTCACATATTTTTTATAATTTAATATAATAAAAAGTATTCCATATTCTAAATATATATATTCTACATTCTATATATAAAATCGAATGAGATATTTAAATTTTTAAAAGAATATTTGTGCTTGACCAGCACTTAAAACTAAAAAAGAGGGTCTAAAAAAAAAAAGACGCGTATTTTTTTAATTCAACTGAAGTCACCCATATAACCTTATTATTATATAATAAACGGCGTATAAATTGTTATTGTATTCAGAAATGAAAAAACACATTTTTTGAGAAATTGAGCTGTGATAGTTTTAAATACAAATTATATTTCAGTTTAAATCACATTCGTATTTCATTCATCCAATAACAACACTTGTAATCATTAAGAATTAAAATAAAAAATATAATAAAAGTTATTAGTATTTATAGAATATACAATAATGTCAGCAACTAAGTACCATAAGATTAAATATTTGCCCAACACTTCTCTAATCCTTAACTCTACCATTTGCAGTACTTTTTTATGAAGCTGGCGCCGTTGCATCTGCGAATGTTGATTGGACACCAGTTGACGCGACGTCTGCGGCTCGAAGGTTTGAGCCAGAAGAAGGTGGCTTAGTGCACAAAAACAGTATTGCATTTTCAGCTTGTAACTTAAGAGTCTTGTAAATATTGGCGCATAGTTTTAATCACAATAAACACAACAGTAAACATTTTTTGTACAGAAACCGGCTAAGGAAATTAATTTGCGAGATTTTTTGGCCAGTCGATTGCACAACTCTGCGGCTGCAGCATTGTAAGTGGAGGAGGGAACTGACTTTGGCTTAAACCGGTTGTGCAGCAAGCGCAAAACTGGCGGAAGAGCTGCCAGCCTCCCAAAAAGCCAAATTCAAGCTTCGCTTCATTGGATCGATTCGACTCAACTTCGAGTTGCATTCAAGCGCATGCAAATGAACTCCAAGCCCAGCTCGTGAGGGTCTCTCGATTGTGCTCACTGGTCACGGGGTCCGCTTGCCCACAGTTGTGCAATTTGACATTACAATGCAAGTTTCCGGGGGCCCTAATCGAGCCCAGCTTACTTGCAGTTTTACCTGGCCTTAAGCACATGGCAATTGATAGCGGCTTCTTACGCTAATGACAATCTTAGCACCAGCTGCTCAGGGTCTTTTATATGAAGTTAATTTGACGGACCTCGGCTAAGATATGTTTTTATTAAGGAAATAATGCGAAGTGAAGTGCTTTTGTTAAACCCGACTAAACAATACTCTGATTACAGTCCAACAACAATTTAGAAAATTAATATTTATTGTTACTCCAAAGCAATAACCTCAATAGTTTTTCTATAAAATTGATTTATTTCATCTTTTAAAAATAAGAGACTTAGAGAGAGAGATGAAAGAGTTAGCAACAAATTTTTACAAGTTATCTGATGAATATTTTCAGATACTGATATATGTTTTTGTCTTGAAAAGGAACAGTAATCAAATAGAAGAAGTAAAACTCAAGTTCGCTTATTTTATAGCGTCCTTATACAAAGACTGAGCTTTTACCCAGGCAATCCTATTTATGCTATATTTTATTCTATTCCGAAAGGAATCTGATGTAACATAAAGCATTGAAACATAATAGGATTCGTACTTTAAAAGTTTGCTTAAATTATCTGAAAGAAGAAATACTAAAAGATAGAATTCAAATGTTTATATAAATCAGCTGCTTAGTTTAACTAGGCTCTTAATAAAGTACTTTTTGCAATGAGAATCTTATTTGCCCATAAATATATAAATGTATTTATATATAAATAAATTGAAATTTTTGTCTGCTGTAAGTTCAAATTATTGAATATCCAATCTTTAAACTGCATTTAAAATAAACATGAGCCCGGGATAAATAATTCCTAGTATTATTTTAAATAGCCTAAATCTTCTACGATATCTGTCACATAAGAACGTTTTTTTCAAGTATCTCTAGAATAAAAGGTTTTTTAACCGACCTATAATATATATACATATCTATATATTTAAAGGGAATGACATTTTTATCTATCATTTAGACAATTATGATACACTTACATTTTTTCAATGGGTTTGAGGTATAATAATATGCACATATTATTAAAACTTAAAAATATTTTGTATAACCCTAATTTTTTTATAAGTTCCCTTATTTAGTTTCCCTTATTTTTATTGTGTATATCTGTTTGTTATATCTTTTCCCCCAAAAAGAAACACATTTTAGTTTTTGCTTTTTTTGTCGTTTTATTCCTGCTTTTTTGTTGTAGTTGTTAATGCATTTTGTTGCTTGTTGTTTAGCTTTTGGTCTTGTTGTTATTTACGAAAAATGCAATTAGAATTAAATAAAGATCTTACATATTATGTGTGCAAAGTGTTAAACAATGAAATACACAATTTTTCCTAAGTGCGCCTTCTGCTGTTCTTGTTAAGACACTTTTACTGTACATTATGGTCTATAAGTTGTAAATTGGATAGATTCCATTGCGAAACAAAAATTTGCCAGTTAATATTTATGATTAGAGCAGATGACGCCAAGGCCGATCAGGCCAATAAAGACAAGTTACGGATGCAAAGGCGTCCAAATGGCAATTAAATCGAACGTAGAACTGCAAAATAAAAATATAAAAAAAATATATAGCGAAACAGATTTAGAAATCAGAAATATATGGAACTTACCGCTTCGCTCCTCGCTCAATTCAATTCCATTGATGTCAAGCCCCCAAACCGGGCAGCTGTTTATTTCCCTGCTTCCTTGGCGTCATCTGACAGATGTGAGAATCTTATTAGAATATTTTTCACTTATATATGTAGTATATATATCTGTCCCTAATGGGGCCAACTGCTGACCCAAATTCAATTTTGGCCACTATCGCAATTGCAAATGTATAAATCATGTATATATGTAAATACATATGTATATATATATTTATGTTTGTGTGTGTTTTTGGATTAATGGAAATACGCTCTTGAAAATATTTTAGCAGCTGCAATTGAATTGAATTCAATTGGCCAAACTGCGCATTTTGTTTATTTATTTATTTATTTATCTGTTGTTCATTTATATTTCTTAGTGTTTTTTTTAAACTCAAGTGTTTGAAAGCAAAAAGGTGTTGAAAGTTATTTTTAGCTATTTTAAGACAAAATGTATGCATAAAAAAAGGATTTGTTGCTGAAAATCAAATTTATCTTTAGCTATGTTTGTTTTCCAAGCAGATAATTCATTTTATTCGCATACATATTTTCGTGCATTAGAAACCTAAAAAGAAAACCAAATGGAATAAAAAAAAATTGCTTTGAAAATTATGAACGCTCGAAATATCACGTAGAATTTTATCTGACAAATTTCACACGCTGCTAAAATGTTGAAAATGCTATTTTATATATAAATATTTACATATACATATATATCGCAAATCGTATGGGGGGATAAGTTTTTAGTGGGCCATGTCGAAATGTCGTCGTTAAAAAGTGAAAACTTTTTTGGAAAATCATTTCTCTAATGTCGCAAAATGTGGCAGCGATGCCAAAAAATAAATTATAAAAAAATTAGCGAAGAATTCTACACACACACATATATATATCTGTGCTATATCCACGAGTTTTTTCATAGATTTTTCATTAGCTAATTTAATTAATTAATGTCAAAGAAGAGCTCATTATGTTCTAAGAAGATGCGACTTTTGCCATTAAATTGAATTTGAGATTAAGATTAGACTTAGGCATATATATGAAGGCATATATAGATATTGCTTGGTTGGACTTACCTGGCTTAGGGTACTAATAGAAATCCATTAAATGCTAGCGGCTTAAACGCGTAACGTTCTACAAATCCTAGTCGTAAGTAATTTTGTTTTTGATTTAACATACATATTTTTTAAAGATTGCTGCTGAAATTCAAATTCAGCATGTAAGTATATCCTTGAACTATTCAAATCATCATTTAGAAAGCGGCTTCGTAGAAGGCATAGAGCAGAAACAGCAAAAATGCCAAAATTAGGAAGGTGGTAAACAAACTTCTGGCTTCATTCATGTTGTATGAGTTGTTGTTGTTGTTGTTGTTGCTGATGTTGTTGTCGTTGTTGTTAACTGAATTGTACAGAAAAAAGATTTGTTAGTCAAACAGGCTAGTCTAAGGCTTGCACTTAAAGCCTATTTAATCTTTTGTATCTTAATGCAACAATCTATCTTTGGGTACACACACTTGGCAGCTTTGGTTGATCACCAGACCGTTCGTAGCAAATGGCGCGGAGTAACTGAGAAACGCACCAAAATATTTTTCTCCACAAACTGGCCTACAATTTTTATCAAGAATCAAAATCGGACAGCAGACCGCAGTCAGCGAAATTGGAATTATGGTTTTATATATATATATATATTTCCCCCCCAAAGCACATAATGATACACACATATATATATATATAAATATATATACATCGGTGTATCTGGCGAAATATAATTCGTTGCTGGTGTTGGTGTCCAGTTGTTGCGCATTTTTTGGCCCGGCACACAACGTTTCGATACGTAAATACGTATACGTATACGTATATTACGTATACGCACCGCTAAAAAGTATGTTTAGATTCCATGGATGCGTGTGGGCGGCGCAGGCGCGTCACGTAAAAAACTCGAACAGCCTTTCAAACGAAAACTTCTCCAAAGCGCCGCCAATTTCTCTCTTGTTTTCGTACCTGTTACGACTTGGCCATTACTCATTCTGGCCAGTGGCAAATTGCCTTGGACCTCGTGCAATTATTGAAAATGTTTTTATTTATTTGTTTGGCCTTTCAGCCAGAATATCTTCCAGGCAGCTGTAGTCTAAATCGTTATTTATATTTATTTTCGTTGGCACCTAAATACTTTTCAAATAGCATGTGCCATATGTTTGTTTGGCTTTTTGAAACATGTCCAAAATATTTAAACCATTACATCCAGGCACGTAGCACGTCTAGTGTACCCTACACACAAGGCTTATTGGATTTTAAATGCGTTACGATACATTTTTAGAATATATCTATTTTTTTACAGACTATTTTGAATTTTTATTTTAATGTATTCAATTTCTATTGCTGCCATGTTAGCTTTTACCTTTTATGGTTAAATTTAAAATGCTTTTGCTTTTCTATTTTATGAGTTTCATGTGCTCACGTGCATTCATTAAACAATTTTAAAATAAATAAAAACAGACTGATGTGAAATTATATTTTGTTTTATCAAAAAATTTCTATTGTTGTATGTTAAATATATATATATAAAGATTATATTTATACTCAAGTATTTAGCAAAATATGATTTTAGTCAATTTTAATTTAGCTATTTAAGTATATCAAAAAGTTATTTTAATTAAAATTATATGAAAGCTTTTTACCTTATTAAAATAAAATCTAAAATATTTCAGGTTTAATAATCCAATTAATAGCCCATTCAGGAATAAATATACCTAATTTGTTAAATCTTATAATAATTGATCAAATAACAATATAAACCCAACTAGTTTCTTTCATTATAATTATAACAATATTAGTTATGTTATAGCAATATAAAGTTTCTCCACTAGTTTCAATTCTATTTTGTCAGATTTTTTTTTATACTTTCAATTTGCATTTCTAAAGGATATATTTTAATAGATACATGTTGGAATAACTTACCTCTACTCTATGCCCTTAACCACATGGTGTTGGCTTACAACACTGCATAGATGATCCAGAGGAAGAACAGTAAGACGGCCAGAATGCCGAAGGTGGTGAATAAATTCTTTGCCTCACTCATTTTCGCTTAGGCGCTAAAAATAGTTAAAAAGAAAGAAAAACATGAAGTCAATTAATAAACCAATAATGATTTTAGTTTATATTTGCTGCCAATTGGATAGTTTTATCTACTCGCAGAGCCTCTCAAAGGTCAGGCAATAAAAATATTTCGAATTAAACTTTCGGCTGGCGCGTGAGAATTTTATTCGATATAAACATTAAAAATGCGCCCATAAATTTTAAAACACATATCATTTTGTTTTCAAATTATACAACTTGTATTTTTTTTCTTCAAATAACACACATCCATATGAAAATGTTATTCATATCAAGAGCCTCGAGCTGGCGACAGACTCCATATAGACGAGTATATAGTATATAGATTTGTTTGATGTTTTTTGCATTGGATTCTGTTCGGTATCTTCTTGATATTTCATTTTCATTTTTGTTCTAATGATAGAGCAATCAAAATGTCTGTCTATATGTACTCAATGGAGAGTACATATATATAGAATTAGTGGCAAAATAATTCCAGCTTTATAGATTGGAACTGTTCCAAATATTTCTCGATATATTTATGAACACGGCACACTTTAATTCGATTGAGATTATGCAAAAATATTTCACTCAGCATTGGATTAAACAGTGAATACATTTGAATTTTTATCGGCCTTTGGTTACCTGGTTTTTTATTTTCTTTTTGGATTTCCGCGGACTGTGCTATTAACTGCAGCGAGGCTTTGGCCCAACTAAAATCAATTCACGCACTTGGCCGTTGGGTTGCGCAAAATATAGCAAAAAAGAAATACTTATGAGACGCCAAACATTGGCGTGAAAGTATCTATAAGATACACACACACACGCACACAGAGATTTTGTGGATATTTCGGAAAACAACGACACTCAAGAGAAAAACGCTGTGCTGTCAACTGACAAGTGGAAAAATATGTCGACGTGTACAGATTTCGGTCTCCAAGCAGCACATGGGCCAAAATGAGATGCCAATAGTGGTGGAGGACACTGCTTGGAACATGCTTAAAAGTTTAACAAAATCACATCGAAAATAAATAAAATAAATTTCAACTGTTCGTTTGACAGTTTGCGAGCAGCCGCCGCCAAAATGGAACCACAATAACAATGCATTTAAATAAAAGTAAATTATATACTATATTATATACACATACATATGTTTTTGGGGAGAAAACCATTCACAAGTCTCTTTAAATACAATCATTTTTATAATCAGGTGTAACACAAATTATCGATTAGATTTTTGTTTAGAATTTTAAGTGCAGGCAAACTTAATAAAATCTTCAGTCTCAGTCTGAACAAATAATGACAAATACGCAAAACAGTCTATACTAGAGAGTCTAGGGTATACATAGATGCCGCCTACACTTGCGTAAACAACTTGTCCCATTTTTTAGGTCCATTCCAATTCCTATTCCAAAAGTCGCCGCCTGACAGTTGTCATTAACGCAATTTGAAAATGCACTGCGCAAATGGTGGAAATGAACTCTACACAAAAAATACAAAAAAAAAAAAAAATTGTATATTAAAATTTACGTGCATAATGACTTAAACAATTACTGAAAAATGTTTGCAAATAATTTCGGTTCAATGCTCACGAAAATGTGTTGAAAGTATTGAAAATTTCCACCTTGACATGCGAACAATTGAATGAAAAACAGATGCAATAAATATTTCAAAATTCGCAAATTTCTATGAACGAATATACAGAAAAGTTTCACATTGATCAACTAATAAATATCCTGCAATCTAGTGATGTGATGTGATTAATTGAAAACTAAAATTATAATAAAAAATATAAAATATATATATAAATATAAAATATAATATATATTTATATTAATATAAATATAAAATATATAAAAATAAATAAACCAAAGAAGAAGTATAAATATGTATATGAAGTATATATGTATATGAAGTATGTATATGTAGCTTTTAGAAAAAGGACTAAAAGGAGTTAGAACATTCTTGTTTAATGTTTCTGGAGAAACTTTTCTTCTTGCTGCGCTGATCAATTCCAATTTTCTATATCACTTTCCCACAATTTATTTATTTCTCCAGCACTGATCAAAGAATCCTTGTGACAAGATCTCTACTCCCTTATAAGGGAGGTAGAGCAGCTTCTGTCCCCATAGAGAACGCCATGGCTCAAAAGAATGTTAATTATTTATTATATATATTTATTGCCTTGGGCACTTTGTGCAAGCATTTTCTCTTAGAATAATATTAATATAACTATTCAATCAATATAAAAAATAATTTTGTATATTTAAATTGTGTAAAATTAGCTATATAAATTGTGTTATTTAGTTAACTTTTCAACCTTTACTCGCACCTGTTAATCATGCAGTTGGCCGGTGGATTCATTTGCGCCTCGGGCGTACAATTGAAGGCGGTCTGAAACTCGGGCATGTTCATGTAGCCGCGATTCAGCTGGGCGGCGAAGATCTCGTCCTGGCGACCGCACAGCTGCTGGGCCACCGCATAGAAGAGAACACGGTGCTCGTCCAGGCCAAAGTACTGCAGGACGAACTGCTCGGCAAAGACAAAGCGCTCGCCCTGCAGCCAAAAGCGATAGTCGCGCCGAGCTGCCTGAAAGGCGCGATAGAAGTGGAAGAGATTGGCCACCTCGTGGCTGCTCAGCGGACGATAGATGGCCGCCAGCTGGGCGTCGTAGCGCTGCTGCGTTTGCCGCTCCAGGCAGTCCATTGCAGTATAGTAGCCGTCGGTGTCCTGCAGCAGGCGCGACTGCCGCCACAGCTCCAGCCCCTGCGTGGCATAGTAATGGTACATGGGCCGATGCAGCGACAGCAGCACAAAGTGCAGAAAGTGCCGCAGGAAGTAGGCGGACTGCTGCACATCCTCCTCGTCCACGTAGGGCGACTCGAAGCTGTGCCGCAACTGCGCACGTCGCAGCTGCAGCAGATTGCCCAGAAAGTTGTCCGGCCGGAACTGAACGCGTTCGTAGTGCAGCGTCAGCTCGCTGATGTTCAGATAGCGCTGGGCGTGCGCCTGCAGCAGGCGGGCGACCTGCAGCTCACGCCGCTCCACAGAGCCGGGCAGCAGCTGGCCGTACCAGTCGCGCTGGTTGAGGGCGACGCGTCGGCGCTGCTCGAAGCGCGTCGTGTGCAGCTGATACATGGCCAGGGCGACGTCGCGACTGAGCCTTGGTGCGAGGACATGCCACTGCCAGTACTCGGCGTGCAGCAGCCGCTCGAATTCGTTGGCCAGCTGATAGCAGTCGGCGTAGGCGAGCTGCTGCTGCGCCTGCCACAGCACATAGTTGTAGACGATGCGCGGCTCCGTGTGGCGCAGCACGCGCCATGCGTGCGTTATGCGCTCCACGTTGAGTGGCAGCTTGCGCGCCGCTGCCAGCTGCTGCTGCGTAAAGTCGAGCAGTCCGAAGAAGTTCTGAAAGTAGTCCAGCGTGTTATCGTCCAGCTGCAGCTGCTCCTGTCCGGCGGCCTGGGCTTGGGACGCCCGCTCGTTCAGGCTGCCCGCCAGCGGCAGCTCGCCGCGCATGCCGCGGCACAGCACGCGCATCTCGTGCACCACAATGTGGGCCACCTGCGGATGCCGGCCACGCAGCGCGCCCGCCATGCTCGTCCTGAAGCCTCGCACCGTGGGGCAGGGCAGCTGCTGCATGGGCGCCACGAAGATGGTCTGCTCGGCAAAGTAGATGTGCAGCAGGGTGGGCAGACCGTGGGCTGCCAGCTGGGCCGACAGCTGCAGCCAACTCAGCTTGTCGTCCAGCTGGCGGCGCTGCCACTGATGCTGCAAAAAGGGCCAGCCCGTGAGCACCTCTTTGTGTTCAGTTAGGAAGGGCAGTTGCCCCAGCAGCTGCTCCCAGTGGGTGCCAGGTGTGCTCGTGGGGCTGAACACGTGCTGCTGTCCACGCGCCTTGCACTCGCCGTAGAGCTGTGCGAGCAGCTTGCCCGGCACCGTTTGGAAGTTGGCGTGCTGTGCCTGGAAGAACTCCATGCGGTCCTGCATGTTGTACAGGAATGGAGGCAGTGCATCATCTGGATTAGCTGAATGCGCCAGCTGCCCGAAATTGCCACACGCATGGGCATAGAAATTCTCGCAGGGCTCAGCGCTCGCATTACTCAGTGCCACCATTTGTTGCAAGTTCCGCTTGTACAGCTGGCTAAAGAATTGACCCTCCTCCGCGGACTTATCCTTAGCTGCTGCCTCCTCGCCGCAGACGTGGCCAACTGCTATTAGCAGAATTGGGAGCCAACATTTTTTGTCCATTCGTTCGCTTGTCTCGTTTGGCGAGAACTGCGCTTAAACTTTTCTAGGTCTAAGTCGGAGGCAGCTCGCAGCTGATAAGAACTGTGCCATTGATAGCAAGTGCTCCCGCAGACCTTAAAGATGTGCGTTCTCGCGAAATCAACAATAGCAAAATATTCAGACTAAATATTACTCATACGCTCTGTGAGCCAAAGCTGAATGAATTGTTTTAGTGATAATTAGTTTATAATCAGGAAGCTGTGGCCAATTCATAGATTAAACAATTCACAGCTGATGCGCATATGTTTAATGATAATCTGCAAATTAATCTTATTTTAATAAATTAATAAATAAATCTGTTAAAAGACTTGACATTTGACCGATCTACAGAATTTTGTTTGTTTATTATTTTACTTGCAACGATGCAAAAATATAAACAACAAAATTTAAACAAATATACATTTTTGTATACAAAAAATTACTCTAAACAAATTATAACATAATGTCAAAAGGAAATTCCCATTAATTGATTATCCAGAAGCTATAAAAGATACATAGAGAGTAAATATTTATGTAGGGGAAATTTCCATAATTTAGAGTCACGATCTTTTATTCAGTTTTTTATTATTCTAAAATTTCTCAATAAACAGTTTAAATATATTTTAATTTGGCAACTTAGGACTTATCTTTTTTTTCTAGAAATGTTCAAATTCCCAAAATATTTGAAATAAGATCGGAAAATATACCTTTATATTAAAGTTGACATCATTTTGTAAATATAATATTAAAGCTCACTTTTAAATACAATAATGTTTATTTGAAAGTTTTAAAGATTATATAAAGTTAATATTATAATAAAGAATATTAAAGATTATATGAAGGATATATTATAATAAAGGAAAAATGATTACATTTGAATGTTGAATCAAAAATTTATTCACGTAAGCTAAAGTTAATGTTTAAAGTAAAATAACAAAAACAACAAAAAGTCTTAGTGAAAGATATAAAATAAAGAAGAATATCAAGGAACTGAAAACATTACAAATAAGAAAGCTTAAGTTTTAATCACTTCCCTTTTGGGTAGTAAAGTATTTAATTTCAAACAAAAAGAATATTTTGAGGCTTTTAGGATATTGATCTTAATTTAAATATTATTAAAGTTCAACCCACAGTATTCTATCCATTTATATGGATAAAGTTAGCTACTTTTATTTCCATTAAAGTGATCAACTTTTAGCGCGTGTCAATTTTGAAATCTTTATGAATTTGACAACATTGCTAAACTGAGTTATAAATAAATTAATGGATGTTGTCCCCCCCCCCCCTCCCTTGGAGAGAAAGAGACAAGAGACAAGAGAGTGTGCCACAGATGTGTCTCATATTTGGTGCTTTTGTCTGTCTATTAATTCACATTTAGTTTGACATTCCATGGCGGCCATGTCTTGAAGATTATTAGTGCCCCTGAAAATATAGACAGCGACTATATAAAACATATGTAGCTGCCTGCAGATAGCCGTGTATATATATATATATATATATGCTAAATATAAACAGCCTTTGTGGGCGTTGGCAGCCACACGCAGTGACAATAAATTGGGAACATACACAGAAATTAGCCAAAAACTGAACTATCTCCAGCAGCAAATATCTCCGACGAACCAACAATAAATCACGAGGGTATTTAAATACCCCCAAGAGTGCTCCAATTGGGTTTTCTCGCCTGCTGCCAGATAAAGACAAGGTAAACAAAAACAAACCCAATTTTATCTGTGTTGTTGGCGTGGGTCGGGAATGAATACACAGTTAATTGTATATTTGGCCCGTAAGCCTTAAGCCATATTTGCAGGGTTTCTGCGCTATAAAAGCCAACGACAAGAAACATTCAACGATCGTTCGCTCTTTGTTGCGACGTGCCCGTGAATAAAGTTTTCATTCATTGCGTACCAAATTGGAACAACAAACACGTCCGCCGTGTGAGTGTGCGTGTGTGTGTGTGTTGTGATCGACTTTGGGCCAAGCTCTGTGCGTTGCTCTCTCAACAGTAGTTTAATTCACAGTTAGCTAATCCTCCGGTTCTCAGCGTTTTCACTTTTTTTCTGTCTCAACTCTCACTTTATTATTATAAACACACACACACACACGCACACACACACTCGCTGGTTGCTCATTACAATTGGCCAAAATGGTCATCGGCTCGAATGCCGGCACTCAGTTTCTCCAGCGCTTCCAGACAATGCACAGCTCGAGCCGCTGTAATTTAAATAAACACATTAATTACAATTGCTTTTGAGAAACCAAAAATAATATAAGCCAAAAGGTCAAGATGAATAAAAAGCTGCTGGCTTTAAGTTGCCTGCTCCTGGGTGAGTAACCTCCTCAATCTGAATCCTGCTCTGATCTGTACTAAATGCAAATCTCTCGTTAGTCTGCAGCTCTCGTGGCGCCTCCGTGTTTGATTTTGTGACTCAGTCGGATTCTGCAACGGATTCGCCAACGGCAGCTCCAGTGACTTCTCAGCCCGTTAGCAATCGAGACATAACCGTGGGACCCTGCAAGTGGGCCATCGGACGCAGCTGCCCCGATCCTGATGTCAAGTACTACATATACACGCGTCACAATCTTATGGATCGCCAAAGCCTTCACATAGATGACACAGCGGAGAAATCCAATCTTACGGATTCTTATTTCAATCCACGGTATCCCACCAAGATACTCATACATGGCTACAACTCGGATATGTTCCTAAACCCGCTACAACAAATGCGAGATGGTGAGAGAGATCTTGTCAATAGATCAAACATTATCTACTAGAGGGAACCTTATCTTCAGCAGCCTTTGAACAAATTTCGTTCTTATAAATAATCCTCAACAACTCTCCGTCCATCTTCTACTTTAAACACTTTTTAGAATACCTGGCCAAATCGGACTACAACATCATCTATGTGGACTGGAGCGTGCTGGCGCCAGGTCCTTGCTACATCAGCGCTGTGCACAATACCCGCCAGGCGGGCACTTGTGCCGCTCAGCTGGTGGAGCGTCTGGTGGAGACGGGCAACACGGACATCCATATCATTGGGTTCTCGTTGGGCGCCCAGGTGCCCAACTATATAGCGCGCAATTTGAAATCGTTTAAGCTGCCCCGCGTCACCGGGCTGGATCCGGCCATGCCGCTGTTCATCACCGCCGGCGTCAACGACAAGCTGGATCCCAGCGATGCGGCCTTCGTCGATGTGATACACACAAATGCCCTGGTCCAGGGCAAGCTGGAGCGCTGCGGTCATGCGGATTTCTATATGAACGGCGGTATTTCGCAGCCAGGCTGCGGCGGATCCATGTGGATGAGTGAGAGAAGCTGCTGTTTATGATGGGAGTCCCAATCCCAATAATTCGTATCTTGCAGATTCGTTTGCTTGCAGCCACCAGCGAGCGACGGCTTACTATCTGGAGTCCATACGCTCGCCCAAAGGCTTCTGGGGCTGGTCCTGCAGCGGCTACATCTCGTACCTGCTGAACATGTGTCCGCCCACCAACTATCTGCTCGAGGCGGGCGACAACATACGTCCCAGCACGCGTGGCATGTTCCTCATCGACACAAATGACACCTCGCCCTATGCGCTGGGCAAGTGGACGGACCTGCCCACGCTCGGCGTGAAACGTCCGCGCACTCCTCCATTCTCCCTCAGGATACCCGCACAGAGCGTTGATCCGCTGCTGCAGCACATCGATCAGTTTGGCAAGCTGGCCACCAACTTCAACAATCTGCCCAACGCGCCCTACGCCCAGGATCCCTACGAGCACTGGACCAGCTACAGTCCGCCGGAACAAAAGGACGGCGAGAGCGTTGACTCTGTGGAGGAACAGGAACATGATTCGGTGGAGTTTCTAGAGTTGGACGATCGACAACTGAGTAAACCACTCAACTGGTGGGACTATAGACGCAATCTGACATATGGCTACATAGACAACAACATATTCAGCATGCCAAAGGTGCATTAGCATTAAATGTGGCACTTAACACTTAGCTAACCTCCCTTGCCCCTAAGCCATATAGAGAATTGCAAACAGGTATTCCCAGTCCTCAAGATTTCTTTGGGTTTCCTTAAATATCTTATATTTAATTTATCTTTGCTGAACATTTATGTCTACTTAGTTATTTATAAGCTTCCTGAATACCCCTACCCGTAAATTCGCGTATACCATCCTTATTCATTGATTTATTGTATTTTTTTTTAAACAAATCGCAATACAATAGCAGTTCGTATATATAATATTGTAAATTGTAATAAATTGCCATATAATTAAAAATGGGCTTACGAATGTTGGTGGGCGTGCGCGCGGAGAGCGTCCGCTTTGGATAGGGCTGGTTAGGGAGTAGTCTAAATGGGCAACTAAGCCAGAGGACACGAAAGTGTCCCGCTGGCGCTTTTACAGTACAACTTGACCCGCCCTCCGGCGCCGCCCTGCATTGGTTGATTGATTTTAGGCTGACATTTGGAGCGATGACAGCTCGGTTGGTTGGTTGTGGCCGGCTACCCGTTGACATTCCGCGTCGCCGTTACATTTTGTGTTTTATTTGAGCTTATGGATAAAATTCTAAGTCGTATCTTTATCGCCGCTGTTGCTCTCTCTCTCTACACTTTCTTTTTGATAATGCGCTTGGCACGCGTCACTGGTGTCCCGACCGCTGGAGTCGCTGTCGCTGACGCTGAGGTTGCCGCATCCACTGCGTCCACTGGTGAAGCCGGACTATCCTCTGTGGCAACTATGGGCGCATCAGTGTCTTTTGGTGTGGGTGACAACTCGGCAGCTTGCGTTGTAATCTCCTCGGTCTTAATAACGATATTCAATGGCTCTGTCGTTGGCACCTCGTCAACGGGCTCTGTCTTCACATCAACTTCCATTGTGGCGGGTTCTGTTTCGCTGGTGCCCGACATGGGCGACGGTGGTGCGCGCTCTGCGTCTGGATCATCGTCCTCCTGAGTGTGTGATGTGTTGTTGACATTTGTGCTCTCCTCCTCCGGCTCGGCCTCCTGCACGGTAATGTGGTAAAGCTTCATCTCCTCGTCCGAAATGGGCACCGGCGCATTCGAGAGCGGGTCGCGTCCATTAAGTGACTTGGGGAATGCAATCACATCGCGTATGGAGCGTGCACGACACAGTATGGCCATTAGCCGATCCAGGCCCAGAGCAATGCCGCCATGCGGAGGACAGCCGGACTCCAAGGCACTCAGCAAGTGTGAGAGATGATCGTGGGGTATCTTCAGCACCTGCTCCAATATAAACTGTTGCATGTCGCGGTCATGGATGCGCATCGAGCCACCGCCCACCTCCTGGCCATTCAGCACCAGGTCATATGCCTCCGAGCGTATTGTCTCGAGGTTGTCGCAACTGGTCGCAAACTTGTCCAAATCCTCAACCAGTGGCGCCGTAAACGGATGATGCACACTCTCCAGCTGATTGGTGGTGGCATTACGCTCGAACAGCGGGAAATCGACAACCCACAGGAAGCGATAGTCGTTGGGTTTCTTAGACTTAACGTTCTCCACAAGGAACTCGTTATAATCCAGGCGAATGCGACCCAATAAATTACGCTTAAGAGAATACAAAACAAATGTTTAATATTGCAACAAAGAGCCTGAAAGGATTTGCCTTACTAACCGTTTCCACTTTGGGTCCAATGCACAGAAACAGCAAATCGTTCTCTTCCAGGTCAAACTTCTCAATAACCTCGGTGGCTACCTCAGTGCCCAGCAGTTTGGTGAGCCTCTCCTGCACGTCCTTGGCGTAGTTGAATTTGCGCACAAACAGCGTCCCTGAGAACACTTTGCTCAGGCTCTCGTAGTGCTTGCGTGCGGCACCATTCCAGAAGGCTTCGCTGGCACGCACCACAATCGCGTAGGCGCTAAAGTCCTCATATTTGCCCTTGAAATTTTCGCTCTTCTCGATAATATCCGAGACGTTGTTTAGCAGAAGGCCGAAGCGTGTGTCCGGCTTATCCGTGCCATATTTCTCCATGGCCTCCTCGTAGGTAATGCGCCGGAATGATGACGGCAGTTTGGGCAAATGCTTGGGCCAAGAGTAGCGCAGCGTCTCCTCGATCAGCTGCATTATATCATCGCGACTGGTAAACGACAGCTCAATGTCCAGCTGTGTGAACTCCGGCTGGCGGTCCGGACGTGTGCTCTCGTCGCGATAGCAGCGCGCCACCTGGAAGTAGCGATCAATGCCGCCGGACATCAGCATCTGCTTGAACTGCTGTGGACTCTGCACGAGCGAATAAAAGTGCCCCGCCTTGCGGGTGGGCACCACAAACTCCTGGGCGCCGCCGGGCGTGCGACGGAACAGCGTGGGCGTCTCCACCTCCACAAAGCCCAGGTAGTTAATCAAATACTCTCGCATGCGCATTATCACCGACGAGCGCAGACGCAAATTGTGCTGCATGTCATTGAAACGCAAGTCCAAGTAGCGATGTGTGAGGCGTAAACGTTCGCCGGCGCGATTAAACTTGCGTATCTCGAAGGGGAGATTCTTCTTTGCCGCGTTGAGCACGTCGATTTTCTCGGCCTCTATCTCAACGTGACCTGTGGTCATTTTTGGGTTAATGGTAGCCGCTGGCCGCGGTATGACGGTGCCCTCGACGCGCACAATCGATTCAATGGGCACGCCCGTGTCGGCGAACTCCTCCAGGCCCTTTGTCTTCGGCAAGATGAGCACCTGCGTCTGGCCGTACGCATCGCGCAGTATGAAGAACTTGTTCATGCGCTGGAACTCCAGCCAGCCGCATATGACGACTTTCTCGTTGATCTCATTTGATGTCAGCTCGCCGCAGTTGTGTGTGCGGTCGGCAAACTTATTGGTGTCCGCCACCTTCAGACGTTGTTGCTCGGCACTTGGCTGGGCTGCGCTGACTGCAGTTGCCTCGTTGCCCTCCGCGTCGCCTTCACCGTTGTTGGTGCTGCTGGCAGTTACCGCAGCCGCAGCCGTAGCAGCAGCAGCAGCTGCGGCCTCGTCGGCCTCGAGATCATCGATTGACATCTTCTGTAGTTTCTCCTTGACCTTGATGGGGCCCTCATAGGGATCGTCGGGATTCAGCACCTTCACATTGGTCACACTGACTTCAACTTCGCCAGTATCGTATTTCTATGGAAAAGAAAAATCATTACAAATCATTTTTAATATCAAACTCTTAACAAACACTTACCAAGTTAATGTTTGCCTTCGGTCTGCCCAACACTTTGCCGACGATTTGCAACACTGTTTGCTCCGGTGTGGACAGAAATGTGTCCATCAGCTGTAAAATATTTAAAATTTGCACAGTGTAAATGACAAAATTACAAACATGTTAAGTATACAAAATAATTATTTAAAAATAATTTTCTTTTTTTTATTTAGTGCTACGCTTCATTTACGCTTATCAGCATCACGATTATCGTTGGTACAGGGCATCAACTAGTCGTGGATTGTAGACAAGAGGTCTTATACTTTACAAAAATTTTGTTTGTAAAAATCAACCTCACTCACAACTATTATTAAGATAAATGTTTATATTTACTCACAGATTGATCATCGATCATTAGCTGTGTCTGTCCGTAGCCATCCTTCAGCTGCAAGAACTTGTTATTCTTGGTCGATGGTATCCAACCCACCAAGGTAACTGTTTTGCCGACGTCGTCACGTCGCAAATCGTTGCAGGTAAGATCACGATTCTCAAAGTACTTCAAGATATTCTCGTTCTCTGCAAGAAAAAAAGAGTCTTATTATTTAGAACAGTTAAATGAATTTGTATTCATTGCTACGCACTGGCTATCTTGTACTCGGTGCTTGTGATGCCAAGGCTGCTCTGCTGTTGCACCATGGTGCTGTATGTGCGCTTGTCTCCGGCACGTTTTGTGCCGGTGGCTGGGAAATGAATGCTGAGTATGTCCTGCACCTCCACCTCGATTTCCCCAGTGGGCATTGTCTGGTTGCATGAGTTGTGCGGCCGTCGCATCACCTGGCCCACGATTGTCAGCGTTGTGTTCTCTGGCATGTTGTTCATGCGTCGTGCCACGCGGGGATGCTTGTCCTCCAGCACGACCAGCTGGCAAGCGCCGCCATTGCGATCGCGTAGCTCGGCAAAGCGGTTCACGCGCTTTTTAAATAGTCGCCCAGACAGCTCCACAAACATGCCGCAGTGATGATTGCGCAACTCTCCACAGCTCTGGCGCATCGGCTGTGGTGGCTGCGAGTTCATGCTGAAGTTACTGGCCATTGCGCTCATCAGCTGCATCAGATCATTGCCCGAAATGTTGGGACCCACTAAAATAAATATTTTGTTTTAATATGTTTGTAAATATGCAAATTAGTTTGTATATACACAAAAACCGCTAACTACCGAGAGCCCAAAGGTAACTGAATTTTCTGAAGAGTTCCTCATGGGCATTTGGTTATCATATATTTATAATTATTTACTTAAGTTAAGAACAAGTTAATTGAATTCAACTTTATACTTATATCAATAAGTAATTGCGTTTACAGACAACTCAGATCAGATTAGAAATGGTCACGTTAATAAACACTAGTTTTGATACGAAGCTTTATCATGCTTTTAGTTTAAGACAAAAATATTATATTTAAATTTTAACAATAGCTTATGATTATTAATGCTGTCTCTGACCTTACACTTAGATTAAAGACTATTACAAAATTAATTGATGTCTGTTTTTATAAAACAGTTTTCATTTCATGTTCATTAAAATTTCAATTACTTGCTTTTATATATTGACTTGCATATTCCTTTACATAAGTCATTCTAAACAATTTGATGTAAAATTGCTGACAAAATGCAATCATTTTTAATCACTTTAGCTATCTGACCTTATTCAAATTATTTTCGATAGTTCAGTTCGATATCGATATTGCCATTGACAGATTTTTTATTGCTGTTGCAATCGTGTTAATTGATGTTGAAATCAATGACTTACTGTTGAAGGGATTTGGACCTGGCCCGAAGTTGTCGTTGTAGCCGCCGCCGCCACCTCCTCCGCAGCCGCCGCCTCCGCCGCCGCGATAGTTATCAAAATCGTTGTAGCCACCGCCGTAGCCACCACCTCCTCCACCTCCACCACCACCGCCATAGCGACCCCCTCCTCCGCCACCACCTCCACGATACCGACCGCTCATAATCTGTTCAATAGAAAAACATATTAGGTTTGTTAGGCTAGCTAGCGGAGCGCCCCGCAACACTTACGTGACTACAAACTGCTACTGCTGCTGCTGCTGCTGCTGCCGCTGCCTCTGCTGGGGCTGGGGCTGTCGCTGCCGGGTCGTCGCTGCTGTTTGGTTTTCTTTGCTGTTGCGTGAACTTGGTTGTGCCGTAGGCCACAGATTGTTTGCCTAGTTGGAGCAGTCGCTGCTGCTGACAACGCCAAACGTTTCTGGAAATTATTAACATTTTAAGTTAAAGCGGCAACTTTTTTCACTCACAAGCTTTGCGCTCTTTGAAAGCCGATATAAATTTTCTTTCTAAAGCACGAGCACCTCACACACATACACATTCAAAGATAACACATATACATATGCATGTGTGCGTGTCTGTGCCGGGCGTCGCGAAAACGCCGACGAGCTATTGACAAATTCGCAATTGGTATTCGCGCTTACCGTAAAAGTATGGTGGAAATCTTAAGCTCAATTTTGTAAATATACAAGTGCAGTTTTTTCGCTTTATACAACCACCAATTATAGTAGATTCAATTACTTATTAATACCTTTGCTTACTAAAAAAAACTCGAATATGTTTTGGCTTGGTTCCGGTGGAGGAGAGAAAAATTGTTACCACTAAGTAGAACAGGCACTTATCGATATTTTTTAAAACAAGAGAAAACAAACATCGATAGAGACTTACGATAGTGATGACCCACCAGCACGATGTATGTGCTGTTGGCGCTGTTCCCAACAAAAGAACCAGTTACAAAAATTAATCAATAATTAAATTTATAAAAAATAAATATAAAAACTCATTATCCATTTTCTTTATTTACATGACACTTAAAATCATTAACAAATGCATAAAATAACAATATTTTTGTTACTCAGTACTAAGCATGTGCAAAACTACAAAATCAGCGTTTATATGTGGCATTCAAGTTTCCTCAACTTGCATTTGGCTTAAAAATTAAAAAAGTACAGACCAGACTATGCTTACCGAACTCTAACTATTTTGAAACTCAGTGCCATTGAGTGCAGTCTGGAAATGTGTAACGACGTAGTCATGATAATATGCCATAATGCATAGAGGTTGGCCCAATATAATCGCCGCCCAAACGATAATGTTGCCCATGCGTGGACCCAAACGAAGCTCCACATATCGGGATATGGCTGACAGCGGTATTTGTCCCATCATGCCCAGGAAAGCCCAAATTTTGTACGTTTGTAACGGAACCGAAACCTAGAAAAATACATATTTAGATTCTGAGCCCAAGTCCTTTTTTTTGGGACATCTTACCAAATACTCGTGGAAGAAGGCGCTGAACAGAAACACGATCGTGGATGCCTGGCGCGAAGAGTAGCCCATCTGCACGACGGGAATGTACAGATGACGCACACACCACCTGTGCACGGGCATGTTCCAAGTGCGCCAGAATGTGTCGATGTTATTCGCGTTCCACCAGTCGCAGTAGAAATTGCGATCCGCAAAGTTCAGCACTTCACCAATAGCATTCAGGAAGGAGTGGAACAACAGATAGAAGAAGCACAGCCAGACCAGATGATTAGGAAGCTAAACGGTGATTTGAAAATGTGGCCAATGGAAACGTTGGAAGTCTGTTAAAAAGGAGCTGCACTTACCGCTAGCTTCAGCAGACGCTCTGTGGCTAAACCTATATCCATGTTGGAAAAGGGTATGAGAGAATTTCGAACCGACGGAATAATCCACTGTTGGAACAAGGCCATCAGCACGTTCACGCCAATAAGCACCTCCAACAAACGTTTCAGCAAGAAACGCTTGCGAACACGCGACGTCCGTGGGAAATTGAGTTCGTAGCAAAGAGTTGGCGCACATAAAAAGTACATAATGTCCTTGTAGGTCAAATTATCAGGGTATTGCACCAGCTTCTGTACATCTTCGTCATCCTCGCCTTCACCACTGGAGCGGTTGCGTTCTAAAGTTAAAAAAACACCAGCTTGTAAATAAATTGCACTCATTAAATAGAACATAAGAATATAAACATACTGAGCTCGGCTAGAGAAATACTTGGTCGACGCTCGCGCGGCTGGCGCTGATAGTATGTTTTCCGACACCACATATTGGTCTGCACGTAACTCCAGAGCTTCAAGAACAGCACGGAATAGTAGAAACAAACGGTTGTTGCACCCACTGTAAGCGTTGATACCGTTAGTGAAAATATCTGGAACACCTTTCTGTATTCTTACTTATGCTAAAGGCTGGTCCTTTTAGGTGTGTAATTACCACAGGCAAACAAACAGATATGATAATATTTGTCACTTGAATTACCATGCCAAGACCCTCGGATATTATTTCCTATAAGAAATAAAATAAGAAACATTATAAAATATTCGAAAAGGTTGCCTTATCGCTTTTAAATGAACCAATACTATCGATATATCACGCATGTGTGTTTCGATAAGCTGATCTATCGTTCATCGCCTAAACACTCATCTTCGCCTACGGCACATTCGTCATTCCACCGTTTCGCACGACGCTTGCTCGTATTTGCTTTGTCTTCGCAATTTCGTTATATGTTGTAAAATATTGTTTAACAAGCTCCAATCAAAAACGCAATAAAAACGTGATATATATTAATTTAATTAAATATTCAAAGCAACAAAATGGAAGTCACCGACGCCAATTTGCAATTGCTTGCCGGTTATTTGCAACAGACGCTCAGCGCGGATCCAAATGTCCGCAGGCCCGGTGAGTCTACATATGAGAGAACATGCGAATTGTGCATGCATATATGTGTGTGTGTGTGTGTGTGTTGAAGAGAGCGTAAGCTGTGAGTGCGCGCGCGGGAAAACGACGGCGTTGCTAAGCCGGTAACCATGTAAACGAAGGGGTGATAAGGAAAAGTAAGATCAACTCTCTTGCGCTCTTGGAAGCCTTCCATTTATCTATGTTTGATTTGTGAATGTATGATCAACTCTCTTCGCATGTGACTTCTCTCTTTCTTTGTTACTCTCTTGCAATCATGTCTGATTTATTTCCAATTGATTTTCACAGCGGAAAAACTATTGGAAAAAACGGAGCTGCAGCAGAACTACCCGGTGCTGCTGCTTAACCTGATCGATAAGGCCACAATGGATATGACCATCCGGGTGGCGGGCGCCATCGCGTTCAAGAACTATGTGAAACGGAATTGGGCCGCACACGAGGACAGCGACGAGCCGGATCGCATTCACGAGAGCGATCGAACGACGATCAAGACGTTGATTGTCACATTGATGTTGCACTCGCCAACGGCGCTGCAGAAGCAGCTAAGCGATGCGGTGAGCATCATTGGCAAACACGATTTTCCCAAGAAATGGCCGCAGCTGATTGACGAAATGGTTGAGAAATTCGCCTCAGGCGATTTCAACGTAATCAACGGCATCTTGCAAACGGCGCATTCACTCTTCAAGCGGTACCGCTACGAGTTCAAGTCCCAGACGCTATGGGAGGAGATCAAGTTCGTGCTCGACCGCATGGCCAAACCGTTGACGGATCTGCTACAGGCGACAATGCAGCTGAGCACCCTGCACGAAGGCAACCCACAGGCCTTGAAGGTCATTTACAGCTCTCTGGTGCTGGTCAACAAGGTGTTTTTCTCGCTCAACTCGCAGGATTTGCCGGAGTTCTTTGAGGACAACATGAACAGCTGGATGACCGCATTCCTGCAACAGCTGGCCGTCGATGTGGCCAGCCTGCGCACCGACGATGACGAGGATGCCGGCGTGTTGGAGCATCTGCGTTCCCAGGTCTGCGAGAATATCTGTCTCTATGCGCGCAAATACGACGAGGAGTTCAAGCCTTATATGGAACAATTTGTTACCGCAGTCTGGGAATTGCTGGTGAAGACCAGTCTGCACACCAAATACGATTCGGTAGGTGGAAATTAAATGTAAAGTCTTTGTCATAGTTAATATAATATTTTCATTTATATAGCTCGTCTCGAATGCGCTTCAATTCCTTTCGGTGGTCGCTGAGCGTAAGCATTATCACGGCATCTTCCAGAATCCGGAGATTTTGGCTCGCATCTGCGAGAAAGTTGTCATACCCAATTTGGACATTCGACCATCCGACGAGGAGCTCTTCGAGGACAGTCCAGACGAGTATATACGCCGTGATATTGAAGGCTCCGACATTGATACACGCCGACGTGCCGCCTGTGACTTGGTCAAGACGCTCTCCATTAACTTTGAGCAAAAGATTTTTGGCATATTCGGCCAGTATCTGGAAATCTTGCTGGGCAAGTACAAACAGGATCCGGTGGCCAATTGGCGTTCCAAGGATACAGCCATTTACCTGGTCACCTCGTGGGCGTCGCGCGGCGGCACTCAAAAACATGGCATTACCCAGAGCTCCGAACTGGTGCCACTGCCGCAGTTCTGCGCCGAGCACATTGTGCCCGAGTTGGAGCGACCCAACGGTAAATATGCTTTGACATTAGGAAAGATCTTCTAACTATAAATATACATATTCTTTTCGCAGTCAATGAGCTGCCCGTGCTCAAGGCAGCAGCCATCAAATACGTGATGGTCTTTCGCAGTCTGCTGGGACCACAGACGCTGGCGGGCTGCTTGCCGCATCTGATGCGTCACCTGCCCGCGGAGAGCATCGTGGTGCACAGCTATGCGGCTTGTTCGTTGGAGAGGATCATGACGATGCGCGATGCAAGCAATGCTCTACTGTTTGGACCGCATGTGATTGCACCGCACGCGAACCAGCTGGTCAGCGGTCTGTTCGCTACGCTCGCGTTGACCGGCTCGGCGGAGAACGAGTATGTCATGAAAGGTGAGTTGAAGGTCAGCAAATGATGGGAGCAAAGCTTTAATTGATCATCTTTGGTTTGTAGCCATCATGCGCAGCTTCCATGTGCTGCAGGCGGGCGCTATGCCGTATATGGCCGTTGCACTGCCTCGTCTCACCGAAATTCTCACATTTGTCTCCAAGAATCCATCTCGACCGCTCTTCAATCACTATCTATTCGAAACGTTGGCGCTTTCTATCAAGTAAGTTTTCCAAATTATTTAAAAGTGGAGTTCTTAACATGTTCTTTGTATTATTTAGAATCGTCTGCCAAGCAGACGCGTCAGCCGTCAGCTCGTTTGAAGAAGCATTATTCCCCGTTTTCCAGGGCATCTTGCAACAGGACATAACCGAGTTTATGCCCTATGTATTCCAAATGCTCTCGGTGCTGCTAGAGGTACGCGAAGCCAGCGGATCCATACCGGAGCCGTATTGGGCACTTTTCCCCTGCTTGCTGGCACCGCCTCTGTGGGATCGTCGAGGCAACGTGACGCCTTTGATTCGCCTGCTGTCAATCTTTATCAAACAAGGATCCGCACAGATTCAGGCACTCGGCAAATTGGTAAGCGACGAGTGTATGAAAAGCGAATCATCTCTTTTAATAATTTAAATCTTGTAGAATGGCATTTTGGGAATATTCCAAAAAATGATTGCCTCCAAGGCAAATGATCACGAGGGATTTTATCTGCTGCAGAATCTGTTGTTTTATTACAACGCCGATGAGCTGCAGGCGAGCATGCGTCAGATCTTTGGCCTGCTCTTCCAGCGCCTGTCGCTGTCAAAGACCGCCAAGTATCTGAATGGCATCATTGTGTTCTTCAGCTTCTACGTGGTCAAAGTCGGTGGCTGTCAATTGGTGCAGCTCATCGAGGAGATCCAGCCAGGCATGTTCGGCATGCTGCTCGAGCGCGTCTTCATTACGGACATGGCGAAGGTCAGCAAGGAACTGGAGCGCAAAATGGTCGCCGTTGGAGTTAGCAAACTGCTCACAGAATGCCCTGATTTGCTTCCTGGCGGCCGATACGCGGCATATTGGCCACGTTTGCTTCACGCACTGATCGATATGTTTGAGCGGCCGCCCGAGAAGCTGCCCCATCTGGATGGCGATGGCACTGGAGCTGGCGGTGATGGGGAACCTGTGGTAGATGCTGAGCCCGGCTACCAGGCCGCCTTCTCTCAGCTCTCATTTGCGCAACCCAAGCAGGTGGATCACCTGGCCGAAGTGGCCGATGCTCGCCAATACTTGGCCAGCTCGATGTCCAATCTCTCGCAAAGGCGTGCACCTGGGGAGCTGACCAATATGCTGGCACCCCTCGAGGGCGAATACAAACAGATGCTGCAGAAATATTGCGATCAGGCAGGCGTACGCATTGCCTAAATCCTGGATTTATCATGGCAACACATACTCAAACTCATACACACACACACTCACTGCATAATTGTCATACAAGTTTTGTTCATAAGTGTAACGATTGTAATATTGTAATCAATAAATAGTTATGTTTGAAGCGTACAAAGAGTTGTCTCAATAAACTATAGATAAATTAAATTTATATATTGGACAAATGGATGGATTTAACATAACGGATCCAAACTATATACTTAGTGCTTAACTTTACGAATGTTTTATTTAAAATACTAAAGGGGATAAACATTAAAAGAAAAACCTATCAACATGTCTTTTGTCAGATTTTGGAACTTTGTGAGCAAATTAGATTAAAATTGTATTCTTACATCCCCGAACAATCTGTCTAAATCGATATCTTTTCGGATTTCGTATTTCTAAATTCGAAATTCTTTTTTTAGTAAATTGATTCAGATAAACCCGCTAATTGAATATGTGGAGCCTTAAGAAGACGCGCGGACGGAGCATTCGAAACTTTCGCAGTGAGTTAGGCCAGAAAACGAACAAACTTGGGATCTACTTACCAGGGCGAGTCCTTTTTCGACAGCCAGGCAAAGGGAAATGTGCACGAAAGAGTCTGCAAAGCAATTTGTTAGCTATAAACTAGATTTCTTAGGGGTTCGGGGTAGACTTACAGAGGATTAGGAGCAGGGCGTTGTGACCTTCGCCTTCGTTGCGACCGCTCACAAAGAAATACCAGTCAATGGGATTGATGCGTATGCCATATCTGAAAGTTATTCAAAGAACATTTGTAGAACCTTTCCCGCTATAAGCCTTGTGCGTACTCACTTGAGCAGGTTCTCCAGGCCGAGACGCAGGCCACCGATGCAGAGCAGCAGGAAACCCCAGTTGACCAGGCCCGTAAAGTTGGTAAAGCCCGAGCTCCACGAGAACAGCGAATCGCGGGGACGATGGATTCTAGAAAAGGGAGATATTTAGTAATGGTAGGAAGTATTAAAAGAGAATCTTCTCGTTTACTTACGATCTGTCGGGCTGTGCCTTGCGCTGCTTGGCCTCCTTGTTGGAGATCTCCTCGGCGCGTGTCACGCTCTGTGTGCGTCTGTAGCGCAGCTTCTTCTCGCTGGTCCCGTTCCCATTCTCATCCCTGTCGAGCACCTTGCGATACTGGCGCAGATCAATGGGATTCCCATGCTGATCGAACAGATTCTGCGTGGACTTGCGATCGCGCAGGCTGCTCAGATTGTGTTCCGTCGCCGAGGCAGAGCGTCGCAGTCGCTTCATAACGCCGCCGGCAACGCCATTCTTCTGCGCCGCCTGCGTGGCTGTTGGTGCCTGCTCCTTGGGCTCCTTGGTCGTCGTCATGGCGCTCAGTTTTGTCCGGCTGCTTGTGTGGGGGGGAATATCGATTAGATATGAACTCAAGTGGAGTGGTGGTAAATTTTGTGGCATTTCTCAAATCTTATCGCACACATTTTTTTTTGGCCACTAAAAAATGCAATATACCAAATTTGATAAGAAAAAACTTGCGATTCGCATTGAACTTTTCTTGAAATACTTTTCGCACAATTTCAAGGGGAGCTCCTTAACTAATCCAGCTGATCGAAACGAGCCAAGCAATCAAAAAACTGATGTCTAAAATTAAACTCGCAGTTGTTTCACTCGAGACTCGAGTTAATAATTACAATAATAAAGCCACAGCAATATGCGGTTAAAGTTCAGCAAGAGAGAGAGAAAGAGAAATAGGGAGAGAGAGGTAAACTGATCGTTAGCCATAAAATGCATGTTGGCTATAAGGTTACATGTTACGTTGTTAACACGTTAGTGTGCGTGGAGGAGGCTGTTAACTGGCTTCGAGCCTGAACTGCGATAAGCGTTTGTTTGAGTTGAGTTGAATGCGTTATGTGATCGATGTGATTAGGTAAAGTGCATAGTTTATTGCGCAAGGTTAAAACAATTTGAATTGCAAATTCTGATTTTACACTCGTTTCTAAATGTCAGCCACACGTTGGCATTATGACCTGATCACAAGGTGGCAACAGAACAAAATATTACAACTGCAGAAGTTTTCTTAGCTTCTTTTCAGCTAGAAACTTATTTCAAAAGCTTCTTAAGCTTTACGAAAAGATTCCTTTTGAACTCATTAAAGTATGTTTAAGCTTTAAAAAGCTTTTTAGTCGGCAATTATTAAAGCTAAATTGATAACTTTATCAATTGCTTAAGCAGCTTTCAGCCTGCATGAAATCTGTTGTTAATTAAATTTAATTTCATGTTTTTAGTTTACTGTTTTTCTGCTTGATTAATATGCAATTGTTTATAACAAATAACAAAGGTTTGAAGATTTTTAAATGGGACTAGCTGGTGCCAGCTGATCTTACGGATTAATCAAATGCAGCTGTGCCACTTAAAGCAATTTCAGCAGTTTGCCGGCTTTTTATTAAACATTTGTTAAACAAATTCGCAGCGCACTTTAAACACACAGACACACTGATACACACTTAAATAACCCAAATAAAATATATACTAAATAGGTATTTCGTGCTTCTCGAATATGTATTCTACTTTCACGTAACTTGTTTATTAGTTGTGACGCCTTCGCGCAACCAGATTTGATTAAAAATGTGTTTAAACAATAACTAAGTATGTATATACTTAAATATATATAAATTAATATTCTGGTTTATTTTTAAAGAAATCTAACATTGAATCACAGTTCGTATGGGTTATCGGATTTAAAATACGCTTGAGTAACAAAATTCGACGTCATTTGTAGACCAAAAAATTAAACCAATTCAACCAATAAAAATACTTGTGATTATTTGAGTTTAACGCTGCGTAAACAGTGATAAAAACGAAGATAAATAAAGCTTATCAAACTCGTTGCTTGACCAGATAAAACACAAGCTGTTACCTAATTTATATAAATATATTGATTTATGCGAGCATTGAACTGATCTGCCTGCAAACACACACAAACACACACATACACATGTTCCGAATGCAGTGCGTATTCATGCATTATTTCATGCATTACTTGCGTTGAGTCGAGTCATCGTGACGGGACTTCATTAAGTAGCTGTGATGGCTCATCAGAAGCAACCGGCAGAGGCGACTGACGTTTAATTATACGGCTTGATCCCATGTGTTCTTCATTCTCTTTAATTATATACATATGTATATATGTATATAGCAGACTGTGTATGCAGAGAAATAAATAAAATGCTTGAGGTAAACTTTTCACGCGCATTTACTTGCATAAAAGGGCATTGACTGTTTGGTATCTTGTATCTTTGAAATTGTGGTCTTGCCTGTTGGGGAGCTGCGTATTACGCAACCGTCGATCGATAACTGATTTTGTGTATTTCGCTCAGTGTATTCACTTGCAATTAATTGAAGCACATGGCCAGCTAATTGCAGGCGCAAACTGGAACTGAAGTAGGTCAGTAATGCAAGTAAATTTTTTTTTCTGCCTAGCCGGCGAAAATACGCCGTGGTTTTTATCAGTTCAATGTTAACTGAGTTATCTGAATGCCAATTGGGGGTGCACAGACAGACTGCGTCCAATCAGAAAAACGTCAGTGGTTTTACAATGTAAGCGGATGCTTGGCGGCGCAGTCGCATGGAAACTATTGGCGGCTTATCAGCCGGTGGCTGCTGTCTGGACGCACCGCAACGTTATCAGCAGCAGCGTCTGACATTTGGCTGATAAAGCCGCGAAATATGCCACTTTCATATTGGAAGTGGCTTTTCCGATTGGTTTTCGGCTAACCATAGATCTGTTGCTCTCTTCGCTCTCTTCCAGTGTGCATGTGTGTGTTTGTGTCTGTTCTCTGTTTGTGTTTTTGCACGTTTGCTGTGGGAACCTGTTTTCTGCTTATTGGTTTAGAAGTTTGTTTGGTTAGTTGTGTTTCTGTGGTTTGACGAGACATAAAACAGCCAAAAAAATATATGTGCTTTATATTATTTTTTGTTGCTTTGCTTAACGAGACGCCAGCAGACAAATCAAGGTTATTCGAACACGCATACATGCGGCATTCTGATCGGATTCTAGGCAGACACATTTAGTCACACTTTAAAGTCCAATTGTGCGGGTGAGTTTACTGTTTTATCACTTAAACTTATCATTTGACAGAAATTGACATGAGTCATAAATTTAGGGCAAGTGCTGCACGTGCTTTTCTGTTGTTTTTGCATTTCATAAATATATTTCCAATGAGAGCGACGAAGGAGAGAAAACTGCAGTTGGATCTTCCAACTTGCATTCTGGTCAGACTCTTCCTCGCTCTCACTCGCACGCAAACAAAAGCGAAAGCGATCAAAACGGAGACGAAGAACGCTTTTAGCGGTCAAAACGAAAACAAATTAAGAAAGCACAAATCGATCGCTGCAAGCGCTTTGACTGGAATTTACACTCTCCACTTAAATTAGACACTTGTCGTACAATTTAGTTAGTTGTTGTGAATTGCAATTTGTGATTTGCCAGCCACGACGCGCGTGGAGCTGCTTCCGAAGAACGTTGAAGGCGGTTTGTTCACCGCTCGCTTCGACGTCGAATTCTCAACTGTTGCTTGGAAAAGCGACACAGAAATAAACAAAGCTGAATTGCAGAGCATGTGTGGGTCCAATCAAAGTGTGGCGGCGCAAGAGAGCACGCTAAATTATCCAGTTAGCGGCTGTGTAGAGTTAAGAGCGCACTAAGGGAGACTAATTTGCAAGCAATGCTTTCGATCTGTGCATGGTGTGGTTCTTCGCTCAAATGAGCTTTTATTGGTTGCTGCAGTTGCTTACTAGATGGCCAGCAAAGTTCACAACCATGTGTTGTTAATGAAATCAATCAGTACATAAATAATATCTTTATTGTCAATTATTGCACACTTAACAACTAAAAAACAAGAAATTTGCGATAATTTAATTTAAATTACAATACGAACAAAACAATACAAGACATAAAACTAACAACTAACAACTCATTTTTAAAGCTTAGTTATTTACATGTAAACATTTAGGTGTAAGAAAAGTTTCTGATAGATTTGGTATAGAGCGCAGTTTTAAGAAAATATAATTAATGTCAACGATGCTGCTGCTTCTCTCGTCGCTCCTCAACCCCAACCTCAACCTCATCAGCATCATCATCTTCGTCATTATCATTATCATTATCGTCATTGCCAGGCGAGAGGCCCTCAATCAAATCGTCCAAGTCATCGTCTCCATCATCCACATCATCGACGAATTTATCGATGCGCTTGAGTAAATTATGTTCACTATCTGATGTCTCATCTTCACTCACATCTTCCAGACTGTCCAGTTCGCCATCCGCCAGCAGCTGCTCCTCATCCTCCTCTTCATTCCCATTCCCAACCTCGTCATCAGCTTCATTATCATCTTCATTATCGTCATCTGCCTCGTAGTCCAGCTCGGCCTTAATACGCGACTCGGGCAATTGATCATAATCAAAGATTTGGCGGGTGGCTCGCAACGGCTGCTCGGGCTCGGTGCTGGTCGCGATCTGTGAATCATTTCTGACCTCCTTTTCCTTCTTCTCCTCCTTCTCCTCCTCCTCGTCCGTTCCCAGCAGGCTCTCTATGCTGGCAGCCTGGCTGCCAATGCGCGGCTCCGGCAGCTGCGGCTGCAGCTTCGTTTTCATTGTCACCGGTTTGAGGATGGTGCTCCCGCTGCTTGTCGTGGCCTCCGTCGAGGTCGTCGTCGCCGCCATGTCGTGTGCGTCGGCGAACATGTTGTCCAGCAGGCTCAGCAGATCATGAACGCCACTCGGCGGCGGCGTCTTTGTGGTTGCTGTTGTTGTCGTGGTTGTTGTTGCTGCTGTTGTTGTTGTTGTTGCTTTTCTCGTTGTTGGTGTTGGGGTCGTCGTGGAGGTGGTTGTCGTTAGCGGCATTGTCTTGGTGTGCAAGTGCTTGACCTGGTAGGTCTCGACAGTGCCGCGCTTCTCGTTGGGATCGGCAATGCGCACCACGGGCTCCCGCTTCGAGATGACGGGCACAATCTTCGGACTGTGCGGATCCAGCTCGTTCTGGCCGTAGGTCTTCACCTTCGAGTGGCCCTCGATAATGAGATACATCGGCCCCAGCAGCGGCTTCGGCGGCTGCTTGTAGTGCGCGAAGAGCGCGTCTGTGGTCAGCTCCGGCGCTGGCGCCACCGTCGGACGTTGCGCCAGGTTGCTCGTCTGCGGTATTGTCAGCCTGGAGCTGCTGCTGCTGCTCCGCGTCGGCGCCGTTGTCGTCGTTGTGCTCGTCGTGCTGGTCGTGCTCGTCGTGGAGCTGGACACGAACATGGGCCGGAAGCCTACGCTGCCCGTCGCCGGCAGCGTGGTGGGCGTTATGTAAATCTCGGGCCGCGAGCTGGTCGTGCTGGGCGTGGCAACGGTGGGCGGACCGGGCACAAAGGTCACAGGCGCATAGCTGAAGGGCGCCTGCGTCGGCTGCGGCCTGGTGGTGCCCATCAGATACTTGGTCGCCGGCATTGTGGGCTTCATACGCTGCTTCGTCGTCGGCTTGACCAGCTCCTTCTGCAGCAGCTCGTGCAGCCAAGGCTTGCGCAGCGGCGTCTGCTTGGCGCCCAACGAGTGCGGATGAATCGCGTTGGGCGCATAGCTGGACGAGTGCGGCCGCGACAGACTATAATGCTGCATGGACTCCTGGTGATAGGGATCCGCATAGCTCATGCGCTGCGGCATCGCCACAGAAATGCTCGACATGCTCGACATGCTGGGCATGCTGGGTGAGTGGGTGAACCAGTTGGCGGTGGCTGTGGATGGGCTGCTGTAGTAGTGGGTTGTGCTGGGCTGCTTGCTGTAGATGGTGCTGGTGCTGGGCGAGCCCATGTTCATGCTGACGTAGGAGGAGCTGCTGGGCGAGTTGACCACGTTG
Source organism: Drosophila lacertosa (assembly GCA_004143845.1). Classification (NCBI taxonomy): domain Eukaryota; kingdom Metazoa; phylum Arthropoda; class Insecta; order Diptera; family Drosophilidae; genus Drosophila; species Drosophila lacertosa. The sequence goes on along the minus strand of SCDZ01000072.1, from coordinate 218,841 downwards.
TGGCGATACTCCACGTGGCCCATGCCCTTCATCATCATCATGGGCGGCGGCATCAGATGAGTGTGCGGCATGTGTTGCATCATCTGCTGCTGCAACTGCTGCTGCTGCTGCTGCTGCAACTGTTGCTGCTGTTGTGGCGCGTAGTAGCTGCGTCGAATGGGCGCGTATTTCACCTGGCCCTGCGCCTGCTTGGTCTGCTGAACTGGCCGCCTTGGTGGCTCCCGTTCGCCGGCAACGCCCAGCAGCAAAATCTCGCTTTTGGTCTTGTTGCGCAGGAGCTCCGCAGGCAGCTTGTGCCGGGCCTCCTGGCTGCTGGCATTGTTGTCCGCCCAGTAGCGCACGCGGTCGAGGGCGGGCGGACTGTAGTCGTAGGTGGGATCCTTTTGCAAAGGATCGCCGTGGCCCAGCGGTCGCCACTCGTTGTTGTTGTTGGGGTCCGCCCGTAGAGCTGCAATGAATGAAGAGGCGCGTCAATTAACTCGCACATGTGCAGCTTTAATTGCCCCCCCCCCCCCCTCCCCCCCTATTAAATGGCCCGCGGGCAGCCAATCAGCCCGGCCGAGACCGCCTCGTTCACCATCCGGCCAAATCACAACTCGTTAAAGTGTTAACAAATGTTTTTGCACCGTCATCTCGCCAAGTTGCCCCACGAAGCGCGACTAATGGGAAAAGACAAACACTTTCTATCAATGGGTATCCAGTTTAAGGAAGCTCTTCCTACACTCATTTTAATTCTTTGGCAAAAATATACTAAACAACCTTTGACAAATCTCAATCATATAATAAACGTTTCCTCTGGAAACTTTTTATTCCTGTTCATTTAAATTATCACAAAATTTACATATTGTCTTAAGGCAGATTGTGAATAAATAAAACTAAAAAAAATAATAAAAATAAAGGATTTAGTCCATAATAAAGCATTTTCTGCCTAATTTTTATATAGAGGAAAAAATATAGAAAAATGGGTAATTTACATTGATCTTGGTCTGTAGAAAAATATTCAGCCTAGTCTATCTTTTTATCGTGTTTTCTCTCTGTCTATCCCACTTTAGACTTATATTTATAATATGTTACTTTAAAAACTTAACACTAGACACAAACTATTTAAAAATTTATTGATGTACATACATTATTTTTTTTTAATAATAAATATTAAATGTTTTTATTTAAAGAGCGTCTATTTTAGTGACCAAGAATATTGTGCCTAATTTTAAGTTGCTTTAAGAAAATGATTGAAAAGTTTTAAAAAAAAAACTATTTTTATTATATTTGTATAATCAACTGAATATTATCACGTTTTTTGTATAAAAAGTAATTTTCAATAATCAGTATAAAAACAAATACATATAAACAAATTTAAATGCAAATAAGCTTGCATCTAATCAAGATTATTTTTAATTCTTTCAAATAAATAATGTACAGGACTCTCTTTTAGCAGCAATTTAATTATCATATTATTGTTGACATTTATTTAAGCTAAAGACACTACGATATATGTTTGAAAGTTGTTTTTAAGGCTGCCATTCAAATTTATTTTCTATTTATAATTTTCTCAATTGTTTTTCTATTTGTGTTTTTAATAAAAAAAATATTCAGATAAAATTCCTCCATTCTCTCCCTCTCTCGCTCCTTGAAATGTTATGTTGTAATAATAAAAATATTTTAAATAAAAAAAAATTAATCATATCCCATTTAAGCCAATTTTTAAAGTATGTTTGCATAGAAAAATATTCAATCATTCTTTCTTTTTCTCTCTCCTAGTTCCTAAATACTTAGTCACAAATACTTTTTACTTTTTTAATTTATAACATAAATAACATTTTCACACAGGCTCGTGTTTAAATGTAGTTTTTGTCTTAATGGAATATTTCTATTTTTATGGTATCTGTTCTTAGATTCTCATTTAATTGTTTTGCCATAAAATACTCGCATATATCTATCTTGTTGTTGCATATATCTGAGTAGGCCAGATTGAGCTACTATAGCAAATACGATCAGCATTCAAAGCAACAATCGATCCTAAAATAAGTTTTAATATGGCAAACTCTTTTATATTTTTTGCTAATCAAACTATGCTTAAATTTGCTGATACTTCTAAAATTGATATCCCTAGCAATTGAACATATTTATTCAGTGATCAAGCCGAATATATATTTTATTTAAACACTTTCAAAGGTATTCGAAATAGCTTTGGGCTTTCTTTGTGCGCGTTTGCTTTAACTGGGAATTTGAAACACAATAATAGGAAGACAACAATAAGAGTTTAGACCTCATCCTCCTGACTGACCTCGGGGGAGTCTCGAAACCCGCATGAAATTGAATTCAATGTCGTGGATTTGACTGAGCATGTGAAAACCACGCTAAGTGTGGGTTAAGGCTGAGGTCATAGTTCAAGCCGCAGACCTGCGGGCAGACAGACAGACAGCCATAAGGCTGTGGACTGGGAAGCGCCCACGTGAAATGCCACTTGGCAATCACCTGGTAGATCGCAGCCAGATCACTTGGGGCCAACAGCCAGCCAGGCAATCAATACAGCAAACAACGCGGTTGCCTGATTGACTGATCAGCATTTGAGTCTGGGATTGGCAATTGCAGCCAAGTCCGAGTCGCGGAGGTAGCCGCATAAGTTATTAGCCAAAACCAGACAAATCGCTTTCCATTTGAATGCGACGTAGATCAACGTGAGGACATGCCATAGACTTGGCCAGCTGCTTGCTGCTGGGCGGAAATCTTGGCGATCTGGCAACCACACGCGCTGGCAATTTTCAATTGGTTTGGCTCAATTGGTTTTTTTTTTATTTTGGGAGCGGGATGGACGCTTTATAAATTGCCAAAGATTAAATGGCTCTGGGCGGGACTACCTACGCCTTGGACTGCACTCTTGTGGTATCCCATTTATCCTTGCATAATTGCCAAGTCGTTTTCACTTTCATTATTTGCTGCACCACATTAAAATAGCGCGCATGATTGCGTTAAAATTGTTTGGATCTCCTAATGCTAACCATTAAAATAGCCCCCCCCCCCTTTCCCCCTTCCACCTTGTTGGCTCCTGGTCTCACGCGATGCGACTTAAAAAAAAAAGAGAGCAAACAGGTGGACAGGTGATTGGGTCTCGTCTCGTCTCGTTGAGATCTCGTGGTCGTGTCAATTATGTCGGCATTTGGCGGTCGAAACAAAATCAAAGTGCAAATCTTTCATATTTGCGGCATTTCATGCAGTTCATTGGCAGCTCACATCAGCTGCACTTTTCCCCTCCCCTTCCCCTTTCCCGCCCCTTCTCGTGGTCGTTGTCTCACCTGTTGTCGCATTGGGCGTCACAAACGCCAAGACATTCACTTCATCCTGGTGAGTGCCCGTCGTCGTCGTCGTTTGTGGCAAAACCTCAAACACCTCATCAGCGGCACAGTTGGCGGGGCATGCGGCAAGCAGGCAGACCCAGCCACAAACTATCGCCACCAAATTGAGGGTTTTGTGGCGTTCGCTAATCATCGTGAAACGGTTATGCGGGTTATCTGGAATTGTGAATGCAAATTATAATTTGTTATGCTTTCCTGATGATTCAATCAAACTATTACAAGCGAAAGACTTAGGCAACAAACTTGCTGTGCAAGTGATTAATTAACTATTATCGGAAAATCTTAAATACATACATACTAATATCCTGGTTTATTTCTTAAGCAACATAAACAAAAGACTTAGAACACAAACTTGTTTTGACAAGCTTCAAAAAATAGATTAGCTTTTGTATTCTTTAAAAAAGTACAAATTATAAAATAAATATATGCTTGTTTTTTTTTAAAAAAATATGTTTTTGTATATAGTCATGTAAACTTTTTTTTTTGTTAATTAAGATTTGTTTTCCGATTCGAATGAATACTTTAAACTGTGCCCAGTTTCGACTGTCTGCTTTCCGCTGGTCAAAATAAATAAACAAAAGACTTAGAACACAAACTTGTTTTGACTAACTTTATAAAATGGATTAGCTTTTGTATTCTTTAACAAAGTACAAACTAAAAAATATATAAAATAAATACATGCTTAATTTTTTTTGTTCCTAAAAAATATATGTTTTCTATATAGTCCTGTTAACTTTTTTTGTGATATGAAATGGCAATTAAGATTTGTTTTCCGATTAAAGTGAATACTTTAAACTGTGCCCAGTTTTGACTGTCTGCTGTCCGCTGGTCAAAAGACAACTTTATTAAAAAATATATAGCCTATGGGTGGTGCCCTCTGAGCCGGGACGGGCCGGGCCGGGCCGGGCCGGGCCGGGCCTTAACGAGTGCGTTTCTGGGCCATGTCCTTAGGGTAGCGTTGAGCACGCCGAACGAGCTTGTTGCGTTGTCGTCGTTCCCGACGAAAGTGAAACTTTGGAACATAAAAAAAAATTTGCATTTATTTTGCAACTCTGCTAGTTGCCGTTGTTGTTGTTGTTGCTGCTGTTGTCGTTGCTGCTGCTGCGGTTGTTGCACGGCGGCCGCTTGGCGGCAATCGTAAAAATTAACTTGATTACTACACGCATAAATAAAGCCATTAAATGGCAAACATCTCAGCACGGCCGGCAATTAAAATCAAATAAAATTCACCGCCAACCTGGCTAAAGAAGCCACCGCAGTTGCTTTAATTGTTTTGAGCGATGTAAGCGGAAAGGGGGGTGGGGGGGGCGTGGCATGCGCCGCATTGAGGGTAATTACTTTTATTTTAATACCCAATAAAAATGCATTCGAAGCGTATCATAAAGTTGACCAAAACAACGGAAGCTTCTCGGAGACTTAAAGGCACAAAGATCCGCGAGACAACTTTATCTTTTATATTAGATAATTTTAAATCCCAATAGCTAATTTTTAATATAAGATTTTAGACATGGGCTGAACTAAATAACAGGATTTTTTATTTACTTTTATTTACTTCTAAATACTTTTATATGCCTGAAATACTTTCATTATCTTTTTTTGCATTTTCTCTATATGCAAAAATTTTTATATAATACCAAAATTAGGCCCAGTTTTGTGCCTATTAAATTGCTGTTAATTACAATTTTCACACTATCTTCGCGTGGAGTTATTTAATGCACTCACAATTTATTTTGCATAATTCACTTAATTATGCATAGCTCGTGAGTTATTCAATTGGGCTTTTATTATGAGCTGCCAGCTGATCGTTAAACGAGTTTGTTTAACAAGCCAACATCAAGTGCAGGAAGTGTCTCTTCAGTTTACCATTAGCTGCTGTTAACTGTTGTTGATGATATAACAATTATTAGTGTCCCAATATTGGGTACTATAGTAAAGAGTTAAAAAAGTTATGTGAACTCAAAAAATTATTTATAATTCTAAGAGTTAGAATTAATATTATTATGCCTACAAAGTTGCAGAAAAAAAATTTTAGTTTAACAAATATTATTAAAAAATTTAAAAACTAAAGATTAACAATAGTATATACTATATATAGTATAATAAAATCCCTCCTCTCAGCCAATAAGTTATACTTTCTAGTTCTAAGAGTAACAATTAATATTATTATGCCAATAAGGTAAAAAAAAACAAATTTTAGTTTAACTAATATTAATAAAAAAAATGTAAAAAAAAGGTTAACAATAGTATATACTATAATTAGTATATACCATAATAAAATTCCCTCTCTCAGCCAACAAGTTCTACTTTCTAGTTCTAAGAGTAATAAATAATATTAATATGCCAATAAGGTAGCAGAAAACAAATATTGATATATTAATATATTGAAAAATGAAAAAAATTAAAGAATTAAAATAGATTTTAAATAGTATATACCATAATAAAATTTCCCCTCTCAGCCAACAAATTCTACTTAAATTTCAATTTAACAAATATTATTAAATTTAATATAAAAAAAGAAAAGATTTGTAATAGATATTATAGAGTATATACAATAACAAAATTCCCCCTCTCAACCAACAAGTTCTACTTTCTAGTTCTAAGAGTAATAAATTATATTATTATGCCAATAAAGTAGCAGAAAACAAATTTTAGTTTAACAAATATTGTTTAAAATATGTAAAAAAAAAATTAGATATTATAGAGTATATACCATAATAAAATTCCCCCTTTCAGCCAACAAGTTCTGCTTTCTCTCGTTGATTCTCTAACATTCCCTTTGCCATATTAAGCAAGTCCAATTGAATATTTGATATTTATATGAATTTTAAGTTACTTTCTAAATAGTGCAAATTGAACGCATTCGCATTCCATTTGCGCTCAGTGTAGATCATCATCAGTTGTGCGTTATCTGCGCTGTTAAGTGGACGCTGTGTGAGGTATTTGGCTGCGTGTGGTTTACATGGGCAATATTTCCATATGGATTTAATGTACTTTCGATACTTGGGGCTATCGGCAACTGCATCTGTGTATGCTCAAAAGCGCAACGGCCCAGCCCAAATTGAGCCTGGGCCAAGCCAAGTGACGGGTTTGCTGTTAAGTGAACGCTTAAGCCAATGAGGCGGGCTGTAAATGCATGAATAAAAACCAAACAAACAGACCAATAAACATACAAACAAGCGCAGCAGCAACAACAACAACAACAACAACGAGCAAAGCCAAAGCCAAAGCCAAAGCCATGGCCAAAAGATTCATTCAAGTGTGCGACACTTTTTATGCGTGACATCAAAAGCGACCAAAACAACAACAACAACAACTGGTCAACAACAAGAAAACTGGAGATGCATACCAACATGGCAGCGTATTAGCAAAGACAAATACTAATTGCAGCCAAAGCAGCGGCAACATTTGCAGTAGCAGCAACAGCAGCAGCAGCAGCAGCAACTTGCTGCAGTTTGCTGTTGTATTTACTGCCGGCAGTTAATTTCATTTAAAGAATGTCATCTTCACTTTAAGTGAAAGATAAATACACACACACACAAACACACACACACAAAATCGACAGTTGCAAGTGTTTGGCATTGTCTCCTTTTCCTTCAACGCGAACGTGAACATTTGGCGCTTGCCCCGCTGTCAACGCTGCGTATGAGTGATGTGTGTATTTTGTTGTTGCCGCTGCTGCAGCAGCTGCAGCTGCTGCTGCGTCTTAATTCTTTGCGCAAATAGCGCTGCACATTCGATTTCGCTGAGAGTGCAACATCCGCCGCGAAACTGAGAGTTCACTCCAAACTAAAAAACAAAGCAAACGACAATTTTGCCCCGGTAAACAAAGCGAATGTTATCGCCAAGAATTAATTAAAGTAACTTAAGGAGAGCTTTTATATGGGATTAGAGTAATTTTTCTTATTCTTTGTAATCGCATTTAAAATGAAATGAAAATTTTTTTGGTACTAAAAATCCACAATTAGAGTGCTTTCATTTAATAATTAAATAACAAAAAAAAGATATTATAGTATATATTTATGTAGCTAAAAGTTGTTGTAAAAGTCCTATACCTTATTATTAAATAAATACAATAATAATAATAACGATGACAACTATAATAGTTCTTTATTATCTACATAATAAAGAAGAAATATTTTTTTAAATTAACAAATACAAATATAAATTTTTTTTTATTGCCTAAGTTTTAAGTTATCACAATTTAATTAAGAATGAATATTTTTTTGAACTTATTAGAGGTTAAATAACCTTTTATAAAATTAACTTAATTTTAAAACAAATATTTATATTTAAATTAATTGCTGCTAAGGAAGATAATATTATTTTGTAGTTCGATATTAACACTTTTTTGTTTATATATAAATATTATATAAATGTTAAACATAGTCGAAGCTTGATTGGGATATTTTTGAAAGCAAGAAATTTATTTATGCCATATTCCCTTTTGGACTGTTTATAATAACAGGATTTATATGAAATAAAAGTATAATTTTGATAAGCTTTTTCCCATATATTAAAGTCAGAATGAGATTCTGAGTTGTCAAGTTTAGTTAGTTTATAATAAAGAAGCCTTATAATATCTTTAAAAATCGCATTTTTGAATTGAAAGAGCAACTATATATATAAAAAATATATACGCATAGGATATAGGTATCTAATCTGCTCGATCTCTAACTCTATTAAAAGGAGAAGATACCAGAAAGAGTTAACTGTGCCAAGTTTCAAGAGCTTAGCATTGAGATGATGCTGATCTCAAAAAATATACTAAATAGAAGACTCTGATATGTTTTCTTCTAGTAAAAAAAGTAAGCTACATCCTAGCAGATACATCTTACATATCTTTAACAAGTCTTGTAAATTATAGCTTAGTAAATATTGATAAAACTTACAAAAATTAACTAAAGAAGTAAATACATTTAAAACAAACACCTGAATAATTAAACTAAACTAACATTTATCTTAACTGAATATTTAAGAAATGTGCATACATTTTTATTTTTTAGCTATCGTAATTTAGCATTTAAATTTATTAATTTTTTTTTTTATAATTTTTACTTCACTTTAACACTACTTATTAATTTGACTAATTCTTGACTAAATCTTCAACACATCACAATGAATAAATCACATAAATTCTGTAGGAATATTTATAAAAGAAACTCAACTCAACTCTCAACTATTTTATATATTTCCACTCTTTTTTTAAGCTAATTTCGCGTCTCGAATAATCTGCAGGGAATCTTACATCATCTGATTTTCGGGTACTTACCATGCAACGCGGGCGCTGAGAGATGGGCACAATCAAAAAAAAAAAAAAGACACAGAAACAAGCACAATTGAGAGGTTGTCGTAGTTGGATGCAGTTAGTTAGTCGTTTAAGCGTTTCTTTCTCTTGAATTGATCACTTGGCGTTTACTTAATTCGCAGTCATTTCCTTGGCGGCAGGTAGATCTCCTATGCCATATCCAGACGCAGTCTCAGTCCCAGTCGCTTGGGCTTTACCGATTCCGATTCCATGGGCAGTTGCTTGGGGCTGGCGAACATTTGATTTCATTCAGTAAATTTCACTTTTAGCCACTCGGCCCGATCACACTTTGGGCCCGGGACCGCAGAGTCATTCGCACTGTTTTTGGTTAGCAGGAAACTCGCTTCTTTTCAAGCTCATCGGCGCACAGTTGACGTCGTTGCGTAGTTTGCTGCGGCGCATCCGTTTCAAAACGCGTCCGTTTGTTAACTGATTTCGCGCTGTGTTGGCCAAAACTCAAAATTCGAAACTCTGCTCAAGAAGCGTCAACGCTCAGCCGCGCTGCCTGCGTCAACGTCGCCGTCAGCGTCGGTACAACGAACCAGACGAGCGGCCAGACAACGACTCAGACACCAGACCCCCATCTCCCCCCCCCCATTCCCCCTAGTTCCCCCAAGCTGCCCGAATACTCGACTCCAAGCCGAGCTGCGTTTACTTTGCAATTGGCAGCTGCACTTGTCGCTGCTGCTGCTGCTGCGTTGTTTGCTGACCAACGTGTATCAATATAAATGCGTCGCTGCCTCAGTCGCTGCCTCAGTCGCAGTCGACGTCATCACCAAAGTTGTCGTCTTTTCGCTTTTGTTGCTGCTGCTGCTGCTGCTGCTGTCTTTGGCTTTAGCTTTGGCTTTGGCTTTGGCATTGCCTTTGGTTGTTTGTCTCGCTCCTTACACGCCTCCTTCTCCTGCAACCAGACTCACTTTTCACATCGCTGACTAACTGACTAACGGGCCAGACTGACCGTGAAGTTGTCTACTCGTGGATTATCGAACACAGCAAACCGGAGACAATTTTACGCTTAATATGATAACAACGAATTTTTAAGCATATAACACTCTTTTTATATTTTATTCGTATAGCTGAAAGAGTCTTTCAAAATATTACTTTTAAAAAAAGATATAAAATAATTTTTATTTAAAAGATATTTAGCCCAAGTAAAATATTTCTTGACTAGTTTGAGATTCTAATTTAATATTAATAATTTAAAATTAAGCTGATCTTATAGCTTACTAGGATTCGAGAGTAGAATAAAAGAATTGACTTATGATTTTAACTTCCCTATAAACAATCCGAAAATACATATACTTAATATGTACTTAAGAACATAGGAAATAATAATACAGTTTAAGTATAATCCTAAATCACAGAATTAAATTTATTTCAGTTGGGCAAATTAAGGGTTCAATTAATATTTAACAGCTGGAACACCATTCAATAAAATAGAATTTATATCTAATATATTCATTACCCATTAGAAATTGTCAAGTGTATTACGCTATTCAATTATTATATATGTGAGAGGTGAAAGAAATTATTTTCGATCCCATAAGATATATTATTATATATATATTATTACCGGTTAGCATAAATGAATTTTTTATATTTTAATTTTATATATATTTAATTATATTTGCCCATATGTCCATTTGCCTGCATATTTCCATAGAGCTTAAAGATTATAAGATTTTCTTATAAAATATTTTTGGCCTAATCAGTTTATCTATTTGCATTCATAAATCAAATTAAATATAATTCGTTATTTATTTTTAATTTTATTCTTTTAGCTTTAGATTTAAAATTGTGTGCATAAATCTTTACTTCTCTGAAAAATTTTGTTGATTCAAAAAGGTATCTTATTAATTGTATTTAACATTCAAAATAATGACATATATATATTTTTAGGCCTTAAATTTAAGATCGAAGAAAACAAACTTGCAATATTTAGTTAAACAAATTCCACAGTTTAAGAATACTTTTCAATCGAATGTAAAAAATTTCAAATTTTACGCAACCTAAAAACTGAAGTGCGAAAGTTTTCAAAAAATGCTGAAAGCTTAAAACTTAATTTTACCAAGAGTTAATTAAACTGGACATATATAAATATTTATAATAAATCTGCAGATGAATTTTACATATTAGAACTTAACTTTTTCCAACCACACAACAATTTTGACTTGGGGGCATTAAGAAATTGCAGCTTGTTCAATTTAGTTGCCAAGAAGCTTGTTGTTGTTGCAAATAGTGTTGGTTGTTGTTGTTGTTGTTGTTGTTGTTGTTGTTGTTGTTGTTGTTGTTGTTGTTGTTGTTGTTGTTGTTGTTGTTGTTGGTTGTGCTTCTGCTGCTACTTGGGCGGTCAATGTCTGATCAACTTTCGCTTTTGTTGCATGGACAAGTACAGTAACAATTGGCATGTTTTCTGTGTGTGTTGCATAAAAAGCAATCTTTGGCATTTGACTGAATAAACATTTCTTTGGCGCTGAAATTGAAAAATATGTTAAAAGCTTAAGGCAAATAACAGCAACAACAGCAGCAACAATAACAACAACAACAACAATTGTCAGTCAGCGGCCAAGACTGTGACAGACCAGTCATGATGCCGCTGCCAGGGCTATGACTATTGTCGATTTCTTGTTGTTGTTGTCATTGTTGTTGCCACTACTGTTGTTGTTGTTGCTGTTGCTTGGGCGTGTGCGTATTTGCAAAGAGTTTGGTAGACGTCGCGACTTGAGACATGCATAAAACTTGTAAAGCCATTAAAAGCGCTTATACCGACAACACCAACAACAACAACAACAGCAGCAGCAACGAAAACAACTTGCGGCTAAAATAAGCAAAAACAATCATTCAATATTGTTGCTGGTGTTCGCCTCTTTTTGGGGCGGCTCATTAGCTTGATGTGTTAATTAAAGCGAAATGTTGCAGCAATGTCAAAAAATTGCAATTGAAGAAAGCAACAAAAAAAATTATATATACAAATACAAAAGACTTAGGCAACGAACTTGACAAAATCCATGACTTTCACAAAAGAATGCAAGCCGTTGTGTGTGTAAATGTGACATTGACTGACTGACACGCCCACACACACAAGCACACACTCCTTTCCTCCCCCGCCCCCGCCCCTACGAAAAGTCTTGGCCACACGCCTTTGTCGGCTTTGCATGAGAAACAGAAAAAAAACAGCAGTCAACTTGGTAACTTGGATAGTTTTGTTGCACAGCGGCGCGCCCCTTGCCGCCAATAGCCCCCTCTAATTAGCGGCGCGTTGCGTGTTGCATGTTGCCGTCCGCTCGCTGCGTATAAATTGTATCAATAAATTTATTGATTTCAACTGTTGCTGCTGACTTGTTAAATATTTTGCGAAACGATTTATGTTGCCAGCATGCAAATTTGTTTAAGCCTTTTTGCGTTGCTTTTCGTTTCGTTTCGTTTCTGACCAACTCGCATGCGCTGTGCGGCTTTAATGAACATGTCGCCGCCGACAGAGCCATCACAGACGCACGCACCAGAAATATGTTTGCCGGAGTCGAGTCAAGCCGAGCCGAGCCGAGCCGAGCCCAGCCTAGCCTAGCCTAGCCTATAGCGCACGTTTTAACGACCAAAAATTAGGCAACCTTTCACTGGCCGTAGCAATAATTTCACCCACAACTTCCGGGCAATAGGTGCTGCCTGTCTGTAGAACACTTTCATTCGGTTAACTTGCATTTGGGTTAGGGCAGTTTCGATTTGAGGCACCTGTTGTGCATGCTAAGGCTGGCGAAAACCGTTCCACAATAAACAAAGTGAAATGTTGTTGTGTCGCCCGGCGCATGGCTAATTAGATAAACAAATTTGTTGTTTCATGTGCTGCGGCCGCCGTCCCACTTCGCCTAGTGGCCACATTGTTGCACGCATTCGAAATTCGAATTATTGAAAAGTGAAAAAAAAAACAACACACAAACGCAAACAACAAGCGCGTTCGTTCGTTCGGTTTCTAAAAGAAAGTGAAAAGCCAGCGCCGACAGAACGCACTGCCAGCGCGTTAAGCGCAGAGCGTAAAGTCCGCTGCCTAATGGCCGGCGACGCACAGCGCCTTAGTTGGCCAGGACCAGCCCGAGACGCCGGCCGCTCGAGCTGGCCCCGTGTCGTGCTTCTGCCACCGTGAACACGAGCCCAACACGCACGACTTGCAGCGAGAGAGGCTCAAAGGAGCTGGAACAATAAATTAAATCATCTCTAAGTTAAGTATATGTTAGCTCTTAGATCCCTTTCAAGCTGATTGTAATTCATACATTCTAAAGCTTTAAAGAAAAAACTTTTTTATCTACAATATTATAATAATTTTTGTATAAAAAGAGACAATTTTTTTCTTATCTTTTTAATTTATTTAATAGCATACTTATTATTTATTTTGATTATTTAATTACATACTAATTATTTATTTTTCTTATTAATTAATATACTAATACACAATTCAAAAAAATATGTTAATTAATATGTATATATATATTTATAAATAACAATTTTAGCAAACTTCGACAAATATTTTACTTATGCTAATATTAAATTTTTGAATGTTTCGTAGTCCAAAAATATAAATAAAAAAAATAATACCAAATTTGAGTTATTTAGCGCTCAGGTTTGGCTTGTTTTATGTGTTAATTATTTTGTTAAAATTGAAAAAATATGTCTTAAAGTTTTCTCTTAACAGAAACAATTTTCTTCGGGATCGAATTTCTATATATTTCTAAAAAATATATGTTTATTTTTTGCAGAACGACTTGTAGAATAAATGTCAATTAAAGCTGAGAAAAATATGCAATGAAATCATTCATAGACTAAACCATTTAAATAATTTGTTTATATTAAATTATATTATATTATTTTATATTAGGTAATATTTAAAAAGAATAGAATAGCCACTTTGTTATATTAAATGCTGACATGAACTGAAAGTATTACTATATTTTATTTGTATTGGTATTTATCAATATTTGAAACTGAAGTTAACTATAAAAAAAAATATGACCTAGAAAATATATTTTTTATATTTAAAATTAAGGACATATAAGCTGCATTCTAAAACGTAAAGTGAGATATTTTTTATAAATAAATCAGTGCATGAAGAATTGCTACATATTAAATAAAATCAATACGATTCTCATTCAAATAGTTTGTTGTGTAATTTTAGTTTGTGCAATAATAAGATATATGTATATATTATAAATGATTCAAGCCAAAATAAAGTAAACTTGATTCTCATTCAGATAGCTTCTTATTTTAGTTTAATTTGTGGAATAATGAGATATATATATATATTATAAATTATTCAGGCTATCGAAAATTGCTACATATCAAATAAAATCAATAGCTTCTTATATTAGTTTAGTTTGTGGAACATTTTCAGATCGTGCCCGGGCACGAGCTCATCTCTGTTAGCCCAGAGCCGCTGATCCGTCGCGGCAGCAGGCACCGTCATTCACAGCGGCTGATGCTAAACAAATATGACTAATTATGGAGGAACTGAGGCTGGCGGGCAACTGAAAACTGTAAACTGAACACTGAGCGCTAAGCGGGCTAAACACTAAACAGTGCCACATAATGCGATCGTCGTCTTCGTTTCGACGTAGATGGTCAGTTCGACTTCGTCGCCCACTGCGACGCCCGACGGACAGCAACCAGTTGGGGATAAAGACAAACATAAACACCAACAACACCAACAACACCAACACAAACACCCGCAATTTCGCCAATTCGTGGAAAAAGAAAAAAAAAATTGATATAAAAATAAAAATAAAACAAACGATGCAATTCAATCGCAATTGTATGAATGAAATGTGTTTTACGCGACGCTTCGCATCGTCGTAGTTTTCGCCCGATAAGGCGAACTGCCATGTGGCAGGTCCTCTGCTAATCCCGCTACCCCGCCGTTCCGCCCACAGCTGTGACGCAGCAGCTGCATGGCTGCAGAGCGTTCACAATCGGACCCAGCCCCATGCATTTGGCTAGCCCAAGATTACGCCGACTCCAATATAGCGTAGACATGAGGCCGCAGTCGGAGCCCACCCTGCGCTGGGGCATTGCGCCCGTTAATCTGATGGCGGAAGATTTCGCCACAGCGTTGAGCGTCCTGCCCGCTGAACAGCATCGCATCACGTCCTGCATGGACAGCTACCGGACGCAGGCCACCTCCTTTGCCGACAAGCATCGGGTGGCCAATGTGTTCACCAGCTTCGAGGAGCTGGCACGTTGCCCGGATGTGGGTGGGTAGCCTGGCAGGCGACTACTAATCCTTCCGCACGAGACTCAATTGATGCCTTTCAGATGCCGTTTATATATCGCCGCTGAATCCCATGCACTGCGATCTCTGTCATCTGATGCTCAATCACGACAAGCATGTTTTGTGTGAGCAGCCGCTTTGCATGAGTGAGCATCAGGTTGTGGAGCTGGTGAACAAGGCGCGAGCGCGCGGCCTGTTCCTCATGGAGGGTATCTGGTCGCGCTGCATACCCGCCTATCACTTTCTGCGCAGAGAGATCGAGCGCAGTCAGCTGGGCAAGGTCTACGATATGGAATGCTCCTTGGGTTGGCGGCTGCCCATCGCGCAGGCCAAGCGGACGCCGTACGTGGGCGTGACCAAGGATATGGGTCCGTATGGCATACAGCTGGCGCTGTGGGTATATCGAGAGGTGCCGCGGCGTATCAAGGTGACCGGGAAGATCAACAGCGAAGGACTCGATGTGGCCACCGATATATCTCTGTTCTTCAAGGGCAACCGACACGCTCGCCTGCTGCTTAGCGCCGAGGATAATCTCAGCAACACGGCCAAAATAGTCGGCACCAAGGGCAGCGTAACGGCAAGTCCTGCGGCTAGTCAGCCCGACCGAATGTTAACCTTTGTCCTTGCAGCTAAACAACGCGTGGTGTCCGACCTGCATGAACTTTGAGAACTCGGAGGTTGAGTTTGAACTGCCAAGTGTGGCGCAGTCGACCAACTACGATAATCGCATTGGCATGTGCTACGAGGCGGTGGAAATGCGCAACTGCATCCTGGACGGACGCATTGAGAGCAAGCTTTTCAGCCACAACGAGAGTCGCCTGATGGCCAACTTGACCAATCAGATCAAGGATATGCTCGACGAGGACTGTTTTGAGGCGGAGCCCAAACAAAGTCGAGCAGCAGGTTAAGTAGTCATGTTGTTGATCTCTTCAAATTAAGTTGTGTAAATAAATATGTAACGTGCAGAGTATTAATGATTTTGATTCTTTGAAAACACACAGAACATTAAGCATTGAGGTTTTATAGCGTGCAGCATTTGTCAGCTTAGACACAGACCAGCCCGTTAAAAGTTTAGCGAACGCAATAACCTAAGCGAAAGCTTTTTTTCCCACCTTGTGTCAGTCGAGGCTGGTAAGCTAATTTTACCAAATTAATTAGACTCGCTTCGATAACAGAAACTTCGCGAATCTTCTGCTTCGTTATTTCTCGAAATTTGTGTAGTACATCGAACTCCGCTGAGTAGCAAGAAAGCCCAAAGTGTGGAATGAGTAAGAGGTCTGGCATTATTGACAATATGGTGGGCAAGCTGATAACAGCGAACAAAGCTTATCACCGGCATGTCTGATACGTAAACAATTGCATTTATATAAACAAATAATTAAATTAAGAGCTTTTCTATTTCTAAACATAAACCTATTGAGAATTACGGGGAACTGGGTCGTCGGACAGGAGAGCGCAAACTAACGCATAGACAGGCCTTCATTCTTTTTTATCTACACACACAAATATATGCATACATGTGTATGTATGTATATGTACGAATATACATATTTCGAAATACGTTCACATGTGTGCACCCAATCACGTCTGCCCTGTTGTTTGAGGCTAAGTTGTCATTTTTGTTTTTTTCATAAACATCTGTATCGGAAAATTTTGTGGCAATGAGTTGTCCCGTGTCGTGGACGTTGGAAGTGCAACATGTGTTGGCTACCTGATGGTGATGCAACATAGAATGTGCTCTCCAAAAGGGTTGGCGAAATAGCCTTATATAAGTACACTGCCTACACTTGCATTTAAATTTGTACACCTTTCGAACGTGTGTATTATGAAAGCCATTTAGTATAATTTAAATAGCCGAGGCAAAAATATGTTTGACGTTGTCATTGCTTTTTGTTTTTTGTTTACCGCGCATTTTGTAAACACAACAGAAATTAAATTGCGCAGCAAAAATTGTTCCGAAGCTTCAGGTTCGCTTTCCACAGAACTTTACGCTCACAACATATTGAGAGAGCGAGAGACAGAGTAAAGAATTACAGACGGGCCAGTGGTAAATTGCACCGAAAGTTCCAGGCTAAAAAGCACATACAAAAAATATTTATTAATGTGCAGGATACTTTTTTTTAGTCGTAGTAGG
This sequence comes from Drosophila lacertosa, assembly GCA_004143845.1. Classification (NCBI taxonomy): domain Eukaryota; kingdom Metazoa; phylum Arthropoda; class Insecta; order Diptera; family Drosophilidae; genus Drosophila; species Drosophila lacertosa. Next base: position 201,793 of record SCDZ01000072.1, on the reverse strand, counting down.
CATGCCACGTTTTTATTACTTTTGAAGCATTAATTGAGAAATCTTTTCAGAATTAGTCAAATATACAAAACGAACAGTTGACTTAAAGCTAAAAACAGAAAATTGAAGCGAATTTTTTTTAAACGTGGCATTTTAAAACATTTCCTACTTGAACACAAAACAGGTAAAGTAATACATTAACACATTATGGTAACAAATAGTCGTTTAGCTAAAGAGAAAATTTTAACTTGTCAAATTGTCTACAGGGCTTAAGTTTGTGAAAAAAAAACAAGGGAGAGAGGAAGAGAGAACGCGTGTTTGCCAGCCTCTCGCAAAGCAAACCAGTGCGAGAAAAAGCTCTAGCTTGGTATAAAACCAGGTGTCTGAAGGCGGCAAAAAGTTCAATTTCCATTCGTACTTTGCTGCGACAACATCGAGGACGACCTGTGGAAGTGACGCATACGCCAAAACAAAAACTGCAAGCCCAAAGAAAGAACCTACACAAAGAAAAAGAAAGACAAGCAAGAAGAAGCAATCAACTCCTCAGATCTCAAAAAATAAGAATAATCAACATGTCTGAGGCACACTTTGATGAATACGAGCATTACAACTTTGACCATGGCAAACATATCTTCTCTGGCCACAGCGGCAAGCAGCGCTCCAAGAAGGAGGCCAGTGAGCACACCAACCACTTCGACCCCTCTGGCCACTCGCGCAAGCTTCTTACCAAGCTGATGAACACCAACAACAACAAGAAGACTGTGAAAAACTGATGTCCAGGCACGCAAAGCCAGACACACCAACACACACAACAACTTGAATACTTGAAGCGAGTGCGCAAGAAAGAAGAAAGAAAAAACTGATTGAATTTAAGTTGCAAAAGAAAGAACGGAGAGCAAAGGTAGAAATTGAAATTTAAAGCAAATCGAAAGCAGCCCTGAAAAGACGAAGGAAGGAAGGAGAGGTGAAGCTGCTTCAGCGGCAGCTGGCCCTGTCGGCTGACGCTGGAAGAGAAAAAAATACAAATACTGGAATTACGTATTGCCTAGTTCTAATTTCTACAGTTTCCTAACTTAATACATATACATAAACATTTACGGACTTATAATTTTAGTCTTAAGCTTAGTGCGTTTCAAATTATGAAGTTTACTTTAGGTAATACTTATAAAATAAAAAGAATAGAGAAACTAACATTTGCGCAGTGTTTATATTGGAAGTGGAGCTCAAAACCACAACACATTGAGAAAAAAGCTTTGTATTCATGTAACGTTAAACTACAGCTCCCTCCCGCGCCGTGTGTATGTGTGTCTGTGCTTGTTTGCTTGAGTGCATATTTATAGCCTTTTAGTTGAACTCATTTGCACTCAGCTCAACGCCTTGCGATCATCGCCAACCACATGTTTCCTTTGTTTTTGTTATCAACAGGCTTCAATGTGCTTACATACATATGTAAATATATTTGTTCGAACAGAGAAATGACATTTTCGAATTCTAGAGGCATAGCGGAAATTCTGACTGACCTTATAAGAAAATGTCAACTTCTCGCACACATTTGAATTATTATATTCGCCTTCCGGGTGAAGAACAAATTACTTAAAATATATTGAGGAGGGTCATATTTATCTCAAATAAAAAAAATTATTTCAGCTTAGCTGATTAAAGACAGTCATTCACATTAAAAAAGAACTTGCATACGGTACACTCTAATATGATTCTCTATTGGCTTCAATGGTGCTGTTAACGGCAAAAGTAAAAATGTTAAGTGTTAATGTTTAAAATTCACGGCTGTTATAGCAGCGAACTTTTTGTTAGGCCATCGCCAGCTGTCCCACATGTGCATAACAGTCGTTCAGCAGCTCAACTGTTACGCAGCTGTTCCGTTCGGTGTGTTCTATTTCCTAAGCAGGCTAGTTGTAGTCCACAATATTAATTTTTATTTACTTTTCACTAAAAAGCATTCAAGTAACAGTTCATATTTGCAAAATTCATTGCAGTGTTAAATTACAAGAAAAACGTGAGTAACCAGCGCGCACCTAGTCGCCAAAGGCCTGTTAAAAATCAATAAGGGGAAGGGCAGCGAGTAGCTGGCAAATGGCAGAAAATCCCCTCCCCGCCCTTCCTCACACCCAGTGGTATTTAGTGATTCCGGCGTTCACACTCCGAACTGCAAATTGTGCGTGTGATAAGGCGCCCGGCTATTACACAATGTGTTCTCCTCCATCTCTTTTTGCAGTCTTCACAAGCTGCACACATTTAGGAAAGTTCACAAATGACGACGTTCCTCAACATGAATTCCGTGAAGCTGAACAAATGGCAGGTGGCGCTGCTGCTGGGTACGCCCCTCGCCATCGGGCTGGGCATGTACGTGCTGAACAGCAGAAGTACGCGGGACGAGGCGGAGCGTGGTAAGGCGCAGAGCAAGGATGGCGCCAAGGAGCGCCAGAAGGGCAAGTTGGAGAAACAGACGCTGTCCATTGACGGCACCGCGCCGGACTCGGAGCTGGAGCGCAAAAAGAAGTCGGCGGAGCTCGTCGGCGAGAAGATGTCGCCGCTAAAGGAGGCCAACAACTACAAGACGGAGGGCAACAACTGCTACCGCAATGGCAAATACGATGAGGCCATCAGTTTCTACGACAAAGCTATAGATAAGTGCCCGCTCGAGCACCGTGTAGATCTGTCAATCTTTTACCAGAATCGAGCCGCCTCCTACGAGATGCTGAAGAAGTGGCACAAGGTAAAGGAGGACTGCACGCTGTCGCTGCAGTTCAATCCGCGCTATGCCAAGGCGTACTATAGGCGCGCACGCGCTCACGAGGCCACCAAGGAAATGATTGAGTGCCTGGACGATGTGACGGCCACGTGCATCCTGGAGATGTTCCAGAACAACAACACCATCATGTTCGCCGATCGCGTGCTCAAAGAAACGGGTCGCCTGGACGCCGAGAAGGGTCTGCGCGAGCGACTGCCCGTCGTGCCCTCCGCCAGCTTCATCAACACCTACATGCGCTCCTTCATCGCCGATCCGCTGCAGACAATGCCCGTGCCCGCCACAGCTGAAGATTCGCCGCCGCGCGGCTTTGTGCGCGCCCGTCTGGCGTTTGACGAGCAGAAATACGACGAGATCATTGCGGCGTGCACCGAGGAGATCGAATCTTCGGAGGCCGAATCGCAGTACAAGGTGGAGGCGCTGCTAATGCGCGGCACATTCCATTTACTGTGCGGCTCGTTCGCCGACAGCAAGCTCGACTTTGACGCCATTCTCGCAAACGGTAAGAGACGATAACTATGGCTATGTTACAACTAGTCACAGTTTTTATCCTTTACAGGCGATGCGGAACCGACGCTGCGCGTCTACGCGCACATCAAGCGCGCCGCGCTCTACATTCAGACGGAGGATCGCGAGAAGGGCCTGGCCGACTTCGCCGAGGCCGAGAAGCTGATGCCCGACAATCCGGACGTTTATCACCAGCGGGCGCAGATCCTGCTGCTGCTGGAACAGATTGATGCGGCGCTGCTGGAGTTCGAGCGAACGGTGCGTCTGGCCCCGCACCATGCGATTGCCAACGTCCAGAAATGCTATGCCGAGTACCGTCTGTCGCTGATGTCCGGCGACCAGAAGCGCCTGGGGCGCGTCATACACGACTTTGAGCAGGCGATCGAAAAGTTCCCGGACTGCGTCGAGTGCTACAGCCTGATGGCCCAGGTGCTGGCCGACCAGCAGCAGTTCCCGCAGGCGCAGCAATTCTACGAGATGGCCATGAAGCGAGCGCCCACAAATCCAGCCCTGCTGGTGCACCAGGCCATCATGATGCTGCAGTGGCGCGGCGACATCGAGTCCGCCGTCACGCTGCTCAATCGCGCCATCGAGGTGGATCCCAAGTGCGAGCTGGCGTACGAGACGCTCGGCACCGTCGAAGTGCAGCGCGCCCAGCTGCAGCGAGCCGTCGAACTGTTTGAGAAGGCGCTGCTCTATGCCAAGAGCCAGGCGGAGCTGGTGCATGTCTACTCGTTGCGTAACGCGGCGCTCGCTCAAATCAATGTGACGCGCAAGCTGGGCATCGACATGAACTCCGTATCGAACATGGCACAGTCCGGTTTCCTTTCGCAGCCAGCCATGTAGACAGGGGCCAAGAGACGCAGACGACGCCGCAGAGCATTTACGCGATCCCCAGACGCGGAGAAGTCACTAACAATCGACCACTCCACAAGTCGACAATCCCACAGTCCCAAAACAACAACAACAACAACAACAACATCCACACAACTAACCCTTAAGCCCTGTTATACACATATAAAGATATGGAAAATCTTGTTTTAGTTACTGTGCTCCTAGTTTTAACAAAGAAAGTCGACGATAATGAAACTAAGACAACTGTTAATCATCTTTTCGTGTATCGCAACAATGATATACATAACACACACACACACATAAATATACATATATATATATATATATATTATAGTATTGCCTAAGTCAACACTATTTGAATAGTTAATATTAGCCTAGTTTTAAATCAATATAAACATTTGTATTTGTACCAATTTGAGAGCTCACAACTCACGAACTGTTGGGTGTTTGTCTCCCCAGCTCGTTGTAGGATTGCACGTCGCCCGAGATGTAGCCGGCGACGATAAACCACAGCGCCACCCGAATGCTGCCGACGATGGCGTACTCCGCCTCCAGTTCCTGCAGCAGCGGCAACAACAAGCCGGGCAGGGCGCCCAGTCCGTTCGAGATGCCCATCAGCGTGCCAGCGAAATTGGGACTCATGTCCAGGGGCAGCAGCTTGACGCCCGCGTGATACGCCCCAAAGGCCACGATGATCCATGCACGCGCCCACTGGTCCTCGTCGTAGACCACGTACATGGAGACGCTGACGAAGACCAGCCAGGTCATGAATCTGCGCGTCTGCGTGCGGCTCAAGATGCCCTCGGCAATCAGGTAGTCGCTGAGCGTGCCCGACGTGAGGGACGCCAGCCAGCTGCACAAATGCGGCATTGTCAACTGCAGACTGGCCTCCAGATCCCGCCAAAGCGATCTGCCCTTGGTGTCCAGTGCTTGGAGCAGCTGCTCCAGCTCCTTGGCCAGCTCCTGCTGGTTCCAGTCGTGCTGCACGTTGGCCGCTATTAGCGCCCAAATGGGCGCATTCATCAGCATGCTGCTCCACGGCACCGCCTTGTTGGCCACCTCCGCGCCCTCGGTGACCAGCGTGCCGCTCACCTGGCTCTTGATGTACTCCCGCTCCTCGCTCATTATGTACGGCGAGGCATCCGGCTTGCTGTAGCAGACCAGCACCTAAAGCATAATATTCATTATTATTTTTCACATTTTATTCAGCTTAAATGGATTATTTATATCCATATTTAGATCAGACCAATTTATCCTAACTTTAAAAATATAAATAAAAGTGGAGTTTTTTGTCTAAATCATTGTATTGATTTTGCAGCATCTTGACCTATTTTTCTGTACGAGTTTAAGGGTTCCACCAAGAAAAAATTATACGAATCTGACTATTGTATTATAGTTTTCTATCCCAACAAATTTTAAATTCGAGCTTTAAAAAATTTTGATTAAATAAAACCAATTTTAACATAAAAAAGAAAAATAAAAATTTTCACTGAAGCTAACTTATTATAACATTTTTAAAAGCCAATTAGATTGATGAGGAAAATTGATTAAAAATAATAATAAATAATTGTATTGATTTTCCAGATACTTGAACTAATTTTCGTATAAGTTTAATTGTTTTACCAAAGAAGTTGGAAAAACGAAAAAACAAATTTTAATTTCGAACTTAAACAAAACCAATTTCAACTTAAAAAATAGAACCAAATGTTATGCTAAATTATTATTTTTATTTTTAAAAGTTATTTGGATTAATAATGCATTGATTTTATTTAAAAAGAAAATGATTTTTTTTTTTAAATTATTTTTTATAAAATAAATAACCGTTTAAAAAAAGGTAACTATTGTTTGTCATGAGCCCGCTGCAAATTTATTGAAAGGATTTCTTTCCTTCTCTTCGATCTCATAAAGTACAGATACATATATTATTGGTCAGTATTAAGAGCCAAGTTGATTTTGGCCCTATCGGCAACTTGTATAAACGCAACATTCTCAGAAGTGAGTCTAAAATATTATTTTTTAAGTTCATGTACCCCAAACGCAGATGAAGTTTATTTTATTTAAAAAATATCGTAAAATTTAAATACTCCTGTCGGTCACTGTTTTTTTTTACTCAACTCAAAAATTTTTATTGAATTTAGTTAACAAAGTGAAAAGAGTATATATTAGATTTGTGCCATGTTTATCTTTCAGTTAACTACTTGTGCCGTTATTTTAGCTGGAGATTAAATATTTTCAACAATAACACGTGTATTTTCTCGTCAAATAAAATGCTTTGTTTATTATGATATTTATTTATATTTTATTTTAAACTTCAAGTTTGTATATATACTAAAAGTTCTCTCTGTCTAATTTCTCACACCTATTTAAAATATATTGTATGAAAAGTTGTTACCCACGAGCTCTTGGTGGAAAGAAAGGAGGTTAAGGCAGGTTTATTTAGTTTTATGCATGGAAATAACTTAATTTATTTAAATATTTTGCATTTAAAAAAATATTAAGTGAAACTTAAAAATGATAATTTAAAGTTGCCAGTGTAAATAAATCTTTTTAACAAATTTGTTATCAGCTGCTTAAAATTACTCATACGTCATGTGTACGAAGGCAGGAATACATTGGAGAAAAAATATCACTTACCACAAACAACACGGCTAAGAATTTACCTAGTCTACTTTTGATCACCTATAGATATTAAAATATTTTCAGCTTTTGATCACTTTAATATATATATTATTATATATTTTTATATAGAAATTTAAATATCGTCTACTTTTGATCACTATAATAAATATATTATTATATATTATTTTATAGATATGTAAATATTTCGTATATTTTTATCACTTTAAATATATATTATTATAAGTATCCTAATGATCACAATAAATATATTGTTATATATTATTATATAGAAAGTTAAGCATCGTCTACTTTTGATCACTTTAATTTATAAATAGTTAAATATCGTACAGTTTTTATCAATTCAATATATATATTATTATATATTATAATAAAGATACTTAAGCATAGTCTTCCTTTGATCACTTTAATATATATATTTTATATAAATATTTAAATATCACTTTAATAAATATATTATTATATAGATATTTAAATATCACTTTAATAAATATATTAATATGTATTATTAATTAGACATTTAAATGTCGTTTAATTTTGATCGCTTTTATATATGTATATTATTATATAGATATTTAAATATCGTATATTTTTATCACTAATATTTTTAATATTATATATATATTTTACACTTTAATACTCACAAATCTTTAATACATTTAATATTATATAGATATTTAAATATCACTTAAATATATATTATATTATATAGATATTTAAATATCGTATATTTGTATCACTAATATTTTTACTATTATATAGATATTTACTTTACACTTTAATACTCACAAATCCCGCAAACCAGAGCAAGGCACCGCAGCCAACCACATAGAAGGCGATGGCCCAGTCCTGCTCCTCGAGCGCCAATCCGCTGACCAGGTGCATAAAGGTGATGCCGATCTCGCCGCCGCTGAGGACGCAGCTGCAGAGGACGCTGCGCTCCCGCTCGGGCACCCACTGGGCCAGCATGGCGCTGACCGCCGGGAAGGTGGGTCCCTCGCAGAAGCCGATGAGCAGCCGGAGCAGCGCCAGGGCGTGTGGACCGCCATTGCGCACAATTGTGGGCGTGAGCAGGGTGAGAATTGCCGAGACGAATATGGAGGCGCCCAGGATCCACTTGCCGCCGTAGCGCTCCGCCAGACGGCCGCCCGGAATGTGCGTGAGCATATAGCCGACGTAAAAGGATACGCTGATCAGGACCTGCACCTCCTTGGACCAAACATCGGCGGTGTTCGACGTCGTGAACTTCATACTATGACTCTGACCCGCCCTCTGCCTTGACCCTGCAGGCATTTCCCTCATCATGGCTGGACTTGTGTCAGGTGAAAGTTTCGTGGGCTGCACTTGGTTCAACTGATTGCATTCCCGCGTAATGCGGCTGAGAGAGAAGTCCAGGCATAGACGAATCGCATAGGAGTTGATGATGGCCAGCAGGGCGAACGTGCAGAGGACCAGGCGCTGCTTCACCTGCAGATCTGTTCCGATTAGTGGCCAGTTCTATAGTTGGCCAACCTTTGTTCTTATGATACTTACAATCGAAGAGGTTTCTCAATTTTCGCTGCAGTGGCAACATTTTAAAGGATAGTTTGGTTTAGTAAAAAAGATATATTAAAAAAAAAATAAAAACATTTGACTTAAAACTCAAAACCGAGAATTTATTCTAAATAATTTGAATTAAAAAAAATACTATTACCAGAGCTGAACATCTTATTCCTTCCTCTGATATAAATTAAAGCAAAGGCAGAATTTTGGTAAATTTCTTTTAGTAGCTTGGAAAATTTTTATAAAATTTCTTTTTTCTTCTCTTGTTCACATCTTTTTGGCAGTTCATCCGCCTCTGTGGAAAATATGAATTTAAAATACTTTTATTAGTTAAACTTTAGTCTGATTAGCTGTAAACTTATTTTTAAGGTAATTCTTAAAAAGAAGTAAAACATTTTACTTATTTTATATACTACAGTCGAATCCAAATAATTTTTTCCCGTTAAATCTCAATAATTCGTAAAATCTGCTATCACATTGAAAAAAGATTCTTAATTCGTAAAAATTCCATAAATTTTTGTTCCCCTCGACAATTCGTAGTATTTCCTTCAACGTAAACAAAATTCAACCTATTATAAATAGAAGTTTTGTTTTGTAACCTTTTACAATTCGAAATGTATTGCAAAATTTTTATGTAATTAATTGCCTTTAATCCCATTTACATGAATTTTGTGTTTCCCTCAAATAATTTATTTTTAATTTAATTTATTTTTAATTTAATTTAATATATTTAAATTTTTCTTAAATATGAGAGACGAACAAATGAATGTATTTATATTGATTTGTTTATTGGTAAATATGTTTTTAAAGGTAAATATATAAACATTATTTGAAATACTAATTTTAATCAATTAATTTTACCTTCTAGAGCCCCGTTAAATGAAAATCTCGATATATCTTAAACCCGTTTAATTCGTAAAAAAGCGATTTTAAAAGTAAAGGGGTATCTGATAGTCGCTCACTTCCGACAATATCACTCTTACTTATTTATATATATTGTATTTAGAATTTTTTGCCGCTGTGCAGAAAATGAGACTGCAAAATTAAATAGATGATATTTGATCTTTGCCAAAGACTAATTTGTAAGCTTATCTAAAATCTTAACATGACTTTAGCTAAGAATCAGAAATATATATACTCAATAGGATCGAAGATGAGTTACTTAGCCTGTTATTTTTAATAGGTTCAGTATATAAAAGACAAGTAAGGTCGGTTATACCCGACTGTAAATACTCCGTAAGTGTTAAGTAACAATTAAAATATGTAACCTAACATTATATGCGTAATTTTTTAAGTACTGTGTTAAAAATTATGATGTAAGGGTTATCAAAACTAAAGGAGTCTTTCCCAGTGGGCGTATCCAAAGGTTTAAAGTAAATTATGTTTCTATATACAGACGACAGAAAAACGAAAGTTGCATAAGTAAAATACATTTTTTAACTTTGTGAATAGGTATAAAAAAAAGCTGAAATTAAAAGAAAAAACACTTTGCCCTGACAAAGTCGGGCTATATAGCAAAACTAATTTTATTTGTCGCAGTAATCCAAACAAGTGAGTTTAAATACCCTTTTAAAAATTGAATATGTAACAAACATTTCCACAAAAATAATTACACCCTGTTGTGCACATATTTTCAATGGGTATAATGTGTTGACAGGCGTGTCAGCAGATGTGTAAATATAAATATAAATAAGAAGACGACATTTTGTAATTAATTCGTTTACTTTATTTTTGACTAACATTATAAAAACAGGTATGTTTTAACGGTAGCGTTAAGAACACGTGCATTACACATTGATCAACAATTAAAAAAAGTTCATACAATATTTAAATCGGTTTTTACATTTTGCAATACAAATTAGGTAGATACTTCTTATTATTTTTTGTTTTTGTTATTGTTGTTGTTGTTGTTTCACTAGCCTAAAATAGAATTTCGTTGCGATTAAATACTAAATAATAATTAAGAGAGTAAATTGCTGCAGTGGGTGGCTAAACGGGGGGAATTACTAGGGAGATGGGTTAAAACAGAGCTATTCTACATATAACAGGCAAATACACAACATTATATACATAATTAAGTAAATTCGCTTGGTTGTGAACAGGGGGAGGAAAAGTTGGTGGCTTTTTTTTGTTTCGGAGTGGGGGGGGAGGCCATTTGGGCTCGGTGGGGAACTGCAGCTGAAAGCTTATAGGTTACTCTATATATATATATATATATACTTAGTTAAACAGCGCACTGGGGGCCGACATTTGGCATACTATAAAACTAGCAATTGCAATATATAGACAGATGATCGCAAGATCGCTTCCACAACAAATTCTCGAAATTCAACAAGTGCACAGATTAAAAACGATATCGTACTACGTACAAAAAACATTCACAATTGTATACATACATATATATGTTAGTAAATATATAAATATATATATATATGTAAACTAGAGCACAAGGTTTATGGCACTTTGAATAGGAGCGCTCTAGGAGCTGTGCTGCAAGGCCTTTGGCTTGGATTCGGGCTTGCGTTCCTGGGCCTCGAAGTCGACGCTACGCGGCTGAATGGGCGCATCGTTGAAGGGCTGAACCTCGCCAGATGCCCAGATACAGTAGACGACAGCGGTCACGCAGAGCACTCCGAAGGCCACCCAGAACACGGTGCGCCATTCGAGAAGCGTCGCATTGGGCGTCATTACACCAACCAGATAGGGCGTAATTACGCCCGTGATGGCGCCAATTCCGTTGGTGATGGCCATCAGGGTGCCGGCATAGTTGGGACTCATGTCCAGCGGGCTCAGCTTCATGCCCGCATAGTAGGCGCCCATCAGACCCATGCAAATGGTGAAGAGCACCACGACGAGGGTGCGATCACAGCCGGCGTACGAGGCGCCCACCATGAAGGCGGCGGGACCGAAGGCGGCGAGTCCTGTCATCACCTTGCGCGTGTTCGTTGTGTTCATGATGCCGCGTCGGATCATCCAGTCGGCCACAAAGCCGCTGCCCACAGACACAATCCACATCATCACGTACGGCAGCGAGGAGTACAGTCCGTTGGCCTTGATCGAGAAGCGCAGCACATCGGCCATATATTTGGGCAGGTCCGTTACCATAATGTAGAAGCCCCAATCGTGACCGATCTGGGCGCAGACCAGCGCGAACATTGGCAGATTGGTCAGGATTGCCTTCCAGGGCGTCGGCGGCAGATTCTCGTTGCGGCCAATTGTGCCGATCTCCTTGATCAGGTATTCGCGCTCGCTGGGCTTAATGTAGGGATGGCTGCTCGGATCGCTGAAGCACAGGAAGACCTGCAAGGTGAGAAACATTTAGGGATGTTAAAAATTGTCCAAATATAAATTTAAAGTAATAATATATCACTATAATAAACAGAGTAAATACGAAAAAAAAACATTTCAATTTAAAATTATTCTATAAAATACTGGAAAAATACTGGAAACATTAGAAAAAGTACTTGAAAATTTCTATACAAGTTTTAGGAAAAGAAAAGTTTACTCTGGTTTTTACCAGCTAAGTCTGATATATATAAATATAACTCTTTAAATGCAGATAAAAGCTAGAATATTACTAGATTAAAAAAGCAAAAACTAGTAAAAAAAAATTTTAAATAGATAAGTGCAAGATGCAACTTAAAAAATTTTATCTGAAGCTTTAACGTTTTTATGAATTGGTAAGATACTTAATTTATATAGTAAAAATACTAGATTAAACTGGTAAAATACTACATTTTTCTGGTAAAATACTAGATTAAAAGTAAACTAAAGAATATATATTTAACATATTTAAACTAGCTTAAACCGATAAGAAATATATTCAATTGCCTTATATAAACCATATATTAAACTAATAAAATCGAAATATGACCTAGCAAAATACTAGATTGATCCGGTTAAATACTAGATATTACCAGTAAAATAATAGATTTTAAATAGTTAAATGCAAGAATTGATTACAAAAACCTTTACCAAATTATTCAAAGACAGAAAATAACTAGATTTAGCTGGTAAATAACTGAATTTAACTAGTTAAATGTTTTATAAAACTAATACAGACCAAAACTGGTTTTATGAAATTTGCTTAGGTAAATTTAAGCTTAAATCAATACAAGCAACGGATTTTGGCTTAATAGCTTACAGGTGTTTTCTAAAAACCCTATGACGTGAATGAAATACAAATAAATAATGGAATACTTACGAAGATGACGAACCAGATAACGCCGAGACCACCGAAGAAGTAGAACACAAAGGGCCACTCGTAGGAGTCGAGAAAGACGCCCGACAGTAGATTACCCATGATGGTACCCACTTGGCCACCGCCCAGGACCAGGGCGCCCAGTTTGCCACGTTCGTTGGCGGGCACCCAAGCGGCGAGCAGGACACTCAGCGCCGGGAAAGTTGTGCCCTCGCCGAGACCCATCAGGACACGGGTGACAATCAGCCAATCGGAGCCGCCCAGATCGATGGCCAGCGGGGTGAGCATGGTGAAGACAGCCGTCGAGAGAATGCCCAGGCCGAGAGTCCATTTGCCGCCAAACTTCTCGGCGAGCAGACCGCCGGGCACATGGGTGACAATGTAACCGATGTAGAACGAGGATAGAATGAGGCCCTGTAGCTCCTCAGACCATTCGTATTGACCGCCGCTGGAGGCGGCGCCATCGTCCAAGTCGTCGGCATCACAGATCGCGTTTCCATCGTCGTCCTCGGTGTTGTTCTTCTTGATCACCAGCACGGTGATCGCCTGCGAGAGACAAACGCGCATCGTGTACGCGTTGAGGATGGCCAGGAAGCCCATGATGGCCAATATCACACGTTGTGGTAATATGAAATCTGCAATTCGGGTTAACAACAGGTTAATGAAAACAATCAAACAATTAGCACAACACTAAAATACTAAAATACTAAAGTACTAAAATACTAAAATACTTAAGCACTGAGACGCTGACGTCAATGTTAATTTGTAAAGGCTTTCGGATACTTTGCACAAATTTAATTCAATTAAAATACAAATTTAACATGCGAATAAAAGTTTTTTTGTTTGTTATTTGTACCAGTTGAAAGTTATTCAATTAGAGTGGACAAATCAATTTGCGCTGATAAACGTCAAATTGCATTTGATTGCCCGCTAATATAACAAATATATATTGTATATATATATTTTATTATGGCCATATCAATTAGGTGGAAACGGATCTGTAATGCGCCCTAAACACGTCAGCTAGAAATACCCGCTATGATTAGCGGCACAAATACTTGCATAATCTACATATATAAATATTTATGCATTTATTGCATACATTTTATTTTTCTGTTGAATTATGGGCTCCATACTTGGTTTATGGTCGCTTATTTATGGCTCATATCATAATTTGTATAAATGAAATTATGTCTTGATAAGTTCAAATGCCAAAGATCCGCGATAAGGCCTCGTGCCAAAATCCGCCTTATACACTCGACTTATATGGCCAACTGCTGATGATGGCCCATAAAAATAAAAGCGCCAGTTGCCCGGCAATTAACTTTTGTTTTTTTCCCTCCCCATTTTATTCTGGGGCCCTAAAACAGTCCGAATACCAAAAAATAAAAAATTAAAAATAAAAACCAAAATAATAAATACCAACAAATTGATATGGTCTTTTGTTGATTTCTCAATTTAGAAATTTTGGGCACTAAAGTTTCTTAATTTTTTTGTCGGTGCCATTGAAATGTCAACATTTTGAAGGTTGAATTAATGTAAACAATGTTGTCTTATTTGCGCAAAGAGAGCCGACAAAGAGTACTGTAAATAAAAATGAAATTAACTTCCAACTTCTCCTCTCTCGCTTCTCTTTTTGGACCAAGTTGCCGCAACAACAACTTTATTAACACATTTCCAGGCATTATCATAATAGAGCAGCCAACAATAATCTGCTTTTATCGCTAACCAATCCATGACAATATTATTAGAGTAAAAAAAATTGAAGCACTGATGATGTTCTGATTGTCGGCGCTATAATTATACACGCTTCAGTCAGCAGCTGGAATTAAGTCCAAACCGAGCTCGGTTTTAGTTTCCCATTAGGCCATGTTAATTTTATTTTTTGCTGCTAAAAAGCTGCGATTTTGATTTATTGAAGCATACAATGAAATACAAGTTGGTGACGTCTGGTCAGATCTATAAATTAGCATTCATAAATATATTTACGTAGTTGCACTGGACCTGACAATTTAATGATGTCTCAATATTTGCCATATTATTTAACAAATACTTTAGCCGAAAGCCGACGACAGACGACAGACGAGACAGCCGGCAGAAATTTATAAGCGGCACGATTCTCAAATATAAAAACAAAATACAAAATACGAATCTATTAACCAATACACGGGCCAACGACATCGTCGATAAGGCGGAATCGGACTAAGCACACACTTACACACACTACAAAGTGTGTGTGTGTGTGTGTGCGTGTGTGTGTGTGTGTGAATGTAAATGGGGCGCTAATCATATCATTGAGTGGGCCACGAGTGTGGCCATAATTCACTTGACTCTAATACCCAATCTCGATTAGAGGCATTATATCAACTTAACTTGTTAAGCACATATTGTTAGACGGAGATAGACAGTCAAGATATGATGGCCGAAAGTAAAGCATGTGCTAATGCCAAAAACCATTAAGAATTACGATTAGCGATAAGCGCAGTAATTGCTTTAATAACCGATTAATGATAATTATGACAAATACATTTCCGGGAAGAACTTCTCATCCACCAACAACAAAAAGCGTTGTGCATTATTCAATTGTTGCAACTTTTAATAGTTGGCTTAGTTAGCTTAGGCAAAATAAGTAAATTGTTTGGTTATTGCATTTTAAGTGTTTTATGGGCATTAAGTGAAGTCTTACGGAGATCCCCGATAGGCTTTGACGGGTTTCGTTAGTTCGCTTATACAGTGCTGGCAAAAATAATAGTAACAGCGTGTGAGGAGTTTATTTAATATACAAACTCTTTAATCGCAAGGTTTTTTTTTTTTTTGATTTGTTATTTAGACTTTTAACCAAGTTATGTTTTTTCTTATATACTTGTAAGTAAACTGCATGCGATAGCATGACTTCAATTGTTTCACAATTTCTTTAGACAGATAATGCATTCTCGTACTTGTGGGCAATCGTTCTTGCGAAAATTAAGCACGAGGCTAAAGTACGAGTAATACTTATACATAAGATATGCGTACATCGATCCACTTCGTCTTCGACTGCGGATAAGGCATGGAAAAGTTTTTACACTGAGAGTTCACCGGGTCCAAGTATGAGTATATGGTACTTGAGACTTGGGTGAAAGTGTATCCCAAGCTCGATCAGTTGAGTTCCAGAATCGATCCTACAACGGCCTAATGATAAAACTATAAGCCCGGCTGACACTTGACGGATTGCCAATCATACAAAAGTGTCAAGAGACCCATTCACATTCTCCGAAAATACTTAGGTACTTAACGCACGTTTACAACGGCAAAAACAAATAAATAATAAAAAAGGCAGCAAAAAGGCAAAAAAAAAAAACTAAAAAATATTATTTTGAAGCGGGCAAATAAAAACAGAAACATTTGCATATGACAAATAAAAGGGCACAAGTAAATAAATACAAATATAAATTCTAGTTTAAAGCGTTACAACATTTTCTTCTTTCGTAGATATTTATTTTTATATACGATTATATATGTATATATATAGCTATACTTATGTTCTTACAAAAGAAATGCTTGCCCAAGAGTATTATAATTATTATGAAACGGCATGCAACGAAAAGAGAATTCTTTTATTGCATTGACCTTGCCCAAAAACAATGGAAAGGAAATGAGCGTTGGCTCTATAAGGAGGTCAAGCTACCGCTAGCCCCATACAAGAAGAAGAAGAAGAAGATTATTTTATTTGCCTGCTACTTTGTATTTAATGTTTTCTGATTGTACCACACAATTGCTTTGTACATGTTGTAAAAAAAACAAGTTTATTCGAATTGTTTTGGGTATTCAAATTATTCTTGCTTATTATTGTTATAAATTTATATAGATATATATCGTACGATATAGACAATGCGTTACAAAGTTGGCGACACAATTTTGGAATCACATTCTGAAAACTATTTATAAAAATTTGAGGATTATCTGTTGAATATTTGAAATAATATATCGTTCGCCGTAAACATTTCCCACGATTTGTCTGGCATTGTTTTAAAAATTTGCACGTTAGCAAGTTTCGTTTTTTGAGTCTTTAACGATATACTTAATACATTTATTCATATATGTACGTATGTATGTGTATATCAATGTGTGTTCCTCAAAGACGAGTAGTCTGCTTTATTTCATTGTCACCGTAAAAAATTCAAGAATAAATGAACACGTTTCGTTTTTTTTTATTTGATGCCAGACTGACAAAATCTTCCATAAATTGGCCAAATAAACCTGCTAAAGTGGCGTATTTAAGTTAATGATATGTCTGGCCTGTAGGACATATATATGTATAAATTATAATTATAGTAGATAAATGCTGTTGACCAAACGAAGGGCTGAATCGATAAGCCGCATCGCATTGGCGCGTGCACCCTACAAACATGCGTAGACAGCTTTGGAATAACAAGAACTCCCTGAGCCGAGCTTTATTTTAATGTGTGTTTCGACTTCTCCCCCGTTTGTCGTCATCGTCCCGCCTTTCTTTATTCACATGCAAATTGGGCCGAGACGCGTCATAGTCCGTACATAGAAATAGGCAGATTAAAGATCGATAGACCGCCAGATTATTGACGATTATGTTGACGCGTGCCTGGCATAATTCAGCTGAACAAAGGTATCAGTCAAATGCGACAAAATAAAGATCAAACAATATGGTATCCGTAACCAAAACATGTACGAAATAAAGAAACAACAAAACTGAATCGGAAGTGCAAATGCAGAGAAATATAAAAAACGTTTTGTCATTGTTTATTATGCGATGTATATATGTATGTATGTATGTTTTTTATGCACATACTTATAAGCTATGTACACTTTATACTTAAGTTTGCATTTAATTTTTGTTGCTGTTTGGAGCTTTTGTTGCCCGTTGCTGTTGTTTTTGTTGTCGGTCAATGTCGGTTAAACAATAATTAAAACATTTCAAGAATGTTGAGCCAGAGTTCAACGAATTGGAAATCCGCTTTGAATTCCCAATTCAAACACACACACACATATATATACACATTAAACACACACCACTATGTAATGGATTCTTGTTGCACTTACACTTTGATAAATTTATGCCCCATTGCGGTTGTTGTGTCATCTCGGCCCTGTTTTCTTGCAACGTTAACAGATTGGACAATTCCTTCGCCACGATTACAAATTACACTTCTCGTTGCGTTGAGAAGAACGGCAGTTAACACTTGCCACACAGATCCTTAAACGAGAGCTCACAATTTGTTTGCCCAACACTTTTCACTTTTTGGCGCACGCGCAGCAGGACAGATCGGCGAAAGCAACGAGAAAGAAAGAGTGTGAGTGAGGAAAGACGGTGGGAGAGACAGTGGCGAAGAACCGCACGCAACGACAACTTGAATCGTACTGCGCACGAGACTGGAATGTGCAATCAAATTGCACTGGAATCACGCACTTCTTGTGGTCTCAAGTCTTCATCAACTTCTTCTTTGTTGTTTTGTTTCAATTGTCGTTGCTCGTTTTAGCGGTTTTCACACCACACGATCTTCGCGCTTTTGTTCTGCCTTCCGCGCACGTCGGCTGTTAAATTTCAAATGAGAAATTATTTCCACTGACTTTAGTTTATATGCGAACAGATAAGCGCCGCTGCTGCTGCTGCTGCGGCTGCTGCTCAGTTGCTGCTCTGCTGCTGAGGCCTCTGGAGTTGTTGCTGTTCGCGTCGCTGCCAGCGTCGATCATCGAACGTCAAGGAGTCGCAAGCTTATGTATGTATGAATGTATGTTTGCATGCATAGACACACGCAAATACATGTGTATGTGTGTGTTGTTTTTAAAGACCCCCCACTCATAAAGCTCGCTATCTGCCCGTCCTCGTGGTCGTCGCCGTCGTCGTCTTTCCCATGCTGGAAGCGTTCCCGCCCAAGGAACTTTGTTATATTTCCCATTTGACTAGATTTCGTTTTCGTTTATACGACTTTCGGATTCGAAGCTGCAGTGCATTTTAACGGTTCTCCATTGTGAATCATAAATTTATCGCACACGCGCAACCAGGTACTAGAGAAGTTGGTATAGCTAACTCATTCTATGTACGCGTGTGTGCATGTGTGTGCATGTGTGTGTGTGCACAAATTTAACTGTAGCAAACAATCGTTAAAAAAAGGCAACTGTCTATGTGAACGCTACAAAATTTACACTACGATTAGTGCAGTACTTTAAAAGATTGGGTAAGAACACAACTGAGTAATATATGAATAAGCCATAAATCTGAGATCAAATATTTTAATTATTTTTCACAAAGCTAACTTTTTGCATTACAAATGAAATAGGTAAATAAATAAATCGTCTCTAACAATAAAATCAAACAATTGCAGGTTTACAAAGCAATCGAATAACAACTAAATGTTAAGATTTCATTAAAAGCTTTTAAGTATTCCCAAATTCTACCTATGTCCTGACATTGGCAACTCAGTCTATGCTACCCTGCATTTACTTAGAACAATAAAAAATAGAGTATTCAACACGTGCGAGCACTTTTCGTATCTCTCATTTAGTTTTACAAACTTAGCTAAAAACCGTTACCAGTTAAAGGCGGGTTTTTTCTGCTGTTTTTTGTTGTTTTTGTGCATTTGCAATTAAGTGATGTTGTGGGGTTTCTAGAGAAGGAGGAGCTGTTACTAGCAGGGTGCTAAAGTGAATGGTTTAACAATTAGCCGAGTGATCGAATACTCGAACGTAATCGCACATCTGGTACACTATATTGCATTCAAAATCTAGCCGAAATCGGATTTAAGTTTTGTTTCAATAACATTTTTGCGGTTTGATGCGGTTGAGTTATGATATAAATATATAAATGTATGTTATAATACTAGTTGTACATATGTAGGAAACCCGAGCGAGCCTAAACTAAACGAGCTATCTTAATGGATGATCATTGGCAATGTCTAGTTTTTATGGTGGAAACGTGATACTTATTCGAAAGACAGATAAAAGCATTTATTCGCTCTACGTAACACTGGGAAGGGTCTAACCTATTCCATCTTAAATAGCCCAGGTACAAACACCACAACTATGTAAAATATACATACTTATATACAAGTGCCTACAATCGGATTTCGATTATAGAATCTTGACAAACAAACGTCATATTAGTACATCCAAGTAACCTAAAAGTCTTGCCACTTGGCGACAGTTTAGTATTATATTACAGATTCCCTATACATATATATATCAAGTGTGCATATTGTGGGCATTCCAGGTTTATCAGCCGACTTGTTTTTTACATTTTGTTGGCCCATTATCAATGGCACACTTTGTCCAGACTGCAGAGCGACTGAACGATTGAACTCGACAAGCGTGATAATCAAGAGCAGGCACTTAAATTGTTTCCAAGAATATATATTTTATATATATATATATTATATATATGTAGAGCCCATGGGTTTGTTTTCGAAAGTAAAGAGCATATTAATTGATAATAACGGTCATTAATAAAACATATTTATTAATTGTTAATGCTATCAGCGCGCTTATTTATGCTCGACTCGTAGACCCCCCTTTGCCCCAGTGCCCCCGAGGACAAGACTTGTCTAATGAATGTCGACAGCTTTAATTAATGCGCGCCCCATTCACATTAGATCCATCCATCCATCCAAACCTATCAAATTGCCCACGCATGTGATACAATCCGATCAGATTAGACAGCCTGGAGATCTTCATATACATATATACATAGATATATGTTGATGGCGACTCTTTAATTGGCTTTAAACCATGGAAGTCTGCAATTGAAATTGAATTGTTTGTACAGCATTTTAATAAAAAATTATGCCAAATAATAACATGGAAGAAAAGTTAATATTACTGCAACAAATTTCAAATACTCTATAGACAACTAAACATAAATCAGCGAGGATAGATCAGACTTGTCATGATCATATAATAATACCTTTAAATCTACAGAACAATTTACATGTTTTATGTATCTCTATAAAACGATCAGCTAGGGTATAAAAAAAACTGATGCTCATGTCAAGTATTTTTCCATGTAAAGCCCAAAATCCGGTTCAAACCGCTATTCGAGTGTCCCTGACCGAAAACATTTCCGGTTCGAGCTGGTATGTCTATATATAATTCGAGCACGAGTACTGTCCATACTCTCGATATCTAACTTCCATTCGAGTGTTTCGCGTTATTTATTCGAACAAATTAATTGAAGCGTACGAAATAAAACGCCTTTATGGACGGACAGACAGACGGACAGACGGATGGACGGATGGACGTCTCTATTCGCCAAGAGTTCCGTCAATCAGTAAAGTGCGGACTGTGACCTCTGAATTGATGGAACTGAAACAGCAACTGAAACTGGGCTCCAATAGGCGCCACTCTGTGCGATTGGGTCAATTAAAGCCTTCCACTTCTTTCGGTAGCACCCCCCCCCCTCTACAATGGGTAGGGACGCCTCTGCACTTGCGTCTTCTGTTGCATATCAGCAGCAGAACAGGCTCCAGAATATGCACTTGATTGGCTCTTAGGGGCAAGTTACGGCTCATTGCATCCGAGTGCCAGAAAGATGTTTTGCATTCACACTTCCATTCGTATTGGGGCAGGCAGAGGCATTGGGATTGGAAGTGGGCGCTTATCCAACAGCTGGAAAACATATTGTGTAAATAAAAATGATCTTAATTAAGGAACGTTGTGACGCTGACAAGGCGACAGAAATAAAGATTAAAGTTGAACCATGCTCCTGACCTTGAGTTAAGCAAGACTCTTAAAAACGACGAATAAGGTCATAAAAATAATTCAACTAGCTTTGTGCGTTTATTTTGCTTACAATTCCCAAACAGTTAAAGCATCAATCACCATTAAATCGACTAACAAAGTGGGCAAACTACAGCAATTTCCTCTTCCCAATAGTTATACTTGCCAATACGTCTAGACTGCCCTGGGAAATCCCAAACGTGAATTGGTTTATGGAAAATAATTTAAAAAAATATATATAGACTTCCAATTAGAATAAAATTTTATGCAGTCTACTTAGTTGTATATATTTAAATCTTTGGGGTTTTCAATAGTTGATTGATATAAATGGAAAGAATAATTTAAAATTATATTAAAGTAATGATGTTAAATTCTGAAACGGGGTATTTTTCGTGGGGTTACACAATTTGCTAGACTGTGAGTTTTATTGCATAGATCGTAAGCACCGTTTAGTTTTTACACAGATAGCCGCAACAATGGCAAAAAACCAGTTAATAGATACTTAAGTAATTAAAATAGTTGCTATAAATGAGCGCTCGGCTTGGCTAAAACAGCTTTTGACACTTTGAGGGTCGCCATGCCAGGAAAACCGACCGCAGCAACCACACAGCTCTTTCCAACGGCTATTTGGCTATTGGGGTATTAGCCATAGTCTCAGCAATCATGAAATATATAGTCACGAGACTTGAACTACTTTAGCTTGGAGTGGAACAACTGCAGCTCAATCTCTAGAGAGTTGAGTTGAGTGATCTCGAGGGGCGCCAGCGCATTGAAGGCTGTCAAGTCACTTAGCTCTATGTGTGTGTGTGTGTGATTGTGTTTGTATGTATTAGTAGGAGTCGGCCAACGCGTTTTGATCTTTACCCTGCATTTATGTTGGGGTTTTTTATTTCGGTTTTTCTAGTTTATTTTGCCATATCCCTGGCTAACTGGCTGGCATTATCTAACTTATGTACAAGTCATAAACTGGGCGACTTGCTATCTTAAATATAGCATTTACAACGGTACACTAATAACAATATACGGTCTAATCTTTATAGCGCGAGTTATTCAATGACTTTTGTACCGGAGTAGCAAAATTTTACCTCTAAAAACAAAAGTCTCGCAACGATAGAAAGATAAGATTTCCATTTTCTAATTGCGCAAGGAATGCAATAGGATAACAAACTATATTCGATATAAATCTGACAGCATGTGATTCAGTTTATTGAAGTCGCACGCTTCCAATCCCTCAAGCGGCTTTAATTGGGCTCCGAAGGTGTGTCATCGAAATTCGTTATTACGAGTATCTTAATATCTTAATTGCTCGACCAGCTCATTAATGGTTCAATAGCAGTCGCGAGCGCCGCTTTATGGAGCCTTATATATATATATATATATTTTTTTTTTTTTTATTATTTATTTTTGTTTTGAAAGTACTCGTATATGGCAAATTTCCCAAACATTTTCAGCTTTTTTAAATGCCCTAATTATATGTACTCAGTGCGATATCATTTACAATCCTTATAAGCATATGAAATATGATAATGAAATTATAAAAAAAAAATTTAAAAAAATACAAGCAGCTGGTCAGCGGAGGCTTGCTTAAATATATAATATATTATTAATATGAATATAAATATATATATATATATTTGCTGTATTTTGTGTACATGCAAAACCCGTATAATTATTTCATGTGCACAACTCATTAAAAGTGTGAAAAGCTGGAAGAGCCTTCAACACGCGAAGTGTCCGCTTGTCAGGTGAATTAAACATTTAATTGTGGCATTTTTAAATATTTGCTCGAGTGTTTCCTAATGAACGCTCAGCTCAACACAGCCGGGTCCAGAAGCTGGGGGCGGGCCTTTGTCCAGCCCAAAGCCGATACACATGTCTGTCTGCCAGGCATTTATAACTTCTATTTATAGCCCGGCAATTTATAAGAACGGAAGTAAACGGCACTTGAACAGCTAACAAGTATGCAGCTCTCCTGCATTGCCGAACTGTAGCGCATTCCGTGTTCGAGCATGCCTTGCAAACGGGTATTTGTCTGTCTATTAACGGTTTCAGCTCGGTAGATGACCTACTCTCTCCAAACACTTGCCACATTCGCAATCGCTACAATTTCTAGTATTGAACAGCCCCACAACAAAACGCGAGACAGAACGGGTATTCCCGAATATTAAATACCCTACCCAAAAACTATGGTTACTGTTTTTATAAAATAATATTTTAATCAGATTTAATTTATAATCAATTATCAATACCAAATATCTCTGAGCTGCTTTTCAAATAATCTAATCTAATAAAATAATCTTCATATATCTATCAATCAAAGATCTCTCCATCTATGCTTTACTTGTTTCATACCAAAAGTAATGTACTCTCCGCGAGGGTATAAAAACTCACTAGGCAGCTCAAACTCAAACACAAATACACAAATACAGACAAATAAATGCAAGCCCGACAAAACACTCAAACACTCAAACAATGGAACACCTTGACCTTTCATGTGCAGGTGTAACAATTGTTTGGCTAATTCGTTAACCTTTTGGATGCCGACAAGGCAAACGCAAATAAGAAGAATCCATGATAATCACAATAATGGCCAGTCTTCAGACCACATTGATAAGATTAGACTTAGCCACGGAATGAAAGAGAAAAAACCGCGGGAAGAAAGAAGAAGAAAAAAGTTGTATGCAGATGCAAACAATGTTAAGTTCAAATGGAAGCTGTGGAAAATTTTGAAGCAATTAAGTGCTTAATTTAAGTGCCCATAGGCAGCAGTAGCGAACAATTTGTTAATTATACGAAGAAACTTTTAAAATGCGCATATTCAAGCCCATTTAAGACACAGATCGAAATTAATAAACAGGTTCGAATTTCTTTCGTTTCAAATGGGCTTTTAGGTTGTTCAAATAGTTTCTAGTGCCTAATGGGCATTCTAAGTATTGAGAGCTTTGGCCAGTGTCTGTTCACTTATTTTCATTGATTTAATATATACATCAATAGTTTGCATAAATAAACAAATGCACAAATTTTGCTGATAACAACGTTGAAAGTGAAAATATACCCAGTGAAGCGCAGTAAATGAACTCGGATTACTTAAGGCTTGCTGTTCAGCGTGTGCTGCATACTTTATTTATCTAGTGATTTTCAAACAAATTGTTTCTTTTGCGCTGTTCTTTAAAATAACAACAATATGACATTGGTATGTGCGACCAGTCAACGAGTCTTTAACAAGTGTTTTTGCAGCATTGAACGCGACACACATAAATAGCGCTTTGCGTGGCCGTTGACCTTATGACTAACAGTTTTCTAAATATTTATCCAAAAATAGGTAGCTGTAACCTTAAGCTGATACTTAATTGGCAAGAGTACATCTCTGCAAAATTAAATATTGTAGAAGGTTAATCCATTTTAAATGTTGTCGGCTAAGCCGCCAATTAACGTGTTATCGCGTGGTATATTATGACAATCGGCATCAGTTTTCAGTATTTTATTGGTTTTGGTCACTCTTTTGCAACAGCTGATAGTGTTGCGAAACAACCACCCACCGTAGTTAGCTAGAGATGGAAGCAATTAACTTAACAATGTAGCACGCAGCAATTAATTAACAACATTTAATGCGCATTATAACAATCTGTATTTTTAATGCACTAGTTACGTTATTGAATACACTTAAAGATTTAATTTTTAATGCGTGTAACATTGTAGGTAGCTAGTTTCTTCAAAAAATATTTCGCTTCCGGCTGTGCGTGTTGTATATCGTAACAGAAAATTGGAAGACATGTCCATCTCTAAATCTGCACACTTAGTTTTGTTTTTGTGCTCGAACCAACTTAATAGTTGGAGTCGGATGTCGGAGGCTTAGACATGGCAGATAGCGACGATACGATATGGCTAGAAATCGGTATTAATCCTCAACACATTGTTTGTGAATCAGACGATGGTCTCTACAAGCTGATATGCGATAAGGCCTGGCTACAGTCGCTCGAACGACAACGCAAACTCGCCCCCTTCACACACTGGCCGCAGCTAGACAGACGGGCCCATCCCACGGGACCACTGGAGCATCCCTGGACGCGCATTCTGGTCCAGACATATCGCAAACAGCCCCAGCGCAAAATCTATCCACTGCCCCCGCGAGGAGGTGCTGGCGTTGACTCAACGCCTCTTTCGCTCAGCTACTCGCAGGCAGTCTCCAATGTTGCCAACCGGAACTTCAAGCAGCTGTGGGAGGCAGCCTACAAGCAGTATGCGGGCGCCCACATCAAGCAGTGCCGGCCAACGGCCGGGACGCATTCCAAGCCGCCGACACAGACCGGGGGCGGTTACCTGCCGCACGACGAGGGGCTGCGGGAGTTGATACAACGCATCTACAGCTGCCCGGTGCTCCACTGTCAGCAGGCAGCAGACGATGGTGACGGAGCGACGGCCAGTGCCGACCAGGACCTGACCGGCGATTGTCATGCAAATGTGCTGCCCGCTCTGGTGGCCATTGAGACCAGCACGCATTTCTGCGTCTTCCACTATCCGCCAGCGCTGGAGTGCAGCCTGTATGACTGCATCACGTACAGTCCCGCACTGCTGGGCCGGGGCTACAACAAGACGCTCTTCATAATCTATCAGTTGCTGCAGCTGGCCCGGTATTTGCAGGCGCAGGGCCTGTTCCTGGGCGATCTGCGACTGCAGCACGTGATGCTGCGCGAGAATCTCTGGCTGCAGGTGCTGCCGCGCCTGCAATGCAACCTGCTGCTGGGCGAGCAGTCGGCCACCGTGGACATGTCGCCGCTGAGCTGTCCGGAGCTGCCCGAGTCGCCGGAGCAGCTGCCCTCCAGCAGCACCATCGATCTCAAGCTGGCCTACGATCCGGGCCAGTTCAATCTGCGCGAATACTGCGAAATGTGGTGCAACGGGCAGCTGTCCAACTTCGACTATCTCACAATACTCAACAATGCGTGCGGCCGTAGTCTAAGCGACGCCGCCCATCACCACATCATGCCCTGGGTGACCGACTTTGCGGGACGCAATGGGCTCAACTGGCGTGATCTGACCAAGAGCAAGTATCGCCTGAACAAGGGCGACGTCCATCTGGATCTCATGTACACACACGCCAGCCAGCACGCGACGGCGGACGCTGTCAGCCACGTGGAGCAGATGCAGGTGGCGCATCATGTGTCCGATTTCCTCTCCGAGATCACGTACTTCATGTACATGGCCCGGCGCACGCCGCAGTCCATTCTTTGCGCCCACGTGCGACCCATTTGGGTGCCCGCCGAGTATCCGGTGTCGATACAACGCCTCCAGGAATGGACGCCCGACGAATGCATACCGGAATTCTACTCGGATCCGATGATATTCAAGAGCATACACGAAGACCTGCCCGACCTGGAGCTGCCCGTCTGGGCCACCTGCCCGGAGGACTTCATTTGCAAGCATCGCGAAGCCCTCGAGTCGCAATACGTCAGCGAGCGTCTGCATCATTGGATTGATTTGAATTTTGGGTGCGTTAAGACAACTTTTTTAGAGTTTGCTCTGTTTCATATTTCCTTTTTTCCTCCATTAGTTACAAACTCAGCGGCAAGGCGGCCATCAAGTCCAAGAATGTCTGCCTCAGCCTGGTGGATCAGCACAGCAATCTCAGTCAACGCGGCATCGTCCAGCTCTTCACGCAGGCCCATCCGCCGCGTCGCTATGCCTCGCCCTGGTTCAACAAGTCGGCGCCCAGGCTCAACCAGCTGTATGGCAACAGCAGTGGCACAGGCAATCCCGGCGCCAGCCGTCGCCTGGCCAGAAGCACCGAGAATCTGCAGGCAGCTGCGCTGAGCGGCGGCAGCAGTTGCCGGGAGGGCAGCTCGCCGCGAATGTCGCTGCGTCCGAACGAAGAAAATACCAGCTCGAGCAGCAGCTTCTACAACATGACCAACTTCATTGAGCTGCCGGAGCAGTACAATCCGGCGCTGCTGCTGCAGCAGCTGGAGACGCTGGAAACGTTCTATGCGCGCACCTTTCCGCAGCAGCGCGCCTCGGCCAACCCGGAGGAGAAGATGATCAGCAGCGATCTGCTCTTCGAGCACAACTCAGCAGAGCATTCCTTTACGAATCAACTCTTCGCCTTCGACGCGACCCTTCCAGCGCGAGGCAGCTCCAAGAATTTGCTGGTGCCGGCCGCGCAGCGTCAGCACAGCCTGCAGCAGCTGCTGGACGAGTGCCGCGCTCGAGATCTCCAGGTGCTCGGCTGCCTCATTGTGGAGCTGTTTGCGATGCAGCGTCTGCGTCCGCTGCTGACGAGCAACGGGCCAAGCGCCAGCTTTGAATGCCGCCTTGCGGCATGCCGCACGCTGGCGCAGCTGCACAGCCAGGAGCTGGCCAAACCCGTGCGGCATGTGGTGCGTCTGCTGCTGCTGCCGCCCGACAGCGCCGCCCAGGCCGGCCAGGGCCTGCCGCTGCCAATCAGCGCCGCCCAGCTGCTGGAGCCAATGTTCACCCAGGCGCTGCTGCCCTTTCCCAGCCACTACATTGCCGTCTACGCATTTGTGCGCTCGCTGCACGCCTTCCAGCTCAACTTCGAGCTGCTCGAGCTGCACACGCATCTCAACTGCAGCGGCGGCAACGAATGCGTCCGCTACGCAGAACTGGATCGCCAGCGCGTGCTCTTCGAGCGCAAGATCGCCGAGTGCAAGGTGATGTCCTGCTGCGCCCATGTGCGTCGCCTGCTCGAGCCGCAGTCCTATGCCTACGAACAGTTTGCGCCCGTGGAGCTGCTGCTGCCGCACATCATTGATTTGTTGCGCGACGAGCGCACCTCTATACTGAGCGCTTGGAATCTGTTCGATCCTGTGGCCCAGGCGCTGGGCGTGGCGCAGACGCAGCAGCATCTGCTGCAGCCGCTGCTCAAGCTGTACGACGTGGAGAGCAGCGCTCTGGCGGACGATGCCGCCAGCTGCGGCAGCAGCAGCGGCAACAACAGCGGCGGCCATCTGCGCTTCTCCTCGAGCAGCTCCTTCAAGTCGCGCAAGTCCGTCAAGCTCTATCACCACAGCTTCCTACTACGCCTGATCGTGCGCTTTGGCCTGCGCTGCTTTCTGGCGCACTTCATAGCGCCGCTCATCGAGGCCGTCGGCGGCTACAAGGAGCCGGAGCAGGGCAATGGCTATCACTATCACAGCGGCGGCAGTCGGCGCACCAGCAAGAATCTCAGCTATGCCGTCGAGGAGCCGCCCACAGCGCTGGCCGAGTCCAAGCCGGACATCGAGGAGCTGTTCACGTTCGAGGAGGATCAGGAGAACAAGTCCATCGATTCGTTCGACATGCGGCCCTCGTCCACGGCCATTGCAGAGGAGGCACGCGAATCCGACGGCAGCTCACCCGACAAGCTGACCATCAACGAGCTCATGTACGGCGCCAAGCTCTCGCCCGACAAGCTCTCGCTGCAGAGCCAGGGCCAGACACCGCCCACCGGCGCGCTGGCAGCGCCGCTAATCGGACCCCGCTCACCCACCATTGAGATACCCGCCAGCGGTATTCGGCGCAGCTTCCAGCTGAGCGCCATCGACTGCGACATCGGTTCGCGCAAGAGCGTCGACAGCTTCGAGCTGATCAGCCAGGTCACCAGCGGCGCCGCCGTCAACGAGTCAACGGAATCGGAACCCCAGGCGGACATTGTCGAGGGCGCTGACTCGCTGCAGGCGTCGGTCATATCGCGCATCTCGGAAGCGAAGGCACTGCAGAACAATCGCATCAGCGAGATGAGCGCCGAGAGTCTCGTCTGGTTATCGCATCGCCTGGGTCCGGTGCTCACCGCCCGCCACATAACGCGCAATCTGCTCAAGCTGCTGTCGCTCTGCTATGTCGGCCAGGAGAACCTCCTACCCGAGGTCGAGGCGACCAGCGGCAGCGACCTATCAGCGGACGCCGCCAATCTCAACTACTTCAGCATCGCCAATGCCCGCGTCGTCGGCGATCGGAGCGCGGCCCGCGTTCTCGAGTGCCTCATGTCCATTGCGGGTAAGTCTGCAAGTCACGCGAATGACATCATTCATTGAGTGCAGTTTTTTTCTTTGTTTACTTAGTCTGCTATTAGTCACCATTTATTAACTTATCTAATTGAATGTTTGTCAATATGGTAAATATGTAAAGATGTTGACCTTTTAGCTGAATATGAATTCTTGAACATATAATTTATTTTATACGAATTCAATCTCTACAAACCAAATTTAGCTAGTTCTGATCAAGAATATACTTTTCGGGATCGTAGATAAATCTTTGAACCTTGAACCGTTCAGCTATCTTCACAATCCAATTAAATTCAACTAATTTATGGGATCATAGATCTCTCTTTCTGCCTTGATTAATAATATTGAATTAATGATTTTAAGTAGCATCCACAGAGTAATTAAAAATAGAATTTAATATGATGATTTAAAAAATCCTGTATTAATTGAATATTTGTCTATGTGATAAATATGTATAGATGTCCGTTGACCTTTCAGCTGAATATGAATACTTGGACATATACTTTAATTTATTCGAATTCAATCTCTACAAACCAAATTTAACTAGTTTTACTTTATGGGATCGTAGATAAATCTTTGAAGCCTGAACCGTTCAGCTGAATGTGATTACTTGGAATTAGAATCCACAAAGGAGTTAAAGAAGAATTTAATATGATGATGATTAAAAAAATCCTGTATTAATTGAATATTTGTCAATATGTTAAATATGTAAAGATATCCGTTGAACCTTGAACCTTTCAGTTGAATGTAAATAGTTGGACATATATTTTAATTCATATATATACCTACTTAATCTCCACAATCGAAGTAAATTCAACTACTAATTTATGGGATCATAGTTCTCTCTTTCTGCCTAGCAGGTTGAACCGTTAAACCCGTCTGTTAAATGTGAATACTTGGCATAGACATACATACATTTTTATTCATGGGTATTCAATCTCCACAATCGAAGTAAATTCAACTAATTTATGGGATCATAGTTCTTTCATTCTGCCTGCCCTTGATTAGTCATTTTGAATCAATGTTCTTTAGAGGTTTCCACAGCGGGTTTAACGTATAATCAAATATAAATTTTCTGCCCTTCTATTATTATAAAGCAATATTTAAAAGGTCCTACATATCTTCTTCATTTTCTTATCTAATTGAATATTTCCGTTAAACCTTTCAGCTAAATGTGAACACTTGGTATAGACATATTTTTTAGTTCATGCTTGAAGATTGAATTCACAATCCGATTAAATTCAACTTTTCTATGGGATCGTTGATCAATCTTTAACTCTTGATTAATAATTTTGAATAAATGTTGTTTAAAGGTTTCCACAGAGGGGTTAGCGTATAATTTATTATACAATTTCTGCCCATCTATTATTATAAAGCAATATTAATAAGGTCCTACATATCTTCTTTATTTTCTTATCTAATTGAAAGAATGTCAATCTAATTAATATGTATTTACATAGTTCTATTTAACCCCGTCTGTTAAATGTAAATACTTGGCATAGACATACATTTTTATTCATGGGTATTCAATGTCCACAATCGAAATATATTCAACTAATTTATGGGATCATAGTTCTTTCTTTCTGCCTGCCCCTGATTAATCATTTTGAATCAATGTTCTTTAGAATTTTCCACAAAGGGATTAACGTATAATCAAATATATATAAAAAAATACCTGTCTTAACTTTCTTCAGCTTCAGCTGATGATGTGAATATATTTTAATTCATTCCCATTCAATCATCACAATCCAATTAAATTCAACTTCTCTATGGGATCATAGTTCTCGCTTTCTGTCTGGCAGGTTAAATCCATTAATTAATCAATTGGATCTTGGGTTAACGTATCATTTTTTTCTTGATGATGTTTAAAAATTCCATTCTAACATTTGTTCTTCATTTTCTTGCAGCACTCTACGGGGAAAACTTTCTTCTCCTGCAATACTTTCCGCACATTAGCGAGCTGATCGGACTCTGCTCGAAGCGCATGACGGGCAGTCTGGAGGGAGCCATCATCAGCTCGCTGCAGCTGGTCAAGTACATGCTGCCGGGCTTGATGGACACCAGCATAATGGAGCACCTGCAGCACATTCTGCTGGATGCAATACTGCTGCCCGTACTCCGGCTGCTCAGCTCGACCAATCTGCTGATGCCCAGTGGCTATCTGGGACGCTCGGTGCTGGCGCGCAAGTTCCTCGACGCCTGCTATGCGCTGAGTGTGCGCCTGGGCTCGGACATGACGCGGGAGCATCTGTGCCAGTCTTTGTTTGCGCCGTTCTTTCTGATCTTCAACAAGGCCTTCGGGCAGCCCAACGACAACAGCGCCAATCTGGCCAGTCCCATACCGCAGCGTGCGCTGGAGGAGCTGAGGGACGTATTCGGGCCGGAGTTGGCGCACACCGCCTACTTGGCGCTGCTGCGCTTCCTGGGCGAGTCCATTATGAAGCGCACGCTGAGCAACATGGATCTCGTGCTCACTTTGTGTCACGAGCACGAGCGCCCGGACACTGGCCAGGCCAAGACGCAACTCAGCCAGTCGGCAGTCGTGAGTCCCGTGGATGTCCCAGATGCGGCGCCCTGCGGAACGGCAGCAAACAGCTTTGGCACACAGATCGTTGGCAATCGGCTGCAGTTGCCCAGCAGCAGCATGGAGCTGCTGGACATGGTGGCCTACAAGCTGGATCACATGCCCAGCACGCGGCATCTGAAGGGCAACTGGCTGGCCTACTGGCGCTACGAGACGACGCGCAGCGAGAAGGACAACCAGGCGCTCAATCTCAAGCAGATACGCCTGCAATCCTTTGTGGGCCACACGAACTCGGTGCGTGCGCTGTACGCGCTGGAGAACGAGAACAGCTTCATATCCGCCTCCAAGGACAAGACGGTCAAGCTGTGGTCGCTGCGCAGCGAGGGCGACGGACGCAAATCCACCGCCTGCCAGTTCACCTACACGGCCCACAAAAAGTCCATACACTCGCTCAGCTTTCTCGAGTCCCTGCGCTACGTCGTCTCCTGTGACTCGGGCGTGCATCTCTGGGATCCGTTCATTGGACGCCCACTGGGCATACTCGATGCGCCCCGCTACAGTGCGGTCACCGTCGTCAAATGCCTGCCGTCGCACTCGCCGCTGGTGGTCGCCGGCACCGCCGAGTCCACGGTCAGGATCATCGATGCCCGCTCCATGCAATACGTGAACGAATGGCGCGTCTGCAATGCCGCCCTGCCCAATGCCACCGTGCGCTGCGTGGCCGTCGCCCCTTCAGGCAATTGGCTGGCCGCCGGCCTCTCCTCGGGCAGCATTGTTCTGCTGGACACGCGCACCGGCACCGTGCTCAACTCGAGGCGACCCATGGAATGCGACCTGCTGCAGCTGACGGCGCCCAGCGATCAGCTGTTGGTCAGCTCGGCCCTGGATCACAGCCTGGCCGTGTGGCATGCCGTCGACGGCATACTGCACTATCAGCTCAAGTAAGTCAAACTGAAATAACTTTTGCTAATTCAACTCTTATATATATATTTATATATGTTTACCGTTTTCAGACCTCCGCCGGAACCTGCACATTTTCTGCAGTGCGTTGGCTCCTCGCTGATCTACGCCACCACTGGCAACCGTGTGGGCGTCTATGCGGATGTGACCAACTCGCACGCCCTCAACACGGTGACCAAACTGCGCTCCGAAACATTTCGAGGCGTTCTCACCTCCCTCGCAGTCCTGCCGCTCAATCGCGCCTTCCTCGCCGGCAACGAGAGCGGCAACATCGCCCTGCTCTGCTAGCCAAGTGCAACCACGATATTACCACGCATCAAGACAACCATATATATGTAGTTTTAGTTTAGCATTCGGATCGATGCTATTTGGTAGTGTTAAGCAATAGTCTTCGTATGAGTTCTAATTGAATGGCACCAAATATTATTTTAATGCAATCGTGAACTTGTTTGAATATACTCGTTCCACACTTTAGACGATTTTTAGCTAAGATTTACTTAGGACAAGTGCTAGGCGTGGACGCGTCTACACTGCAATTCAATTCCACAACAACGTGTTTATCTCAAGTGTTAGACTTAAGCAATATTGTTTATAATTTAATTGGTAAAGGTAGCTATACACTTATGTTTTGTATAACATAAATAAACCATTTAAAACCTAATGTTTGTTTATCTTTAATATACTTCCCCTATTTGTTTTCTTTAAAGAATGTCATCATGTTCAACGGTTGGGTTTTCCAAATTGAGCATTATTATTAGGGATAGCTCAATCCGACTAGAACGCGTTTCGAGTGGACGACTTAGGCCATGAAGTTAAATATATAACATTTATTGTCTACAACTGCTTAAAATTTACAAAAAAAAAAACAAATATATTTATAAATATAATTTTTTACCAATTTGAAGAAAGAATTCCAGACTTTTGACTAAGAAATTGTTAGCTGTGCACTTGATACAGGTATATTTTTTTTTGCTGAACATATTAGAATTTTATTACCTTTAAATAATCATGCCCTGAACACTATTGTTCAAAACATCAATGCATTTTCCAGCCATTTTTAATGGATATCAAAGGATATCAAGTTTTGTAATTAACGGAAGCAAGATTTTAAAAAAATGTCTTCTGGAATTTGATTGCAAAAATTTGTATATACTATGCTTTAAAACAGAAAGAGACCCCCAAAGAGCGCATTCAAAAATTAATTTAAATTTAATTGTGGTTAAAATCAAAACAAAATCTGGAAAAATCCATGAATTCTATAATTACAATTGAAGTATTAAAATAAACAAAATTTATTATAACAAAAAAAAATTATGATTAAAAGGAACATTTTTTTTAATATTTATATGTTTTTAAAATTTATTTTTTTTTTTTAATAAAATTGCAATTATCGAGCGACCACTGTACCTCTGTAGTGACACCGTTTAGCACCACTGTACCTTTAAAGCGTTATAGTTAAGCCTCCTTAATCAAAGCTCGTATAAAGTTTCAAGCAAAAAAGAATTTTGTGTAAATAAAAACTAAAGTTCAAATTTGTATCCACTCTCAATTTAAATTTTGTTCACTACTCCGACTTTAAGGAGTGCCAGAGAGCCAAACTGAAACAAACTCTGGGCGCACAGAACCTAAAAGAAACCCAATCTGGGTTATTTTATAATACATTTTTCTTTCTTTTTTTGCCTTTGATGTTTTGTAAATGTTTTCTCAATTTCCTCATCCACATCGCCTTGAGTTCGGGCGATGAACTTGGAGCACTGAGTTAATCAACGAGTTGCGATCTCGAAGGCAGCCACTTCGTGTGTGCGTTTGCCTGTGTGTGTGTCTGTGTGTGCGAGTGTGTGTGTGCGAGTGTGTGTGTAGGATGTATACTTGAGTATATGGAGACCGCATTGCATTTATTTTTGGGCGTCGCGACGTCTGGCAACGCGACTTTCTGCGATGCGACGACATTTCGCTTGGCTTCTTTTTATGGCAACTTTTTGCATTGGCATTTTTGTTGCTGCTTCGGCTGCTGCTGCTGCTGCTGCTGATTTTATTGTTGTGGCTGCATGCACTTTACGGCAGAGTCTGGGCGACGTATGCGTAAGACAATGATTCTGGGCGCTTGTTACAATGAGGATTTGCAGAGGACAATAGTGCGTCTAACCCAGAAGTTGGAGCAACTCCACCCAAAAGCCCAAGCCCCACGCGTGTGCCTCGTTGCATCCATGGTGTTCTGCCGCTCTGCCCCATCCACTGGATGCTTCACCTTGAATTCAAGGAATCGCCGCTGAGAGCAACCGTGCGTAAATGCATTTGCATCGACAGCGAGAGAAAAAGCGCGAACTCAACTGGTCCAAGGCAACAAGTTGGCCCTAAGCATTGTTTTTGTTGCATGTTGCAAGGCGCTGGCTGCTAACATGCTGCAAGCTGATGTTGAAAGTGGTTCGAAATGGAAGTGGGCAAAGTAGAAAGTTACAATAAATGTTTTCTTTAAAAATCCAATAATAATTAGACTAACATTTTTAATAGAAAAATGTAAATATATTAAATAAAGAAGAGCTAATTAAAACTTAAATTGACTGATGATTAATTACATATCGTAGCATATTCAAAGCAAATATAATTTTAATAAGGGAAAAATTACTTGAAATATTTGTTTATTTTGAACATGCGACAAGTGCGTTAACCTCAGCAGCAACAACTCAAAACGATTCAAACACAAACGTCATGATCACGCAATCAAAATTAAATATACATGCATACAAGCACACACATATATGTACATATATGCACATATATTTTTATATACACAACGCGACACAAAAGTATGCGGGGAATTTGAAATTTCCGAAGAATGGTTTTGCATGAAATTTCACTTAGTTGCCCGAACAGGCTAACAGCGTTCAGCAGACGCCATTGTTATGCTTGGAATGCTTTGGCATTGGATTGGAGCGTGTGATGTGTGTGTGTGTGACGGGGCGAGGGCGCAGCGGTGGCAGGGTTGTCAGAGCGCGCGCCAGAGCCAATATGCTGTGGCGCGGCATCCAGCGATCGAATCTGGCAGCCCGACAACACTGCCACGCGTCCGCAAGAATGTCGACGTTGTGGTTGAGGTTGCCGTTGAGCGATTGAGGTTGAGGTTGAGGTTGAGGTTGCCTCCAACAAAAAATATGTGTGTTGTTCGAGTGTACGTACACAAAGTGGTGTTGTGGTTCTTACATAGCCAGCAGCATTAACATGCGCGCTGCAGGTGCGACTTGGCGGACAACAGCGGCGTTGCCAGAGTAGCAGCAGCAACAGCTGTGGCGGCACTTGCGGCGAGAGACAACACTCAAAATGACAATGTTACCAACATACAAGCGAAAATTAGCAGCAGGCGCACAGGAATCACCAAGTGGCGAATGTGTGGGCCAGTGTGGCCCGCTCATATTTATAAATTCATGACAGTTTATGCCATCAATTTTATAACTCACACCCGTTGCCGGGGGCGGCGAGTCAATAAATTCTCAGAGGCCGACTACGTATTTTATAGTCGCGCATTGCAGATCTGACATAATAACTAAGAGGCGCGCAGAATGCGTAGCTGCTGGTCTGTTAGCTACATAGACAGTCGAACTCGACAATGCTGTTACCTACCATTCATTACCCCAACTGAAATCTCGGGCTCTCTCTCTCTCTGGCTGTACAATTAGCTGGCAGCTCTGTAGCCTTTGTGGGCGTTGCTGCATTCTATAAAATCGAATTTTTAACGTTCAAATGCTAACAGAGCCACAGAAATAGGCGTAGCGGGCGACTGTGATGTCTGCCTATCGATTTTCGTCATGTTAATTTTCGCGCGCTCGCCGCCTGCTAGTTAACAGGCGCCCACCCCATGAATTGGCATTACATATTAGGATTGCCAAAATAATAGCAAGACGATTAATGGGCCACACTGCGGGAAAAAAGAACAAGCCAGCGAGTGTAATGGGTGCAAGCGAGTGAA
Source organism: Drosophila lacertosa (assembly GCA_004143845.1). Lineage (NCBI taxonomy): Eukaryota > Metazoa > Arthropoda > Insecta > Diptera > Drosophilidae > Drosophila > Drosophila lacertosa. The sequence continues at coordinate 165,133 of SCDZ01000072.1, read as the reverse complement.
GCGAATGTGAAAGTGACGAGTGCAAGCGAGAGGGCTGTAGGTAAACAAACATGTGCCCGGTTGCCAACAGGCATGCGCAAACAAATGCACAACCTGTGCTATACAATGAATTTTGGCAAGTTTTTTTAAACTGAACTGCCATTTGGTAGCCACGTTAGTGCATCCCTTTCCTGCCGGCCTCTTCAGTCAGCCCAATCCACACGGTGAACAACCCCTTTGCAAATTCGCAACTGGCAACAAATCCTCTTTCACTCAGTGCAGCGGTGCGAGTGAAACAACAGCTGTGTCGACAGTGCGATGGCGGCAATTCCGAGTAGGCAATTTGGAATCGTTTAAATTTCGAAAAAGAAAAAAGCGGTTGCAACCCGCCCCGTAAAAGGCGTCGCAGCGTACAGCGAAGTGCTGTGCGCCTGTTCGCAAACGATTAAATTCAGTTTAATCATCCACTAAACAGCTACGAGATACCGTTTCGTTCGTTATTATTATTATTACATGCAACAAGTCGCCTGTCGCTCCACACTCACACACACAAACACAAATGCACGCACACATGGTAAGGGAAACCACCGCAAAGTGGTGTCGAATCGCTTTAGAGACCCATTTGCGCGTGCCTTTTGTACGTACGGACGAAATGGGGAAGTGTTTTCAATTGAGTGCGCAAATTGGATTATCCAACAATGAGGAGCACAGAGCAAGCACACATTAAACGAATGCAGGCAGCAGCAGCAGCCCAGTCACAGCTGAGACATCTCTAATCCCATACACAGCCAAACAAACGCTTCGCTCTCTAGCGCCTATATTCATCTCGCTCGCACCTGTGCGCTGTTTCTAACATAATTTCTATTGAGTTTTCATTGGAAATCTAATCGTGCTGTGTGGAAGAGCATGCTGCTAAATCTCATGCAGACCTAGTAAAAATGTTTGTTGTTTCTTAAAGAGCAAGAAGAAGCCCCGGCCCCAGCGCGATGTGTGCTCGTGTGCGCGTTATTCAGTCGTGTCATCGTCTGTCTGTCCGTCTGTATCGTCCATTCGATGTTGCTGGGCACAACGCGACTGAGTTCGCAGTCCACCCCTCTCATTCCACATCCTTGCTGCTAGTCAAACACACACACACACACACACACGCATTTCTATGGGCTGGCACACAGATACACACGCACACTGGCGCACGCCAATCACTCGCTGCGCTTTCTCAGCCAATCACGCTTTCAACTCGACGTAGAAATGTTGTAAACGGCTGCTAAAAAAGCTGTTCACCTGTTACCGTGTGGAACATTCGCTGAATTGAAACGCCGCTGTTGGCCACGCGGATTGGTTGGATGTGCGCAAGCAACAAAGAAGCGCAACTTTTTCAACTTCAACGCAGCGATTGCTGCTGCTGCTGCTGCCGCCGTTTCGGCTGTTGCTGCGGGCAACATTCGCAACTGGCGCAGTCGCGATGTTTTTGTCGAATGAGAAATGAGAAAATTTGAATTGCCTTTTCAATGCTCGATGCCCGCCAACTGGTGGTTGAAACGCTGCCCACTCATTGGACGCTGGCCACTGTCAAGCGGCAATCAATGGACACTGTGCGCTGTTGCCAGCGGCCCACGAAATTTTATACCTGAGCGTATTTAGTGGAAGGTGTTACCATCTACTGTAAAAGTATGCACACACGATCTTCGGCTTTTCTACCGCTCTCTTTCTAGCCACTGGCTGCTATAATACAAATTCCACAGCTCTTTTTTAATGCCAACTTTTTTTGGATTTTATATTTTTGGAACTTTTAGTAGTTCATTGCTTGCACGCTACAACTAACTATATATGTATATGTATATCGTTTATGTCCCTTTGCTTTAATGCTTATGTCCTGTCAAATTCATTAGTTCTGAACGCTCATGGCCAACGTATCGCCGCTCACGCTGGCCACGCTCTCCTGGCCGCCCGACGAGGCGGAATTGGTGTGTTTCTCGCGTATGCCCAGCCAGGGTAGCCGTCGTTCCAGTTCCAGGCGATACTTGGGATGACTCGTGGCGTAGACCCAGGGATCCAAACAGGACACCGATTTGCAGGCCAGCATGGGCAACATGGATATGAACGGAGTTATCAACTGCTGCTCGCCAAAGCAGCCAATCAGCGCCACCACCGAGTAGGGTGTCCAGGCCAGCACAAAGAGCATATAAATGATGAGTGCCGCCTTTGCAATCCGGAGTTCCACGCTCATGGAATCGTTGCTGGCATTGGCCGAGAGAGATTTCACGTTCATCTTCTTGGCCTGATCGGCCAGCATGCGTTCATGGGTACGGACATGGGTGAACAGCTTGTAGTAGGAGACGAGAATCATGGTCATCGGTATGGCATACGACCACACAAAGATGGTGCGCACAAACAAACGATTCTCGTCCGTGTTGGTCAAGTAATCAAAGCTGCAAGTGGTCAGGAAGCCCTCTAAAAAAAAAAACAATAATATAATCTAAAATAACGAGTGATTTAATGATTAAGGACTCGCCTGGCTGAAAGTGACCCCAGATCCTAAACAAAGGCAGCACCGAAAACGGCGTCGCCCACAACCAGGTGAAAATGATGCACATTATAATCTGGCCGTAGCTCAGACGTCCATCGATCGGATTCGATATGGTCTTGTAGCGATCAAAGGCTATAAACGCATTCGTTATCGAGGCGCCCATGCCCGAGATGCCTCCGTTAAGCGCATAGATATCGCAGCCCAAGTCGCCACCAACGATGTAGCCTAATGCAGCATTAATCAGGTAATGCGGCATGTTGGTGCACATGAACAGATCAAAGATGGCCAGATTCAGGATTAACAAATTCGAAGGTGTTCGCAGCGATTTGGAGCTGTGTGGGAACAAGCAAAGGGAGATTATAACATAATAAGGATATATATATTTAATATAATAAACATAAATATGATTTATACTTACGTAGAGAAAATCCAGATGACCAGGCCATTGCCAAAGAGATTGAGGCTCATGAGCACACAGAACGCTATGTAGATTCCGGCGCGGTAGTAAATGGGCGGCGAACGGAATCCACGCCAGTGGGCGTGGACCATGTGCTGGTATTCGGTCGGATAGTCGTGGCCCAGTGGCAGCACAGCGCCAGCTGCATCGCCAGAGCTGTCGTTGAGGTAGCTGGCGTAGGGCGGTGGCCCGGCAAACGCGTCCTGGCCAGTTAGATACATTGTGGGTATGTTACACTTGGACTGTGGACTGCTTTGGGCGACACCACATGCTCTCCATTGATGGTTCGCCTTTGGGCTGACCCCCGACAAGCTGGGCAGCGGCATTTTTATAGTGCTCCCTGGGCGAGGGCATCGAATTTAATTAAGGTGATTAAAAGTCTTGGGAAGCATGCTCAGCCCGGATTAGTTGGGGCTTAGCCGCGCGCCTTAAGACATTTTTCTGCGGCTTAAGTTACGCACGCGGCGAACTTGAGGCGACGTCGTCAGTTGGATTCAAATTCAAATTCTGAACGTCTCACAACGGTTTCGTCACTCGTTCTCGCTCGCTCTCTCGTCTAAATCGTAAATTGTAGCAGAAAAATACGACCGAACTTTTGTGCGAAATATGACACTAAGTAATAAGCGCGCAGCAAGCAGCAGCCAGCAGCAGCCAGCAGCTGATTGGTGCGGCGACGAGCCGCATTTCCATTTCCGCGGGTCTTTTGCGGGCTTCGACCTGTTTCTTTCAAATGCAAAAATGCGCACCGGCGCACAGCACTGCGGCGCGGGCGACGCGCGAGAGCGAGACAGCGGCTGTGCTTCGTGTGTTGTGCTGTCGTGACATCTCACTCACGCGTTGCATATGGTTGCATTCGCTGGCTGCGAGCGCTGAGCGCCTAGTTGGTTCGGCGCTGTCATTTCACAATGACCCACCTTCACGACGAAGTGTTGACGACTGACAGGATTTTTGTGTGTTGGTTGTTTGTACAACAAACGTTTATTGCAGCAACAAAAAACAAGAACAGCAACATTTTCACTAGGCGGCCAGAAAGCACAGCCCAGAACAAGAATAATATGCTTATTTGTTTGTGTTTGCCTGTATTGGCATATGTTGTTGTGTTGTGTCGTGTTGTGTTGTGTTGTTGTTTTGTGTATCCGTAACCAAGTGGAACTTCATGCGCCCTACTCCTCAAATGTAAGATACAACCGATACATAGAGTCATACAATAATTTGTGTACTGAGAATTGAGGAAATATAGAACTCGCCTAGTTCGCTTGAGAGTTTGTCTATATAAAAGTGTTATACTATAGTTCCTGGTATTACTAATTTATCTTCTCTGTCAGGCTATTATTTTATTATACACCACCAACCTATTGTCTGTATATGCCACACCTTAGTTTGTGTACCGCATTTGTCAGAACACAAGGCTAACGACTCGTTCTCGTTCTCGTTCTCGTTTGGCTCAGTTGGTTTCGCCTTGACCGTAATTTGAGGCCGTTCCCATTGCCAAGTGAAGGACGCACCTTGAAATCCAAGGACTTTGTGCGAATTGCGAAAATTCGCAAACATTTTCGGCTGTCACTGGGTCAAAGCAATATTTTGCGAATGCTTCGCCAGTCGAGCACAAAGTTGATGACATAAGCAGCTGATATCGTTTCGAGTGGCATTGAAACTCACGGAACAAGTTTTCGTCGCGTGCGAGTTAAGGTTATTTGGGTAGCATTGCTGCCTGGAAAGGGAGGGGGGGGGGGGGGTTTAAGGGGAACAGCAGCTCGTACAATTCACTCGATGCGTGGCAGCCAATTCAAATGAACTCTCGTCGGTTGTTTTTTTTTGTTGTAATTTTATTTTTTGGGGGGCAGCCAACGCATTTCGGCAGCGACAGCCACTTGCTCTGCGTTTTGGGCGCCTCATAGCACAGGTTGTGATTTGAGCTTTTTTGGAAGCTAAGGTTAAGGTTACCCGCTAATTGCATGCTCGCGCTAACGGTAACTAACCACACTCAACACGTGCACCGCCAGCCGTTTCTGGCACCACAAGTGTCATCGCCGGCGGCTACAGAGACATGCTCGTATTTAATATGCATGTCCGTCCCGTTTTAATTGTGCGGTCAGTCAGGCCCCAAAATCCAGTTTGGGGAACAGGCGCACACAACCCGGCAACAAGTACCGCCATGGCCCCAATGCCAACAACCGGCAACAGAAAGAAGCAGCCCCGACAACGGAAATCGTTAAAACAAACAGCTCCCATGTACGCGGACGCGGAAGGGACTCGCACGTGATGCTTATCGGATGATGGGATTTGAATCGAGAATACATACAATTACTTATAGATGTATTTAGAAGAATTACTCTTATAACTTTTGCATTGGTTTCAGCTGTTTCCAATTATATACCTATTAATAATAATAAATAATAATTAATATGTAAATATATTCTTATCATTTAATAAACTTGGTTTACCTAGAATATTATTATTAAATTTTTATATTAATATTTAATTTATATTTATTTAAATTCTTAAAATAATAAAGTTATTTAAAATTAAAATTACTATAATTATTGTTTTTTGTATAATTTTATTATTATTTTAACTTCCAAACAATTCAAATTTATTTAAATATTAAAATTTTTTTATTGTTTTTTTTTCGTTATCATGATTAAGCATTATAAGATAAAGGTTTTGATTAATTGATTTCTAATCATATCTCCTAATGTGTCATTTCATAGAGGAACATAAATATGTATATTTTAGATTAAAATTTTTAGTTTGAAATTTGTTTTTAATATGGTTAATAAACTCAGTAAAGAGTGTGCTTAAGTTTTGTCATACTTGTTTTTAGTTTTTTCTTATAATATATGTATTGACATGTGTTTATATTTATGTGAGCACATACTTATTTATAAGTAAGCGCCTGGTAGTTGTTTCTGCCGCAGCAGCAGGCTGCCATTTTTCTAAACAAAGAAGTCAAGGCAATCATCAATTGCTGACCACGCGCTGACCACGTACAGAAGAGCGTTGGAGCAGCTCCAACGGCACAGCACGCATACAAACTGGTTCTCGCTGTTTCAGCAGCTTCTTCTCAAACACGCACACGCATACAAACAAACATACCTACATACATACAGAGGCATGTGTGTATGTATGTAAGGCTATGTATGTGGTGTAGTTTGACTTTTATCTTTTTGGTTGGGGCACGCAACAGTGACAATTATCTTCATCTGGGCATGCTGCTTGCCTGTTAGTATGCATGTGGGAAAACGTTGAACGCCCACAATAATAGATATTTTTTACTTTGTTTGTTTGTTGTTAGTTGTTGTGCGTTGTGTGGCGGCTGCTGCTAGTTATTGCTAGTTGTAGTTGTAGTTGTAGCTGCCGCCAACGTTTTAGCCGGCTGCCCACCGCTCGCGTTTGCTGCGAGCCTAGCTAAGTTTTGTGCAATAAGCAAAATGACGGGCACAAAACAAAATGTCCGGGGCCCCCAATGTGTCGCTTCCGCTGCCGGGGGCCATGATTATAAAGCGCCATTGCAATCAATTTCAATTTCAATTTCAATTCCAATTTCTATTCGACCAGCCCCCCCCCCCAACATTCGCCAGCAGACAGACAGACACCAGGAGCCACAACCACAGCCATCTTATCGTGCTGGTACAGTTGCTGCTCTGTGATGTAGTTGTAGTCGCTGCCGCAGCGCAACAATTGCGAGTTGGCGTCTTTTCTGTTGGCCTGTGATGCGAGCAAACAAAATGACTACTCAAATTTGCGCAAAATGTTCGTGCGACTGCTGCAACGTGTGTGCCTGGGATGGGCGGGAGGGAGGGGCCGAAGTGCGCTGTTGTTTGTGTTAGAAACTCAAACAAACATGTCGCTGTTGCTTTTCCAACAATTGTGTTTGTGTGTGTGTGTGTGACGTGCTATTGCTGCAGAGGTTTTTTGTTATTTTTTTTTTTATGTGACGCTTGGCAAGTTGCTGGGGGCATGTCCGGGCGCATTTGGGGGCGTATTCAGCATGTTTGTTGAATGTAATTGCCGAGCTTGGCCAAGGAAATTCGCAATTTGTCAGAGCGCCATCTGTGGGGCGTCATGGCAACCTGCAAATGAAATTGCCGTGTCGCTAGTCAAGCCCCCAATTAGTGACAAACATGTTTATATACAAATCTTAGCATACATATGAACATACATACGTATGTATCACACACACACTCGTACAAAGGGCATCGGCCTGTATGAATTGCTTAGCAACAGCTGTTAGCCTGCCTCCAGGCGGAGAAAAATTATATAACTCAGTCAAAATTACAAGCAATTAGCTAAACGCCAGTAATAATCGTTTAAGGCTACTGTTACTTCATTTAGAGCAGCACTCGGCAAAAGAGCAAACAGCAACACACTCAGCATGCAAACATTCACTCACTCACACACACACGCGCGCATACACTGACGACCAGTCACATGGCAATTGAACCAAACCCCTGCCACTGTAACAGCTGCCATCTCGCTCGCACGCACAACTTGGCCGCACCTTCTCCACCAGTGTTGAATGTGACGAGACATCGTTTAGCTGATTTTGCTGGTCGCTTGGTAAAAAAGAGGGAATTCACTTTTGGCGGGGTCTCGTTTTTCCTGCTTTGTCCAATCGGCCTTTTTGTGGGCGCTGTCTAAACTAGTCCAATTGGTATCGCCCGTCACCACGTCGCAACCCTCGGTCGACCAGTCGATGCCAGTTGTTGATAAGGCGGCCGTTGATAACGGCAATGGGCTGGAGAACTGTTCTTGCAAATTAATTTGTACGGTAGGCGTGGTTGTTAGGCCTCCGCCCACACAACACGTGTTGATTACAAAAATTGCCATTGCGCACACAATGTGGCGAGACACTTGTATATATACATTGTATGTATGTATGTATATGCATCTATATGCAAGTACTTTGATTGCACACAAGCTCAATTATCGATTTATTCCCATGAAAGCGAACAAACACAGTAAGTAAAGTGCTATGCTCTTTGCTCAGCAAAAGCTGATGGGATATTTTGCTTCGGGTGCATTATCTGTGATCAGCATAATACTACTCGTAGCCACAAGACAGCGGCGGCAAATTGAGCAAAGTTGGGGAAAGAATTGCCCCACATGTGCTGGCAGGTGTGTGTCCGACCCATGTGCACAGACCGTGCCAGACTTTTCAGACACGTTCGGTTTTCGGTTCGGTTTTTACCAGGCAAACAGAAGCGCACAGAAGTAACTTGCAAAACGGCTTAAGGCAGCCACAGACTAACATTTCTCTCGGATGTTATTAACAGCGCATATTATGTTGTTGTCATCATTATGCTGTTGATCTTGAAAAACAAACATGCATAATACAGATTGGTGTGAAATATTCATTTTAAGTACTAAATTCAAAAATAATCGGGCAATAGTCAATATAAATTAAAGTTTAATTGACTGACTGTCTGTTTAATAATTTTTAAAAGTCAGAAGAGAGCAATAAATAAACTGCTGATGAGATACATAATAAATCGATTAATTTATTATATTTTTTTTTAGAAGACAAGCGTTTTAATTCAAGTTGCGATTTTCGAAGTGAAAAAACGCGATTGAAAATTCACAGGTTACATAAAGAATTTTGTATTCACGTCACGCTTTTCAGAAAACAGCGATCATTTGGCTCTTATTTTAGTTTGCTATTGAACGGAAAAAACAACTTAATAAATGCATATATTCGTAGATTCGCATAGCGCATATTGAAACGTTTTACATGCCTAAATTACGCTATCATAATGCAGAGCTTTTTAAACAGACATTTAGATGTACATTTGAATGATGTTGCGCGCTGTTACCGATTACCTTTGCTTATATCGATATGTCATGTTCGCACCTATCGATTCTCAATCGTATCGCTTGATGGGCCTGATTTTGTGTGACCGTATTTAAATGAAAATCACAGACAAACAACGGCTATCGAGTTGGCAGGTGAAAGTGGGGCTATCAGTTGAAGCGGACGCGTATCGCGCTATTGCGTTATAGTGATTATATAGCGATTAGTTAATGAAAATCATATGTAATAAGTTGTCTCTAAGGTGAAAGTTCACAGACAGTTAAAAATGTCCGCAAAGACAGCAGCAGCCAAGCCGAGCAAAGCGGCCTCAAAAGAGCCGTCGTCGTTGACCAAACTTTACTTGTTTGGGTACAATGCCGTCCAAGTGGGCGGCTGGAGCTACATCCTGTATCAGCTGGTCAACTACTATGTGCTCCAGGGACCCCAGTTCCGGTCACAGATCACGCTGTGGGATTACACGCGTCTCTCCGTCATCATCTTCCAAAACGCCGCATTCGTGGAGATCCTGAATGCGGTCTTCGGCTTGGTCAAATCAAATCCTGTGGTCACCACCTTCCAGGTGTTCAGCCGCATGATGGTTGTCGTTGGCGTCGTGATGGCCACGCCGACGGGCAAGGTGTCACCCGGCCTGCCCATTGCACTCTTCGCCTGGGCTATTACAGAGATCATACGTTACGGTTTCTATGCCCTAAACATTATCAAAGTGGTGCCCAAGTTTGTGGTCTTCCTGCGCTACACCACCTTCATTGCGCTGTACCCCATCGGCGTGACCGGCGAGCTGCTGTGCTTCTGGTGGGCACAACGCTATGCCAGGGAGCACAGCGTCTGGAGCGTGGAGATGCCCAACAAATGGAATGCCACTTTCTCCTACTATGCGCTGCTCTGGATTGTCATGCTGGGCTACATTCCCATCTTTCCACAGCTGTACCTGCACATGTTCACGCTGCGTCGCAAGATCTTGGGCGGCGACAGCAAAAAGAAGGCCAACTGAACTTTGACCCCGCACCGCAAGCAACACAGTCGCATTTGCACACAATGTAAATTTCGATTTTGCATTTGCCCTTTGGAGCGTGGCCTGAATGCACCTCACCCCAGCTTGACACCGGCCTGGGCTTTAGCTAATTTTAAGTGGTTTCTGTGTACAAAATAAACTTAGCACTTTACTCAACTACGTCGCGCGTGTTATTGAATTATTTATTATTTACTTGAACTCTAACAATAAACATTTGTGGCCCGCCTAGTGCTGCGACCATTGTATTGTCTTTAGATCGATGCCCTCCTGCACCATCTCCCACAACGGCGACATTTCACGCAGACGCTCCACGTGCTTGATGCATTTTTTGGCCGTGTAGTCTACTTCCTCGACGGTGGTGAAGCGCCCTATGCCGAATCGAATGGAGCTGTGGGCCAGATCCTCGTCTGTGCCAATGGCACGCAGCACGTACGACGGCTCCAGCGAGGCTGAAGTGCACGCAGAGCCGCTGCTGAGCGCCACGTCCTTCAGGGCCATTAGCAGCGACTCGCCCTCCACGTAGGCAAAGGACAAGTTAAGGCAACCATTGTAGGTGTGCACTGCATCGCCATTGCGTATCACATGCGGCAGCGCGTCCGTTATGGTGTCCATCAAGCGCTTGGACAAAAAGTCGATCCACTTCTTGTCGTAGTCCATCTCATGCAGCGCCAACTCGGCCGCTGTGCCCAGACCCACAGCCAAGGGTGCCGGCACGGTGCCGCTGCGCAGACCACGCTCCTGGCCGCCACCACTCTGGATGGGTTCGAGACGGACACGCGGCCGACGGCGTACGTACAAAGCGCCAACGCCCTTGGGGCCATAAATCTTGTGTCCCGATATCGACATAAGATCAATATTCATGGCGTTTACATCTAGTGGGATTTTGCCCACGGCCTGTGCTGCGTCCGTGTGAAAGAAGACTTTGCGCGAACGGCACATTTTGCCAATGTCCTCAATGGGCTGTTGCACGCCAATCTCATTGTTGACAGTCATGATGGAAACGAGCGAGGTGTCCGGGGTCATTGCCTCGGCCAACTGCTGCAGATCGATGATGCCGTTGGCCTTGACCGGCAAATAGGTGACCCGGTAACCTTCGTTCTCCAGGGCACGGCAAGAGTCCAGCACACACTTATGCTCAGTTTGTGTGGTAATCACGTGCTTCTTGTTGGTGCCATAGAAACGGGCCACGCCTTTGACTGCTATGTTGTTTGACTCTGTGGCTCCGGATGTGAAGACGATCTCTTTGGGATCAGCGCCAATCAGTTTGGCCACTTGCTCGCGTGCTTTCTCAACGGCGTGCTCGGTCTCCCAGCCGTAGGCGTGTGTCCGCGAGTGCGGATTACCGTAATAATTTGTTAAATAGGGCATCATTGCGTCCAGCACGCGAGGATCCATCGGCGTGGTGGCCTGTGCATCCAAATACAAGGGTCGCCCGTCCATTTGTTCATTCGAAATGTTGAAACGCACTTGGCGCTCACGAAATTCTGGCATGGCAAAGAAATTGTTAATAACTTGCATCAGAAGTTTAGCTTAATTTGTGCAGTTACCTTTTGATGTGGCCGCTGGCTTAGCAGCTGCCGCGGCAGATGAATCCTGCCGTATATTAAACGCCAGTGCGGTGGCATTTGGCCGCAGCACATGAGCCTGCAATCGGCCCAGTACTCTCTGCATTTTTGTACTACACGTGAGTTTGTTTTGCGTTTACTATAATTTATTTACTTCTTTTATTATTTCACAATCTAATCAGATGCAGCCAATGCGTGTCTTTTCCAACACTGGCGTGGCTATCGATGTTATGCAGTCGCAAACAGTGTTGCCAGACTAGTCAATAAAAAAGGCGCTCAGGAAGACATTTAAAAATGGAAAAACACTGTGTATTTATTTGTATTGCTTTATAATATCATAAGACAAAAACACTTTTAATTGAGTGTGCATTTTAATTAATTGGACCAATTTAATACTTTTACGTTAGTTATAAACTTTTATAATTTCACGTCGTATATACATAAAAGCATAAAATATATATTGCAAAAATAGACATATTTAAATGGTACTATTCTGTGGTGTATAATGTTCTTCTCCTGGCTCTTATCATTGTTTTATATAAATGTGTATATATATATATATATATTATATTTGTATGCCTATTATTTGTAATTAGAGTAATTTATACATTTGAACACTTAAAAATTGTCTGTTTGTCAGCTAGCAACGATTTTGTAAACAACTTTAGGCTTAGGGGACTTAATGGATTAACGAGTGTTTGTTTTGTTTTGTTTTGCTTTTCATGCGATAAATCTGTTCAAAAGTGCGGCTTTGTTCGTACGAATTGGTTAAAATACATATATACTAACACAATATTGATAATTTAACAGCAAATAAAAGGTTTCATTAAAAAATAATTGAACTGGTTAAATAAATAAACGTCAACAAATCCGATAACCATTGTGTATTGCATAACCGTCTGTCCGTTGTCAAAGCAACTGCTCCGTGACCAGCACAACGCTCTGCTCAAGCGCAATAGCTGCCAACTCCTTCAACCACTCGTCCAGCAAAACGGCGCACAAGGCCAAATCACGTGATCGCTCCGTGCCGCTGGTGTTGGCTATAATGCCCATCGAGGCCACCGAGTCCAGAGACACTGGCTCCGAGTTAAAGCTGCCCGTCTGCAGACCACTCTCCACGCCGTGCAGCGTGCCCGACGAGTGTGTCGCGGATAATGTTTGCGTGGAGCCCCCAATCGAGCTGTTCGTGCTGCTCCCCGCGCCCGTGTGTGCCTCCTGTCGTGGCTGGGTGCTCAGGCTGGTCTCACACGTGTTGCCTCGCGAGTTATCCGGTGTGGCGCCTCCGCGAGCAACCGCCTCGCCGTTATTGCCACCCACCAGCGTGGATGCAGCGCCTGCAACATTCCAAATTGCATTAGTCGTGTCTCGTGTGAAATATGCATTTTATGGGTTAAACAGCAACGATGAGCGAGAAATTGTAAGCAATGTTATATTAGTGGACACAGTTAGAGCAATATATGTACAAAGAAGCTACAGGAGGCGACAATCTACACAACAGCTTAAACAGCTAACAACTATGCATTTATGTGGGTTTTAGTTAGATAATATTACGGATAAATCAGTATATATACTTATAGAACTTTTACTAAAGCGTGAAATATTTACCGGTGAAGAATGCGTAAATTTGTGATAAGCCAGATGAAGCTAAGATATTCGTAGTAGAAATGTTTTTCATATCGATAAAAAAATAAACAATAAAGAAAAAGAGAGACAAATTTATTATAAGCGACGACGTCTGCAGACATTGTACAAAATCTACGTATGTGTTTCGTGTGGTCTATAACTGAATTCCAATGGCCAACATTTTTGTCATACAGTAAAAATAATATATGAACTTATGGAGGGTATTCAAAAAATGTTTTAAGGTATAAAGCTGACGATTGAGATCCTTTAAAATGCATATATTATTGTTAATTGTTAAAGACACCCTTGGACCAAATCAAATGAATTAGGTGTTAATTATCTAAATTTAATAAATTGAATTCCTCTCAAACACTAAGCTTTAATGTTAACGAACAAAAAGATTCACTAAACGAATATAAAGTCACGATTTTGGTTCAAATGGTAAACGGACAATTATTTTAGATAGTCATGAATTCCGAATGAAATTATTTTTAGCAAATCCTGGCGCTTTTTGATCGATCAAATAAATTGTATAGTTTTATATACTGCCTGACATTCAGGCGGATTGGCCTGAGATGTATAGATTCAGTTATTTTTACATAAGTATTAAAGAAATATCTCCTTCACCGCGATCGTGACAAGACTATTAAGCACACAACATTCATTTTGAGCAAATATCTGTTGGCCATTGGGTGCAGTATTTCAAAATGTATTGTGAATTTGAGTGTGTATGTGTGTGAGTTTAATGGTTAAGATCCCAAAACCGGCTTTGTTCCAACATCCGCTGCTGCGTTTTGTTTTCTTGTGAATTGGTTTTTGTTTTTGTTGTAAAAAAGAAAACAGTGCAATTTGTTAGACCCGAAGGCTGACATGACATCACCTACCCGAATTCGCATTTGTCGGCGCCGAGGACGTCGTGGATCTTCTGCTGAACATGCTGGTAAAGGACTTGGTGATGCTGCGTCGCTTGTTGTCGTTGCGTCCAAATGGGTCATAGGCACTGCTGGGCGAGGCCTGCACGGGCGTAGCTGCCGACATCGGTGCGTAGGCGGAACGTTGCTGCGCCTGTTGCTGCGTGGAATTGGTGGCGTGCTGTAGCTGCTGTTGCGGATGCTGCTGGTGCAGCGGTGAATTGTCGCTGATCTTGCGCGCATTGACCAAACGAAACTCGCGATCAATTAGATTCGAGCGCGCCACGTCAATGATCTCCAGTGAGTTCTCGGCCACCGGCAGCTCGGCATCAATCTGCTGCTTGAGCATGCGCAGCACCTGATGGAACGAGGGCGTGTCCGAGGTGATGGCAATGTCGGAGCGCAGCAGCAGCGAGTGGATGAGCGGCAGCGGATACCAGGCGAGTCGCGTGATCAGCCCAGTTAAATGCAGATTCACGTACAACGAGTTGCTCGTGAAGGTTTGCAATTTGCCCCAAATGGCATTGAGGAAGGGACCTGCGTAAAACGGAATACTATTTTAATAAATTTGCATTGAATTTCGTCGAATTTGACTCACCTAAGCTTACGGTGCCCTGAGCAAACAAATCTTCCGAGAAGTCGAAATCGGTAAGCAACAATTCATTGCGTGCACTGTGCGAAATGCGCCAGGCGTCACGACGTCCACTGCCGATACTGCTGCTGCTGGTATTGTTGTGCTCCAAGTCCGCCTCGCTTGTACCCGTGGTTGTGGTGGTCACATCGTTGGCGTCGTTGGCATCCTCATCGGCGGGTCGCCACTTGAACGACTCATAGCCACTGGATTCGCCAATGGACTGCAGGCTATCCAGCTGCTTCTCGCCCAACTCGCTGGCCGTGGGCACCGCCACCGGAGCCGATGTGCCGAACTCGCTAAAGAACTGCCGGGCCAGCTCCATCGCATGCGCCGTGGCGCGTGTCTGGCCCTGGCGAGGCCACTTCTGGTAGCGATAGCTGTTCGCCCACTTGACGCAGTCACGCTGGCACTGAGCTATGCGGGAGTGCGCCTCGAACAAGTACGCCTGGATGTTGGCATACAGACTGTCGCCCGCATAGTGGCCGTAGTAGTTCCAGTTGGCGCCGATTGTTTTGCTCATTACCGGCGAGGGCAAGCTAGGCAGCATGGCGGGTGCTGCAGCGGGGTCGGGCGGCTGCTCGTGGATGCTCTTCGGGCGCGCCAGGTCGCGAGCGCGCTTCATTACGTCTGGGGTGAGTTCCAGAAAGAACTCGGTCGTATTCAAATACGGATCGATTTTGTTGATCTTGTGACGATGCGAGATGGGCACGTGCTTGCCCGGCAGCATGTACTTCAGCAGCAGCTCCAGCATCAGATCCTCGCAGTGCAGGCCCAGCAGCGTATCGAACAGCGCCATCGTCACCATGCACAGATTGGCGTCCGGCGAATGCAAACGTTCGACGAGTGCATCCAAAATGCGTTCGCCGTCAAACTTCTCCGTGTCCAGCAGAAACTTGATAAAGGCACGCATCAGCCCGGGCTCGGTGATGGAGCGCAGTATCAGGTCAAGATAGGACATGGCCGAGATTTGTGAGTCAATGTTCGTCTGAAAATGTTTGCCCTTCAGTGTCTGCGAATTGGAGCGCAAAAAGTTGTTTCGAGATTTCGAGGCGAGGTGTTTTTTTGGTTAGCTTGGGGTCGGCCCAGAAAGAAAACAGGATATAATACACACATACTATTTACAACGTTTATACTGCCACATATATTGCGATAAAAATTTTAAGTAATTAAAAAAAATTCAATTTTCATTTTGAGATTAAGAATATTTTATTTTTGGAAAAAAAAACAAAACTCTACCGAAAACATTAAAAAAATCTGCACTATATTTGATAGGTCTTCTTTTTTAAATGTCTCATTTAAATACTTTCTTTTAAACGATTTGTTAAAGTAAACCATAAACAGTCTAAGATAAATACAAATAAATGGATCGCGATAACGACTGGCGTATAAACGTAGCAATAGTAATATAAGTAAAAGCAAACACACACTGACACAAGAGCACCGGGGACAAGTTTTGACAAATTTTGAGAACCAACACCACAGAAATGCATCGAAGACAAGTTTTTACGTGTGAAGAGCAGAAGGCAAAGCGTGACACTTACCTGGAGAATGGCCGGTCCCAGCACCGGCACAATAAAGCCCTGGTACATAAAGTCCAGCAGCTGCTGCTTGATCATCTCGTGTGCCACCTGCACCACCGCGTTGCAGAACTCGAGCGCATTCATGAACAGTGTCAGCTCTGGAATTTCGGTGACGTCGTCGGGCGTGATGCGGTGCCAGTCAATCGAACTGATCTCGATGCTGTTGGGCAGGCGTGAGTAGAGCCCGCCCAGGCCGGTGACCAACAGCGGGCAGATGGACGAGTATTGCGCTATGTAGTGGCCGATGTTGGAGTTCTTTTGCGACAGTGCCATGCACAAGAGCAGCGCATCGCGTGCTTGATGACCCAGGCTGCCCTCCCGATGGACGTATGGTATTAGCAGCGAGAAGATGATGAAGCTGACGAAATTAAATATAATTAATATCTTTCATAAAAAATGTATGATAAATCTTAAGTAAGCTCACTTGGTTGTGGTGCCACTTTTGGGCGCTTGCATGCTGCCGTTTTGTATTTGCTCCTGCACCTGGGTTTGAGCCGAGAAGAAGAACAGGTCGAGCAGATGGACATTCTGCATGAGTACCACACACAGCTGGTTCAGAAGGATCACTAAACGTTTCTCTAGGTCGGGCGGAAAGATTTCGCCCTGGCTGGAGGCGAGAATTTTGAGCAGCGGCCGCAGGAACGGCTCGTGACAGAGCAGCTGATGGCGCGAGTGACTCACGAGCAACTCGTAGAGTTTAAGCTGCTCCAGACGCACGGCGTTCGCATAGCGACCCGTTGTGCTGGCCCACTCGTACAGTTTGTCCAGCAGATTCTCGCTGAGCAGATACTCCAAGCAGGGCGCTGCCGGCGGCGCAGCATCCACTGTGGGCAGCGACACCTTGTTGCAATGATGCAGCTCCACCAGCAGCAGCGTTACCATGTAATCCAGATGCGAGACCACGCCCAGCACATCATCATGCGTGGGCGGGCCCGCATGCTGGATGATTTCGTGCGCCTGCTGCCAGTGCTTGCAGAAGCTATCATAGCAGGCGCGTGGATCACAGTCTGTGGCGGCGTCTATTGGCCGCTGACGCAGCGTTGTTGCAGCGCTAGAGCTGCCGCCACCAGAGCCACTGCTGCCATTGTTTCGCGTCAGACTCTGACGCAATGGACTCGTGCGAAGCCAGCTCATTTTGGGTGCGTTCCGTCCGTTAGGCTGTCAGCTTTGGCGGCGAAGTTGCGATAAGTGTGGTAAGTTTGGCATAGATTGTTCTTATCTCGCAATTTGTGCTTTGTCCGAACTTTGTGTGAGTATTTTCGTTCCCATACATAAATACATATAAAAAGACTTTAGAGCTGAAATACAAAAACATGCCAAACCCAGATAAGCTCTGACCATTGCATCGTTAGCAGTAACAACAACAACAACAGCAGCAACAATTGCAGCAAGAGCAGATATATATGTATGTATGTGTGTGTGTAGCTGCATATACACTCTCACTCTTGCAGATGTATTTGGGCTAGAGGTGCATCCAATCGTTCTGAATAGGCTCGTTTGAACTACTTACTTTACTGAACGAACTAACTATTTCCCAGTTTATAGTTCATCGTTGGTATCATTCGTACGTTTTTTATTTTTTTTTGTTTCTTACACTCAATATCATTGAACTGATTGAATATTATTTATTAACTTTTCAATTTATGCAATTAAAATGCTGATCTAATTAAGAAATTCGTATGCTCCAAAAAGTGTTGCTGAACTAAGTCTATAAACTGAACTACGTTGTACAGCTCTAATTTAGGCAGGCGAATGAGCAAGTGGCGTTTGATATTCACTGAAGCGCTGCAAATTTCTGTTGCTGTTGTTGTCAGTTCGCTCGCTGATTTTGCTGCTCACCTGATGGATTTTCATAGGCGTCTTCGTCATCGCCTGAATGGTTCTTAAACCAGGTGTTGCCTCTTAGGCTCTTTTCAACTATGCTCTGCTTATTTTTTTTGGCACTGGTAATTTACAGCGAAAAGACGACGTCAACGACAGTTCGGGCCCGTCCTTGTGCGCGCGTTTGGCAGGTGGAAAATACGCAATTGTGCTACTTATCACGTTAAACAACATGCACAGTACGTTGCTTACACATTAATGCCTCATTATGGATTATTTCGGATTGGTTTTACGCTTGATTATTGCATTTTTATAAATATTTACAACAAATAGAAAGTAATGAATGAATGAATTGGTGGTAGTCAAACGATATATAGTGGTGGTCGCCCGATGACGATTAGCGAAACTATTGTGAATTGTCATGAACAACACTGATGTACCTGCAACCGATTGTTTGTTTAACACACTTTCATACAATGGATGTACATTTTGCGCCCAACATATCGATACTTGACAAATTCAAAGAAATTATTTGTGCTTGTGCTGCATTTGAATTTATTATTTGATATTAATAGACATACACTTTGATTTAGCATATATTTATGCAAATTACAGAGTTATATAATAAACAAGAATTTTACAAAAGAAAACATCAGCATATAGAAATATGCAGTTAATAGTATGTAAATATAGTCAACCGTTTCTTAAGCTCTTTGTAAACAGCGTTCAATTGCGGTTTCTTCTTAGCTTCATAAAACCATTAACCAAGTTAGTGTTGCACGATTTTAAAATTCTTTGTATGATTTTGCTAACAAATAACATAGTTAAATAAATTGTCTCTAGGAATTTTTAATAATAGTATGTAAAAGTTGTAGACGAGCTAAAACAGTGTGGCCAAATGTTAACTCACATCGGCAACAGCGACTGACTGAGACTGTTAGTTCGTGAGCTGGGTCTCTCAATAATCATGGATTGCTGCGGCACCTGGCTATCGGTGCTAATGCCCAGGCCAGCGTATATTTCCTTCATCACAAACAGAATGGTATCCTCGGAGCCCCTATAATAAGGCGTCAGCTTAAGTCCATTTCCAAGTGGAATTTAAATCAACTACTCACCAGTAACAAACGTGGCTGCTCAGTGCGAAGATGTATTCATTGATGAACTCCAACGGCGCCTCCTGCAGGACATAGTCCACGCGTTTCGAGTCGTTCAATTTACCCAGTGGAAAGTCGAGTTCAATGAATTCGGGATCTGAGGTTGTCGTGGACTCCGAATCCGTCCGATTTCGCACATGTGTCGAAGTCGTCGCCACGGACAAGTCGTCATGGTCTTCGCATTGTTTTTGGAAAACCTGCGAAGAGCTCTTTAAAATTGGTTAATTTGGTCTAATTCGGTCAGCAATATTTCATTGCTATTAGCTTACAGCGTTGACCTCCTTTTCTAGCGACTCCTCGGCCTCCTTCTTGACCTTGGTGACGGTGGCCAGGAAGTTGACGCTGTCCAATGTGGTCTTGAATGTATCCATAAATCTTTGCTTAATGTCCGCCCCCACTCGTGTCATGGTCTCCTTCAGCTCCAGATGCATGCGCTTGCGTCCTTTATGATGCGGTATGAGTACCGGGCGAATGCCTTTCATGTCCGGATTGACCAGCGCCTCAATTCGATACGCCACCGGATCGAAGGGATGGAATATATTGTAAAAGCCCGCACATGTGGGTAGCCTGAAGTCGAGGCCAAGCTTATCGATGCCGCGTATTGTCACAAACATGCCAATGGGCGAGCCCAGAGCAAAGAATTTCTTGGGATGGAATATCAGCTGCGTGTAGTTGATCACCGGCTGTCCAGTGCCGGCCGGGCCCAGGCCCATGGCATAGCTGACCTGCTTGGGCAGCATTTCATCATTGTTGGGCAGTTGTACGCTCTTCGCAACGATGCTCTGCTTCTGCGGCAGTTGATCGGGATTCTCCTGACAAAAATAAAGTTAACATATACAGGATAAATGGTAAGGTCTAAAGGGAATTTATTTGGGTTCAACCCTGACTGGTTCTGTACTTACCATGTTTTCTTCTTCGCTCTCCTTGAGCGGCTCCTGGTGGCACAGCAGGTCAAAAAGTATCAGCGAGCCAAGACTGTGGCCAGCCAACGAGACGCCGCCATTGAATTCGGGATGTCGCATTCGGTACTTCAGGTAGACCTCGTTCAATGCATCGGCCACTGTGTTCATAATCTTCTGACAGTACTTGGGACTCGTGTAGAAGAGCACGTCCAGCAGCGTGTCGTTAGTGAAGTTGCGCAAACGCGGTATGGACTCCAGAGTGATGGACTTGAGCTTCTCATCGATGCCCAGTTCCTCGGAATGCAGATGGCCGTGCCATTCGATGGGCAGCACTTCGACGCGGCCAACTAATCCCATGTCCGTGGAGTTCTTGTAATGTGACTGCACCAGCTGTTGTGCAATATTGCGAAAGTCGTCGACTGCAAAGGAAATTGGGTATTGAGAGACAGCTCAAGATTGGGAAACTGAATGCAGGCTTACCGACTTCTTCGACATTACGCATTTTCAGATCGCAGGCGGAGCCAATGCCGTGCACCATGAACAGCAAATGGTCAACGCGCTGAGATTCGCCCTGTTGTATTTTAAAGTCGTTCAAGTCCCGTTTGACAACCAGCGGCCGCGTGGAGCTCTGCACGCTGGCGCCCCACGTGTCGCCATTAGATGGAGGCATAAAGTGCACAATGACGCTGGGTCCGTGCATGGTGACCTGCTCGCCGTTGCCCAGTGGTATTTTCTTATGCCATTCATTCGTTTCCGTGGACCGTTTGTATTCCACCTCCAGCGCAGCTGCTGTTGTCTCGGCATAGGGCACATACTTCCCATCTGCGGCCTTGTAGAACCAGGAGCAGCGGCGCACCTCAATCGCCTTGCCCTCCCAGAAAACGGGAATCTTCGTGCGCTCCTTAATATTGACGTCATAGCGACCACCCTCCACGGCCACAATGGACGACGAGTCAGCGTCTTCTGTGTGTGTTATGGATAAATGTAAAGGAATGATAAGGGTTTAGGGTATCGCTTAGTAAGGTACACCCGAATTGATCCTTCCTACTTCTTCTAGAATCAATAAGTATTGGTACTTGGATTTTTGAATATATGCCAGAAACCATATATACAGATCTAGATTACTATCTGGGGTAATTACCCCCTGTATATATAGGTCAGTTGGATGGAAGCTCAGAGTTTTAAAAAAAATGAGACAAATTCGACTAGAGCAATCCTAGCAATCCCTTGGTTTTTTTAAACTATGCCAGTAACTATGTACACAGGACTAGATAACTATGTGGGGTAACTACCCCCTGTATATATAGGTCAGTTCGATGGTCTGTTCAAGAACAGAGTTTTATAAAAATCAGACAATTTCGACTAGAGCTATTCTATTCGTCTGCTCTTAAGAATAAAATCTAGAATCGATAAGTGAGGGTACTTGGTTTTTTAACCTATGCCAGTAACTATGTACACAGGATTAGATAACTATCTGGGGTAACTACCCCCTTTATATATAGGTCATTTGGATGGTCTGTTTAAGCTCAGGGTTTTGTAAAAATCAGACAAGAGCAATCCTATTCGTCTGTTCTTAATAATAATCTAAGCAAGCAACTTTCGTTTGCAACGTTTTTGGCTTGATTTAGCTTGGGATCTTACCGCTGTTCAGGCTGGTCTCCAGCAGCGCCGAATCGTAGTGACTGAATGGAGTCCAGACGAACTTGCCATCGACGATGCGTTTGTAGAACCAATGTGGCAAAACGGGTGTATAAACCTGGCCATGAAAACAAAAGTCAGAAAATATATGATAAGGGAATTTATTATTGTATTAAGTTGTGGACTTACGATTGCCTCGACAGTTGGCACCACGGCCTGACTCTTTTCGTTGGCCATTCTCAGCTGCTGCAGGATTTCCTCGGGCAGCTCGCCCTGATGCAGTTGCAGCAGATAGTCGGTCTGACGCTCGGGTTGCTGTGCGCCTATTGGATTTGGGTTTGCCGGCGTGGCGGTGGAGAACTCCGAGCAGGCGGAAGAGGGCGGCTCGACTTGGTTGGAAACGGACGTTTGAGAGCGTTCCTCGAATTGTTTGGTCGGCAAGCCGCTGTGCACAATATCGTACTTGAGTTCGCCGGGTGCGGCAGGCTGATCCTGCAGCGGTGGATTGTTGAAGAAGTTCTGAATGCGTTGATCCTCCTGTCCCTGTCCGCCAGTGGCGAAGTGATCAAAGAAGTTGGCCGAATTGCAGCCAGTCAGTAAAGGCGCCTGCGGCTGTGGTGCGGGCTGTGCGGCGGGCACTGCTGCCTCTCCGGAACCGCCGAAATAGCCAGAAAATGAGTTAACACTAGAATTTTGACAGTTGTTGCCGGTCGTGTTTGGGGCCTGTTGCGTTGCTTGCTGGGAATCGCTGATTAGTTGCTCAAAGCCAAGTGCGTGCGTCGCAAGGGGCGTGGCCGCGTCGCCTACGGGCAACTCCTGTGCCAGCGCTGGTGGCGCTACGTTGCCCTGTGGCGGCAACTCTGGAAACTGAGCCACCACCTGCTGCGTTGGCTCCTGTGGTGCTCCAAAGAAGCTGAAGCTGCTGCTGCTGCTTGCCGCCGGCGTAAAGAAGCTCTGCAGCGGCGATGGAGCGGCTGCTGGTGCTGCCTGGACTGCCTCGTTGGCTTTGCGGAATGGATTCGCCTGGGAGTGACCGCTGGCTGATTGCCTGGTGGTGGGTGGTGCTGTCGGCGGTGCGAGAGCTGCGCTGACGGCTTCTGTCTCCGGCAGCACGGGCTCAATGGTCTGTGCCTCGAACAGAACCTTTGCGTCCGGTTCAGTGCTGGGCGCAACGAATCCTATGGGCGGTGGCAGCAGCTCCTGCGGCAGGGGCGTGGTAATCGTCTGTGCAAAGGGATTGAAGAACGTGGTTGTTGTCTGGGTGCTTAGAGCGACAGGTGGTAGCTCCGAGGGTTCGTCCTTCGTTAGTTGCGGCGGTGCAAACAAATCGCTTGTGGTGAGTACAACTGCGAATTGAGGAACTGCTGGGAGCACTGCAGGAGTCGGATTCTCCTGAGCTGTTTCGGCTGTTGTCAGTGGTGCAAAGAGGTTGGCGAATGGCTGCTGAGCGACTGTTTCTACAGAGCCAGCGAGTTTCTGCTCTGTTAAAGTGTTCGGACTAAAGCTCAGGTCAGCTGTGTCAGTTGGTCCTGGTGGATAGAGTTCTAATCCTTTAGAGGACTCAGTATTAGGTGCTGCTGGCACAGGCACAAATAGTGGAATTCCCTGATCGAAGTCAGTGCTTGTAGCTATTTGTGCTGGTGGATACAAAGCCACTCCTGGCGAGACTTCCTCAACTGACGAAGTTGATGGAGCTGCAAGTGGCGGGATATCCTGGTTGGGTTCCTGAATGGATGTTTTAATTGGTGCCTCTTGAGGCGTGAAGAGCGTGGCTGTTGCTCCAGGCGGATAGAGTGATAGTCCTTGAGTAGTCTCAGCAGCAAACAAGGGAACTTCCTGTGCCAATTCCGACTGTGGACCTTTCTGCTGTGTTGTTGGATCTGTCACCAGTTGCGGAGTGAACAGAGATGCCGCTGGAGCTGGCGGATAGAAAGGCACGCTCTGCGATGATGGGAATAACGGAATTTCCGGAACAGGTGCAGCTGGAACTGCGGTGACAGATGTCGAAGCAATTTCCTGGGTTAGAATTGAGGAGCTGCTCGGCTCTGTGATCTGTGCCTGTGCAGTAAAGTGGGAGCCGACTGCGGCTGGTGGATACAATGGAACTCCTTGCAGTGCTTCAGCTGCTGAGCTGGGAAATAGAGAAACCTCCTGAACGGCTGATGTTGGTACGAAGAGCGCAGCACTTGGTGGCGTCGCTTCCTGACAGGGCTCCGCTTGTGGAGTGAAGAACGAAGGACCTTCCTGGCTTAATTCGGCAACACTTGGCGCTGGCGAACGAGCTGGCGCAGTTGGCGCAAATAGAGCAACCTCCGCTGCTGGTGCACCGCCAAATGGATTGAATATGGCCGCGGGAGCAGCTGCTACGGGCGCAAAGGGCGTGGCCCCAAATCCTGTTTGCTGGCCAAAGGCGGCTGTCGATGCTGCAGTCTCCTGCGCGGTCAGCGGACTCTTGTAGAGGCGTGTGCCCTTCTGTAGGCGGTACGAGGCTTGTGCCGGCCCAGCTGCTGGTGGAGGAGCGGCTGCCGCCGGTGGTGGCCCAAGAGCTGCGGTGCTCTCGACTGGCGCTGTCTGGGGAACAGCCGGAGGATAGCCAACTGTTGCGGGCTGAAGGATAGCCGGAGGAGGTCCAACAGTTGCTGTCTGCTCAACTGGCGGTGGTTGAGTCAGGAATCCTGCCGGTGGCTGAACAACAGCTGGTGGCCAGGCGGCTGGCGTTGGCTGAGCAGCGCTCGCTGGCGTAAAGTAAGCTCCAACCGCGGGCGGAGGAGTCGCCGCAACTGCGGGCGGATTGAAGAAGCCTCCAACTGAAGGCTGAGCTTCAGTGGGCGTGAAAAAACTCGGAGCAGCGGGCGGAGCTGCCGCTGCTGGTGTGTAAAAGTTCGTTGGCTGCGGCGGAGCGGCAGCTGAAGATGTGCTGATGTCGAAGTAGCCACCTGTACTGACAGGATTGGACGGTGGTGGCTCGCTGGATCTGCCTGTGGCCGATTGCACCAATCCCGAGATGTTCTGCAGGACACCCGAGGGTACTAGATTGGTCAGTGAAAAGAGACCACCGACCGATTTGCGTTCCTCTGGAACGGGTGGAGCAGGTGGCTCGAACGAAGCTGCTGCTGGTTGTGTGGGATATGGTGGTGTGTGAAAGGGAAGGGTTGCTGGCACAGGCTGATTCTGTTGCTCGGAGAAACTAGGTATGGGCGCGTAGAGCTTCTTTCTGGCGCTGATACGATACGTGTTCTGTCCAGCCGACGTGGGCGGCAGGGGTAAAGCGCCAGCTGCTAAATTGGGCAGCTCCGTGGGCGCGTAGAATTTCGGTGGCTCTGGTGCAGCTTCGCCCAGGACAGTCGGTGGTGCGGCGTAGAAGGGCGCAGGTGCAGCGACTGCTGGTGGCAATTGTCCGGCCTGCTGTATGTAAGTGGGCTGTATGTCCAATTGGGGCTGCGTGGACGGCGACTCGTCCGTCTCCCGGCTGCCCGCGTAGATGCGTTTCGAGAAGGTGGAAAACACGTTCGAGGCCACCGAAGGCAACGCTCCAAACGAAGACGCCGCCTGGCTAAGCAGCGAGTCGGAGGCAAGCGGCGGCTCTAGCAAGGGATTTGCATTCGCATCCGCGGCGCCCTGATAGGGATTGTTGGATGTGTTTGCGGCCACTGAGTCGTCGCTGCCACTGGCGTTTAAGTTGATCTCGTCGAGCGATTCGTTATCGTCAATGCTCGAGGGCTGTCCAACGGTCACCAGCGATTTGGGCTCTGCAAGTTATAAAAGAGATAGCAAAATAAGTTTTGCTCGGCGCTTCAGTTTCCGGAAGTAATCGACGCTCTTTTTGGGCTTTAACCAAAACAAACTTTACAGTCGCGTTCGCCACAAAGAACGCTAATCAAAATCAACGCGGCCTTAAACTGGTTGTTATCTAGTGGTCAGCCATGGAGCAGACCCAAAGATAATCAGCTAAAAAGCATTCAGTATCTAAATTAACTTTTAACTTTTAGTAGCTTAGGCTATTTATATTTTTATTCCTATTACTTTTATTCTTTATTACATTTGCAGACCGCACTTAGCATTAAAAACTCTAACTGATCTCTCTTTGAATGAAAATGTTGACATGACAAGCAAATCCATCAATTTAGGTTGGTTATTAATATTTATTTCTCATTTTATTATATATTTAACATATTTAATATTTTTCTATTAAAGTTATTGGTATTTTGAGCCGTCTTTGTTCAATTACCCAACAACTAAATTGATTCGAATATCAAGTTAAATATTTATGTGCCAGTGCCCGTCCGCGTCTCATAAAAAGCCAGAAATTGGCATTAGCTGAGCTCAAATGTCATGACATTTGAATGCGCCAAGAAGTTAGTTGGTTAGTTAGTTTGCCGTTGTGTGTTAACTGCTATCATCTTTGGCTGTGTGTTTGTTGTCTTTGTTGGGCCAGAAAGAAAGTCATTGCAAGTGCAGTTGAAGCTGGGTTGAGGGCTTGGGGCTTAGCTTGGGGGCTGGGGCTGGGGCCGGGCCATAGCAAACGTGCCATTTGGCTGGGCAAGCGGCGTTACTAAGAATTCACCTCGATCTTAAAACGTGATTCGGACTGTGGACTGTGGCCGCGGTGGCCTTTGGGGTTTTAACACCTTGTTGAAGTCGCTGTAACCAGTGTTCAAGTATTCCAAGCATTGCAATTTGCACTCGTAAATATTTATGCTCGCATTTGGCATATTTGCGAGCACTCGCCACCTGCGCAAGCGATAAGTGCTAGCTGTGAGATCACCAAACAGATCATATCTCACAGTCAGCGCTTAGATTGGCTCATAGAACGTTCTCTGATAGAACTCTTAGAACTCATCAAATGTGATCGCTGCTGCTGCTGCTGCAGTTGCATAACTGCGATAAGCACACGCTGAAAGCTAGCGATAGAGCAGGTACTCTTTCTTCTAATACGACCCAGTTAATACAAATGGTCACGAATAGCTGCATATCCGCTTACTTTGAAACATATTTGACAGATTTTGATTGATTAACAGCACTTCCAGTGTTTATCAACACTGCACTTTTGTGTGACATATCGTTTTGTTTGTTATCGATAACTTTAAAGCTTACAGTTTACCTAATTGAAAAAACAGAATTCTATTAAACAAAACTACATTCTCTGTGTTTTAAAGGGTTTTTATGGTGCTTTTATGGTTCCTACAAGTGGGAAATTACAGTCAAGTAATTGTAAAACTTGACAGCGGATCATTGAAACAACTTTACACAACGGAAAATCAGAATGCCAGCATTTGCATACTAAACGAAAACTATTAATAAAGTTGTTTAGAAGTATTATGCAATAAATAAATAATATATAATTCTAAAATATAATTAAGAAAAACAGCTGTCTTTTTATTTTACAAATGGAAATATACAAAAAATAACATCATAATTTTTAAGCCCTTATATGATTGTTTAAATCAGCAATTATTTGGCAATGCTATTTTTCTATTACCAAGGATCATTTTAAATATAGACACATATAGATAATAACTGACAAATACTAAAAACTAAAACGGTTCTACATACATTTTAATGGCCCATAAATAAAACGTTGCACAATTGCCGCAAATAAAAAACAATAAATTTGAAAGATAATAAAGAAAAAATGTGATCTTTTTATTGGCTTTTTTCTTTTTAGCACTTTTTGCGATGCGCTAACTGTGAGGTATTATGACATATATTTTCCATAAATAAATATACACATGTACGTACATATGCCCATTGCACGGCACTTGACATTGTCGGTTTTTTTGGGGCTTGTTTTTTTTTTTTTGCGTCGGCGTCTCGCAATGTGCTGACATTTTTCGAGGCGTCAGCAATTGTTGGGCTAATGTAACTCCATAAAGCGACCAAAGCAAACAAATACAACAAATAACAATAGCAGCAACAGCAACAACAAAATGTAGTAAACAGCTTAAAACAAAGTTTTAGTTATGGATTGTATTGGAAAACGTTTCGGGAAGGGGGGAGACGAACGTCTCCGAGTCATTAAATAACAGCGAAAATTTCCAGTTTCGTCTTGGGACGTTTATTTTTTTGTGGTTTTTTATTTTTTTGTTATTTATTTTTATTTATTATTTTTTGTTAAATATTTACAAAAGGCCGTAATGACAATGACGCATTTTTGACAAATTGTTAAAACAAATATACGATTGTCTAACCGCAAAGTCTAGGCACATAAGAAAAGTAGAACAACGTTTTTCAAATATGGCCCGAGCCGCACATTAGGCATAAAATAAAAAAAATAAAGAAACCGCACAAAATGAAGAGGAATTCGTTTTGGCATGACATCATAACGATCATAAACGAATCGAGGCAGCATAAGCACTTAAGACTAAAAAAAAAAAAAAAAAAACAGAAAAAAAAAACAACACGTTGCTGCCGTCCGTCCCAAGTGCCTGCAGATAATGGCACTCAAATAAAACAATTAAGGCCCACATAAGCACGTCAAGAGACGATGAAATCATTTGCAGGATACACACACAACACGCACAAACAATAAAGATGCCCCGAAAAGATTGCCAACAATTTGGGTTTAAGCGTTTGCAAAAGGCTCGTGCAGGTCGCATGCCAAAATCGAGGAACCCAACAAAAAAAGCAAGAACAAGACAATGTTAAGAGACTAAAAAAGAAAAAAAAAAGATGAAAATAAATAAATAAACACCAGCTTTGCATTTTTGGCATTGAACCCTCCGGCTACGAAATACCCAAAAAAAAAGAGCGAAATGAAATCAAAATAAAACTCAATAAAATGCGTGCTTGGAACTGCTTGGAGACGATGCTCGATGCTCGAGACGGTTTGTCTGCCAGCGGCAAAACGATGATATAAATAAAATGCACGATTTTTTTCACAGCCACAAAAAAAGAGGTAAATCGACCAACAACAACAAAAAAAAAAAAGAAAAAATTGCTTGTTGATGTTGTCCAAGTATGATGTTATTAAAGGTATTTGAAAGGTATTTTCATATGTTGAGCAGAATTTAACAAAAAGAAGTTTGTATATCAGGCAGATTCCACTAATTATCATATTTGCCAAAGGTGTTTATTAAAGAATCTTTTGGCTCGATAAGCCCTTAGGTTTGTGTTCCATAATTTCATGGTTAGTTTTTCCATTAACAAACTACCAACAAAATTTGGATTATTTATTGTTTACTTTCTTACAGCACATTCCTGTGCCGCACAAACACCATAAACAAGCATTTGAGCCCATGGCCAAATGTGCTGTTAACGGCCGCAGGCACATAAACAAAAGACTTAGACAACGAACTCAGGTAGCAGGAAATTCAAGTGAAATGCTTTTTGCCTCGCTCTGTCACCGGAGTAATTCCAGCTAATGCTTAGACAGTAAGCACAGGATGGGGTGGCCCATCACACAACAACTAAATACACGACCACGCCCAGTTAAAGTCTACTTTGCGGCCTTGTGACGCATTTGAGGCACTGCCTGGTAATTCCAATGTAGATTCTTATGCGCTGGGCTATTTAATCTTATCAATAATATGTCACTAGGGGGGTGCGCCGTGTTTGCTGTGTGGAAACGCATTGTCTTAAAGTCCGTTTGCAACCAATTGTTAAATATTTAAACAATTTATGAGACACACACATGACTACGACTTAAGTTCGACTTGATGAACTGCGACTACAAAAGGGCGTGTAATTAGGCAACTAATTTTAGTAGCACGCCGCTCGTTAGCCTGCCCAGAAGTAACGCGTTTCGCCCACGTAAGGATATTAACAGATACTATACTATATATAATCGTGACTTGCACAGACTCGTACCAGTTCGAAACGTTAAAATCGTTTATTGGGCCTCAAACGCAACAAGTTGGTAAATTTTTTATTGATTAGCACTTTCAAAACGGACAGCAGCAACAACAACATTAATAAAAGGGAATTATAAGTCTTTATAAGTGTGTTTTCAATCAAATATATCCATCATCGCAAATTTAGCGTTAATCAAACATATTTACACAAATTCGAGTCTTCGCGATTGCCAAATATTTAAACTTAATATATTGAATGGGTTTTTCATTTCTTATACAAAAAAAAAGCATCGAGTGTAAATAAATATTCAGCGGAACAAAAACAACCAAAATTAATTGTAAAATTATAACGTGTATGAAAATTGCGTGAATCGCATAAATTCTCAGCGCAAAATGTGCAATAAATAAACTTATTGAAAGTGACCGCAAAAAAAAAACAGCACGGTAAAAAATTAACAATTTACATAAAGTAAAAAAAGAAATGAATAATAGAGCGTGAAATTTAAGTGAATAAAGCTGAAATTAAGTACGTTATATAAATGCAAAAAAGTGGAAAGGAGCGGGTAAGAGGTTCCAGTTTATAAGTCGAATTCATTCAAGATTTTGGGCTTTGCACATTGTTTAAATTTGTTAAACCAGTTTATTAATATTAATTTGTTTATATTATCAATCCCTATAACATGTTTACATTTTTATTTAATGCTTAAAACATTTATGAGTTGCTTCAAAATAAAATAATAAAATAAACTAAACAAGTTTAAATTGCTTCACACTTTGCATAAGCCTTTGAGGTAGAGTCCTTCGACCAACATTTGCTTTAAATGGATTCTTTGTCTTGCTCCAACCCAAGTCTAATATTTGTGTCATAAATACATAATGTTAAATGTTGCAATTAAAAACTCGAACCAACGAACCACAAACCCAAAGTCGCCACATGTTGTGAGCCGCATTGAGGAAGCTCTGAGCAACGCACGTAGGTCACAACGCACACGATTTTATGTGGAAGAAAAAACAACACAATTTAGCAACAACAATAGCAACAATTTAAATTTTGCCCAAAAAAAAGTAGATGAGACGCGGGGACATATTTTTTTTTTTTTGCTGGTGTTGCTGCAACTTCATTTAAAAAGCGCGTAACAAAGAAAAAAGGTTGCGCAAAAACAAAATATTAAATAATAAATAAAGAATGGTATATTTGGCTATAAGCGACAGCCGAATACTCTGTGCGATCTCTTTTAGAGGTTTGTATAGATATATTTGAAAGATTTAAAAAAAAAATAAAACGAATATAGCAGAAAAATAAATATATTCTTAATTTTTTGATTTAAATATAGTTGATCAATTTTACAAAATATTTGAAAACAAAACAAAATTTATAATTAGTGAAAATTGGTGCACATATGACTGAGCAATCAAACACTTAGAGATTATCGGATAAATTACAAAAAAGCTTTAAATTCACTTATTCGTTTAGATTAGCTGGCAAAGTTTTAATACCCCTTGAAATTGAATGTATGACAAAATGAAGTTGTCTGGGTTTTCTTGCTTAAAACAACACCACAAAATGTCTCGTGAAATACAAAAGAATACAAATACTTAGCGCATGAAAATGTCTTGATAGCTGTTGTTGTTCATTTTGCTAACGCTTTGGTTTTAAGCAGCAGCATTGAGAGAACCTTGAGACGCCAACACAACGAACAAGCCACAAAGCGATTTCGTAGTAAAGAAATTTAGCCACAAAGAAAGCCAAGTTCCAGTTTTGTTTTTTCAGGCAGCAGGTTCAGCCAAACTGGAACTGGAACATTAGCTATAGGATTGGATTGTTCGCAATCTTCAAAGTTTGCCGTGCGTACGTCAAACAGTTCCGCATGCATTTATTAAGTTTTAGTAGGTAGTTTTTTTTATTGATAGGCAAATCGATCGCGGCGGACATGCTTATGAGTTTTATGAGCTGGACAGAGCAACGATATTAAATTCGCGACACGCTCCATTTTCAGCGCTTCGTCGGGTGGTCGAACTTCCTCCTACGGCGAGTGACAGACCTCAGTTTGCCTTGCACATTACTTTGTTTTTATTATTATTTGTTTTTGTCTTTTTTTTTTTTTGCATGAATTTTGATGACTTGCGCTGAGCATTATTTTTATCGTTTTGCTTTAAATTTTTTTTATATTTTTTAAATGCGCTTAATGGAATAACAACAAACAAAAAGGTCAACGTGCAAAGAACTTTGTCACACAAAACATAAGCACAAGTTGTTTAAACTTCAGATATCGTGATATGATAACATAATACTTGACGAGGAGAACAGTTTTTTGTCTATCCAGACGGAGTCATTGTACCTTATTCTATTTGTAAACAATTACCATTATGTATATGGAATATGATATAGGGTTATAATAATATTTTTATAATTTTCTACTTTAATGAGATTTTTCACATATGTGCACCAATTAATGTTTAAAATGTAAGAGACAAACAATTGTTCCTATGGTAGGTTTGTGATTTCACGTTTCGTTCTGGCTGATTTTAAATTATCCTTCATTATGCCTAACTTATATAAATTCTAAGTCATTGGGGTTGAGCTTTAATCAGCTTCTAATGGTTTATTCTAAATTGTTATAGTTTCAATTCACCAATGCTACTTAATCGCATATAACAAATACCCACATGGCGCCTACCTATTCAAGTTTGGGGGCCAGCACGTTGGCACTTTATCAGCAGCACGCTCTTAAGATTCCAACTAAACAGAGCGAGCGAAACTGAGCAAAGCGACGGCTGCTGTCGGCGTCGACGTTGACGTCGGCAGCGCTGTTTGAGGCAAGTTGCGTTGAGCTGGAACTGTGAGCAGTGAGCAGTGAGCAGTGAGCGTGGTGTTAAGTTGGCTTAGTTTGTTCGCTGGTCGCAGTTTCTGTGTCTGCTTTCAGTTTCATTTGAGACGTCGTCGCGGCCGCAAGTGTTCAAAGCAGCTCAACAATAAGCAAGCACAATAACACGAAACGTGTGTGTCTCGACTAAACGAACATAAACCAACAAACCAACAGCAAAAAAAAAACCAAAATCAACGAAAAAAAAAAGAAACATTTAAACGGGTTAATCAATAAAGCAGTACAACAAAAGCAAACAGCACGTTGAATTTTGAGTGCTTTCTGCTTGGTTTTTTTTTCTCGGCCTGTCTGTGCTCAAGACTGCACAAAGTGCAAGTGGTTGGTTTTTATTGTTATTGTTGCTTTGCATAAGCGATTTAATTCATAAACAATGCAAAGAAGTGCGCAAAAAGCATAAATAAAGTGCAATCGTTTTTACATATTGAACAAAATCCGGCCGCTAAACGAGTTTGTTGCCTAAGTCATTTGTTTGCCGCCGCCCGTTTCAACTATCCATACTTTCAAAAACTTAATTATTTATAATACTCGCAATTTATTGCTAATATATGCAATTTTAACCGTCCAGCTCGCCACGTCAACAAGAAGTCACCACATAAAAGGCAAGTGGGGTACAAGAAATTCAAGAAACAAAAGCCAACACACAAACAAAAAGAATAAACTTTAAAGAATTTTGTGCTTAAAATGCCAAATGTCAAATTAAAGAAAACAAAATAAAAAAGTCTATAAATCACAGGCGAAAACAATATAATACAAAGAAACAACAAAAAAAATAAACAAAACGAATCATTTACAAAATTACGGCGATTTCAATGTCAAGAAAAATCAACAATAAAACAGCAGCTGCTGCTCGACGGCGCGTGGGTTCCTCTGAGAAGGGTTCCAGCTGTCGAATACGCTAAAATTGCCACAAATCGAGTGAATTTGATTATTGCAACTGCAATTTGTGTTGTTTGCGTTTCAGAAACAAACGCAACTTGGTAGAAAGCAAATAATAAGCTAAAATTTACTGCGCGAAGAGCTCAACACCCTGTAAACGGTTTGTGGTAAAGAAGTACCAAAGAAACCCATCGGTGAAATTGTGTTTGTTTGTCTGTATTCTAGAATTTACTTTGTACTTTATAAAAGCCTAGATTCCTTCGTTTAAATTCTATTTGCCAAATATAGCAAACTGACTTCACGGAAACTAAATGAAAGGTTTTTAAGATGTTAAAACAAAGTTTTTGTTATAAAGAAAAGATATATCTATTGCCCATATGCAATATAATAAGGGAATTAGTTTTTAGCTTGGTTACACTTAAAACCCTTTGCTCTTCCACAACTTAGGGTATCTCAAACAACAGCAAAATGTGCGCAAAAAACGCAATTTGAATTTATAATTTTTGCAATTATTTTTTTTATTAATTTGTCGAGCGATAATAAAAAAACAGCCAGGCAAGTGATATAAAATCATCGCGCATATCTCGAATGCTTACGCGCTATGTGAATTATATTGCCAGCCGCTTTTGTCCCGCCTCGTCCCGCCCCCTGAGCCACCCACCTGGCTAAGGGGAGCTCGAATAATTGCGCGTTTCTAATTTGTTTATAGAATTTAAAAAATATCAGCTGCGGCCACTGATTGATGAACTGACACAGCCAGTTTTGTAATTTGCCGTTCTCTGTTGTCTTTCTTTAATTAAAAAATAAATTGCCTATAAATAATAATAAACAAATTACCGGCTGAGCTCACACCTCACTTCTGTCCGGATCAGTTCAGTTCGGTTTGTTGCGTTCACCGGCAGAATTAACAATCTCACGTCAGATGCAATCGAAAAGTGAAATATTGGGTTCTCCCTGATTGATGTCAGAGTTAAGATCTTGATGATGTTGTACTTGCTGTTGATTAAAACAAGCACGTCTCATTTCAACAACAAAAAGATTCGAAGGCGTTTTGTGGTCTTTCAGTGATGGCACGTAAATATATTTAAATTAATTTGGCAGCTTTGTTTGTGTTTCGATTGTTTGGTTTACCAACTAAGATCTATACGATAGTTACCTAAGAGATAGCTAGATAGATACATACTTGTGTATTATTTACATTCGTAGAAGCTCCCTTTAGTAAAAGATGCTGTCGAGCAAACCATTTAATTTGCTTAAAAATTTTAAATATGTTTTGTTTAAATTTATGTATAAATGATTTGATTTTTCATTAGTTAAGCTCAAGTTTTTTTCTGATTCACCTCCAATTTTTAAATATTATTCAAAAAATAAAATGTTAATATTTGTTTAGAAATAATATTATAAAAAGTTCAATAACATATTTGAACAAAGCGCTGAACTTAAGTCGCTTATTGTATTACAAATGGTTATTGTTTAATCTGGGAAAATCAAAATACTGAATATATTAAAACCAGACATTTTTTTATAATCCCTCATTTGTTCAGCATATTGAGGTCAGTAATTGCATATGAAAATATGTTTGCATGTATACATCTCAAACTAATTCAAATAAATATTCTAAAAATATCATTGATCGAGATAAAGCACTTAACAAAAATGTCATTTTGAGTTATTAGTTTACAACAAAACGTTGTTTTTAGAAACCCATTAAAAAAAACTTATGATAGATATATTTCTAGTCTTAGGCGTGCAAAAAAAAAGCCTTAAAACCTTCACACTAAATACTTATTAAAATATATTTTACTTCCTATATGGAAAGAGAATGTTGTAAAACAGTAATGATCTACCTGTATCAAAATAAGCTATATTTTTAAAATGCTGTGTCAGACTGACAGGCAGCTTATAAGTAGTTAATATTGTAGTGTGTATTAGTTAAAACATTTCTGTGCGCATAGCGTTGATTACAAGTGTCAAAACGAGTTGCGTGACCGGCAATTAGCAATGTGAGCAACTGATTACACGCTTCGGAGCATCGCAAGAGCTAACAGAAAAAAAAACGACTTTTATAGAATATAAGACGTTTAAACAGTTGCTTTGGCATCTGGTTATATTTATGAACTTTGCTTTGCGATTGCAATTTAAAACGTGCCTCGCGAACTTCAATAAAACACATTTGCATTGTAGATTTATGAATGAGAGCAGTGCACAATCGATAAACGTAAATCGATAAGCGGCTTATTGACAATCGAACGTGGCATTGTTGCACGCGCGCATTTATCGCCAGCTGAAAGCGGAACTGCACTCGAGCTTCAATTCGATTATAGGAATGTCAATTGCAAGTTCTCAACTCGTATGGGGGATTTTGTGTCAGGGCAACGGCAGCGTTCAATTCTGCCTCTAAGTGGCGGCCTCTCTTCTATCGACTAACCGGCTTCACAAAATGCGCATTGACCTTGCAACGGCTGAAAAATGTACAAATCAATTTACGAATTAAAAAAAAAAAAAAAAACGTGTCGTGCGCAGCTGCCAAAAAAATAAAACAAAAAATAAATATATCGAAAAACGAGAAAAACGAACGCAGAATATTTTAACTTAATTTATTTCCACATGTTCGCTGTGTTGTTGTTGTTATTCACGCATATAAAAAAGAAAAGAAAAAAAACGGCTCAACGTTTAAGCTTTTTGGATTTTTTTATATGTCGTGGATTTATTTATTATACATATGTATATATTTATTTTTTATTACTTTATTGTATTTTTTTTTTGCATGTCGTTAATTAATGGCAACTGTTGGGATGAGTTTACCACGTTGCTGCACACATCACGAGACACACAACACACAACACACTGAAGAGCCAAGAAATCAATCATTCAAATTGATTTGTTGCTAATTTGTTATTCAAACAAGACGCTCTTCAACTCGAAACCAATAAACGCAAAATGCATTTATCAACAACAAAAAAAAAAAAAACAATAAATAAATAAATAAATAAATATATAAGAAGAAAATAAAGGTGTATCAGAAATTGTTGATTGCATGACGCGCAATCCAAGTGCTAATTGCATTTACTTAATTAAATGTTAAAACTTGATCAAATTGAGCGAAACAGCATTGGAAATTGCGAAGGCAACTTCACAACATGTAAGAAGGCACCCTACGCAATTGTGCTCGAATAAAAGGTACCCTGTGAAAAAGGTGTACGACTCAACTATTTATATTTTCTATTTTGTATTAAAGTATTTCTATACATGTTAGCTTTAGTGTATATTTTTTGATTGTTGGCTGGTGAGTCTTAGCTGGCTTTTTTATGCTTGTTAAACAATGCGTACTTAAAGCTGTTTTTTTGTTTAATCAAATTCGTATTTTACATAAAATTGGCACAGGTTTAATTTAATTCTTTGGCTCTACTTTTTACTCTAATGGTCACAGGGTATCAAAAGCTATCAAAAGCACCAACTTTAATCGGGCGCAAGCATCAGTTTTGTTGAGTTATTAGTTTTTAGTGATGTTTTTATGGGACCTAATAAAAACATGTCTTCATAAAGTAGTGTTGTCAATGTTGTTGTTGCTGCATTTGTGCGTCTCACGCTTCAATCATTTGCTAATGTCAACGGCTCAAGCGCCGCCCGATCTTCGTTTTCCTCAGCTGCAGCAGGTTTCGATAAAAAAAATTTAAAACTAAAAAAAATAAAATACAACCAAAAACCTTGACCATATCGTTGATTTGTTTATTTTTTTCCTACAATCTATTTATACGTGTTTCTAATGCGCTACTCAATTTATGTGCGGGTTTTTGGGTTTCTTTAGCTGCTCTGTGCTTTTTTTTTCGTTTTGGCAAAGAAAACATTTCTCCGGCTTAAAAATTGCGTTAACACAGCATTTTATTCGTGTTTTTTTCGTTGTCTTTTTTGTTGTGTTTAGCTCTTTAGGCATTGTTAATGTATTTTACGCTCGTTCGCTTTTAATATTTTACATTGACTCATGTTCATGAACATGACTTTTCAAAAATATTTCGCTTGGAGTTCATCAAGTTTCAAGCTGAAAAGTGCGTGGTAAGCAGTTTTTATTTTTTATTATCTGCTCCCCACATAACTAGCTTTTGATAGCACCAGCAAATAATGAAAAAGGTGTCTATTAAAATCTGCTTATTATATGCAGAGTGGGTTGTTCGAGGGGGGGATCGGATAGTTCGTATCTAATTATATCTTTCTATGGAATCTTAAAACTGTTCATAGTGCATTATGGCTTTAGTTAATAATCCATTACTGGTTGAGCTGCTTGTGTATTCTGGTTTGATTAAAATAACTTGTTTAGTTGAAGTATTTTATAATCCCATTTTTTTACTATTATACTTTGCGCAGCTGTTTGCTTAAATAGTTTCAATCGTGGACTTCCCCAAAATCTTTTTTAAACGAATTCTTTTCCCTTTACAAAAAGTTCACACAATTTGCACAAATCTCTATATATATAGAGTAACATTAAGTATCATCATTATTTAAGCCCTGATTTGTCTGTCGCTCTCTCCCTCTATATAATTAGAATCAGCGGAAATTAACTTAAATACCAAGCTTTAAAATTAGACTGGAAAAATGTTTGTTTTTGCGGGGTCCATTATCGATCATTAAATTGATAATGATTTTAATAGCAGAATAATGCGATAATTGTAAACACATTTCACTTTTTCGCATTGCGAAAGTGTCGACACTATTGAAAACAACGGTTATTTACCGAAATAAATAATAATAATAATAATTATAATGGCGCATAATTGCGTCAATTTAAAGAGCGGCAATCAATCAAGACTCGCATTTGCTAGCTTTCAAAAATGTTTGATTTATGACGTTTGCTATTGTTGTCTGCAGATTTTTGAATGCTGATAGAGTCGAGGGAGACGCCAAAGAGTAGACCGAACTAATCAGCCCAAATCAGATCCCATTACAATGATACTGCGAACGAGTCTGTGCCTGTTTGGGCTGTTGCTGCTGGCGCTGCTGCAGGCCCCGGTTGCGGCCAAGGACGAGGACTATGGCGCGGATGGCGCGGACAGCGCCAGTGGCGGCGGCAGTGACGACATCTATGAGCCGGCGCAGCAGGAGAGCGAAGTCGATGCGGAAACCCAACAGCATCGCAACAGCATCGAGGCCGACGAGAGTCCCCTGCCCGCCCAGACGGTCAACGAGTTGCAGTCCATGGAACAGCAGGCTACGACAGAAAAAGCACCGGCGGCTGCAACGGAGACGCCTGTGCCGGCGCCCACAGCAGCGGCTGCAGCTGCAACGCCCGAGTACGATGAGAACACCGCGGCTGAGGTTATGGAGGATGCGCCCACACAGAAGAAGGAGACAAAAGTCGAGAAACCAGCGAAGCACTCGCAGGAATACTATTACGACGAGATGCAGGATGAGGAGCAGCACAGCGAACAGACTGAACAGAAACAACACAAGGAGCAGCAGGAAGAGATGCCCACAGTCGCCACCACCACTGTGCCTGAGTATTTGCGCAAGGCCAAGGCGGAAAGATTTCCCCAGCCGGAAAGCGACTATGTCGAGGAGGACTCAATGGTGGAGCAGCAAACACAGCCCATGAGCGAAACTAAAGCGCAGGAAGAGGAGATCATCTATCACGATGAGCCCGCACAGCCGCAAGCTCACGTCCAGCAGCTGCTGCCCACGCACAGCAAGGCCAAGCCCTTCAAGCCCAACTCCGGCGAGTACTACTACGATGAGCAGGTGGACAGCGTGGAGCATCGAACAACAACCTCAATTCAGGGCACGACGACGACAACGGATGCACCGCCGCCTTTGCTGCAGGCGCGCTTTGGTGGTTTCGCCGGCTTTGGCGGTTGGCCCGTTCCAATGCCCAGCGCTCCGCCAGTCGTTACCACCAGTCCAACTTCAACCTCAACCTCAACCACATCCTCAACGACAACGACAACGACAACAACAACGACGACGCCTGCGCCACGCAAGCAATCGAAGCATATACACCTGGCTAAGCCGGAACTGCTGCCCGCCGATCAGCTGCGGAACTATATCAAGGATGTGTACATTCGCATGCCGCTGGCCGTTATAGTCGATCCCTCGGCCGCATCGCTGGAGCAGGCCAAGCGACTGTATATCGATGCGCTGCAGGACAAGAATATCAACATTAAAATTGTGCTTGTTACGCTAAATGCGTCTGGTAAGTGGCAAATTGATGGGAGTACTCTATACTCAATGCTCTGCCAATAACACTATTGTTCGCCTTTAATCCATTTTACACTTTTCAGGTGTGCCATCAGCTTTCAGCTTTAACAACACGCGCGAGTTTATTGCGGGCTTGAACAGCACAAAGGAGCACGAGGGCGGCAATGCGTTCGTGGGCGTGTTGCAGGCCGCCGAATTGGTGCCATACGACAGTGCCATATTCATCTCGACGGCAGCGATACCGCCACACACTGAAATGGTCCAAGATGCGGCCATAACGCTGCTCAAGAAGCGAATACGCGTGAGTAAATTATTGAGAGTTCCCAGTTCGATAAACCGAGAGACAATTTGTGATTATTTTTTTTATACATTCTAATCAATTGGGATTTTTCATCATTCTTTCAGTTGTTTATGCTGTGGTACGGTGAACGCTCGGCCACGGAGAATGAAACCGAAGAGGCTTTGGGCGGCATACTGGGCGAGGTGGCCATCCGCTCTGGCGGCGAAATCATACACATTGTGAGCACAGCGCACGGACAGCACATAGCGGGCAATACGGTAAAGAGCGCAACGAGCGTACTCGTAATTAGTGTAATTAAAAAATGCCCGATTGAGCTCTGGCGGCAGCCAGCCTGCTGCTAAGTGTTGAAATTGAAAGTGGCGACAACAGCAGAAACAGCAACAACAACAACTGTTGCCCAAGCAGCCAAGTGAGACGCAAATAGCGGCTTGGATTACCTTTCAGGCAGGTGCTCAAGAGCACGACGCGAGTTGTTGTTGTTGTTGTTGTTGTCGTTGTTGTTTTGTGGCCGTTTGTTGTTGATGATGTTGCATCTTTGTGCAAAACTAGGTTATGGAAAGAAAAGTGAAGGGCAAATTTGTTTATAGAAAGGAAACTAGACATTCCAAACTACACAAACAAGCATAACAACAACAAGTACTAAATGATCAAAACTACATCTCATATCTTTAATTGCAGTTAACGCTCGTTTCGGATGCGTATCAGGGCGCCCAGGAGCTGGAGCTGCCCGTGGACACGACGCTGTCCAGTTTGCATGTCCGCATCGATGCCAAGATGCGACGTGCCACACTGGCAACGCCCAATGGTGGTTAGTGCAACCGTTAACCCACACCATATACAAATTGCTATTTCACTCTTTTAGTACTAACCAAGTAGTTGGAGATGAAGCAGCAGCAGTAAAGCAGGGTTGTACTTAATACTATGTTGTAGTGTTGTATAAGTTCAGTGTGTACGGGTTCAACAATAAGGGATCTTCAATTTTGTGGCACATACGCGTTGTATGTATGGCCGCGCCTAGGCTAGCTTCGATTTAAGTTGTTTTGTAGCTAACTATATATATATATATATACTATATACACCATATACCAGATACTATATACTATATATATGTTAATTAAACTCATGCTCACGCTCCTTTCTATCTCTAACTAAAGCCAGTGTTGTTAAATGTCTCAAGAGTCAACTGTTCTTATTTATATGTACTTAGCCTTAAGTTCTATACTAACTAACCAGTCCGCCAACTACCCAACTATCCCAACTAATATGTTTTATGTATATAGCCAAAAAAGAGACCCAAAAATAACTCCTCTAACGCTTTCCTTAACCAAAACGCTAGCTTAACGCTAAACACTTAACATTAACTTGTAGTACAAAAGAATTTTTCAAATATATATATAAATATATATTACCGATACAGATACAGATATATGTTTATGTTTTACACATTAAAAATAATAAATGTCTAGCTTTAAGAGTCTACAATAAAAATAGCAACAACAACAGCGTTCAAATGACACACAAATAATACCGCAAATAACTGCAAATAATATTCCCGGCGTACTTTTTAACTTTGGGTTCCAAACAATTCTCAGCACAAGTTTAATTTAGATCCTGCACTTGTCGTCCTTTGTAAATGTATTTGTCCTGAGCGTAAGTATGCCAAATAATCGTATTTTTCGAATTGCACATTTTCCACTTTTCACTAAATAAACTTTCAACTGTCAACTATTGAGCACAAATTGTAAATGTTTTCTAACCACAGGGTACATCTATACTTATAAGTAATAGCTATCAAATTGGTCTCCACTCGCATTAATCACACAGCAACGTCTATGTCCACGTAGTCGCGGGCAAAGTTCACACTCACTCTATATGTTTATAAATAGATTACACAAATGCAACCAGACAAAAAGGCAATTATGACTCAAGAATTGGCGAACAGTCTAATTTAGCACAGATTCCATCGCTTATCGCTTATTATTTGTGAAAGCAAAAAATTTCGTTATTTGTTAAAGGTCGGAAACATTAAACTTTTGATAAGAAAAAAGGTCTTTAACAAGAAAGTACCGCTGTAGGCGAAACCTCTACATAATCCGCTCTTTTCTAATCGATATCTATCGGTTATTAGTTAATAGTTAGATTCTTAGAAATTGTAAGCTAATGTTATTTTTTAAAACTTAATCGTTGAAAAAAAACAAAAGGCAAAATATTTCAAAAGTTAAAACCACGATATCCCAAATATTTCGCATTATTTAACTCTAGATTTGAACTTTTTATAAGTGAAGATCTTTTTAGCTTGGATTAAATTAATATGAAAGTAGTCTAACCGATGCAAGTCTTGAAATTCTTTAAAGAAGCGAGTTGAGGTTTCTATTCAATTCTATATTCTTTTGTATATGTTGTTTAGGTAGCGAATAAGCTTCATTTTATTAAATTTGTGCACTGTTTACTAATCAGAAATGCTTCGTGAACTCTTGTCGTAAACACAGTTATCGAAGAGCTTGCGGAAGTTTATTAGTACTCTTCAAGAGAGAAAGAGAAAGAAAGCCCGCACTCCCACTACGTAACACATACATGCACAAACTAACCCACATGCACACACACTAAAAGCTACCGCCGTTTCTGCTTTTTTTCGAACAAATCAATTGAAGTTGCTTACGTTTTGCCTGCCGCAACATAGAAATAATTGTATAAAAACAATACGCTAACGAAATTTCCACACAATTTTTGAAAAATATAAGCTAAATATGACATTTAAGAAAAAACCACACTAACACACACAAAGTGTTTGGCCAATTGTCTGTTTAAATAGTTGCCAAATTTTGGCAGTGCCGCAATAGTCGCAAATATAAACACCACAAATACATACACACTCAATTTGGCCAGCATGCATTTGTCCACTGCCATGGCCAAATTCAAAAGGGGCCTGAACAAATCGACTGCGACTGTTGATGATGCACACAAATCGAACTTAATATTACGCCGCGGGCCATGTCAGGTGGCAAGTGGACTGCGTGGCGACATTTAACGCGGCTTGAAAATCACTTTAGTCTTGTTTAATTGTTTAATTGGTTTGTTGGCTCTTACAATGGGAAACAATCGTTTTTATGTTAAATACGTTGCAGCAGTGTTTGCCTTTCACAACAACTACAGCAATAGCTTCAACAACTAAGCAGCTGCTGCTGCAGCAGAGTTGCCAAAGCACAAACTGTTGCTTTGCTTATTGTGAAATAATTGATGGAAATTATAGTAGTTTGCTCAAATAGGTGCACGTTACATTGATATAATATGCAGTACTTCATTTAAGTCGCACAATTTATTTAATTTTACATTTAATTGTGCATACTGTGTCGATAACCGTCTGGCAACGCTTGGCGTATAAACAGCTGTGCACGCGTGCAAAGCGAATGGCAAAAGCACCTGTTAACTTGTTTATATATGCATTTCATTTCATTTTCATTTAGACATCAATTTAAAGAAAACGGTCAAATTTAAGTCAACCCATAACGATACACAAAATGCTAGCAGCGAAGAACTGGACGCGTACGTACCGCTCAACAAGCTGCGCAAGGCGACAATCCTCAAGCTGCAACTGACGCCGGAATTGCCCAATGCAGCATATAATGTTTTTATACGCGCCGAACGCAAAGCTGATGTTTTTCTGGGTGAGTGTTAAATGTTGTTTTTTTTTACAGAACGAACCAATTAAAAAATTAAAAAGCAACTTGGCGAGCGCGCTCTGCGCATACAACTGAAACAGGAAAAATGAATAAATAAGATGCGCTGTTTGCGGCACACAAAACACAAAAACAATACTAGCTAACCGGTGCTCAGAGGTGATAAGAGGCCCGCCTGCCTGATAACCGTATCAACCTTGAGCGTCATCTCAGCAAAATGATTGTTGACGCCATCCAGCAGCAACAACCAACAACAAACACAATAACAACAACAAGCACGTGTTCCAGTTGAATTTAAAGTTGACAATTCTTGTTTTTTCTGTTATCAATTGTAGGGGACATCATAAAGCGCATCGATAGCTACTATTCGCATGGACATACCGAGCGCCCGTTGCCTTCCCTGGGACGCATGGCTAAGCTCAAGTTTCCCGAGTCGAAGGAGAAACAAGAGAACGAATTGGGGTCGCCAAAAAGTGAAGTGGAAACCTTTTCTGAAACGGAGCTAGTGCAGCCAGCGACGAGCCTCAATCAAACTCAATTCGCGGCCGCCACAGGGGAGCCACAACGCGCCAGTCTCAATGCCATGTTGCTGCAACGTTGCGGCACCAAAATAGAGCTCAACACACAATCGCAGCTTTTGGTGACGGCGGGCCAATTGGCCACGCTGCTGTTTGAGGTGACAAACATGCGGGCGGAACGCGTCTACCAAACTGTTCAGGTGACGGACGAGCGGCGCTTCCTCGTCCAGCTCAGTCCAACAAGGTAAGAGCGAGCAAACGCCTTTTTGTTAGTCAAATTTATACATGAATTCTTGCAGTTTCAACTTGCGTGCACGGGAAACGAGCACTGTGCGCCTGACCGTGCTGGTGCCGGTGGGCACAGCGCCGGGCACCACCGATCGCATTACGTTCAACAGCTATGGACACGAGACGGCTACGTTTGCGCTTAGCCTGAAGGTCGTTTCCAGCATTGATGCCCAGGTGCGTAGTGCATGCTCAATATAAACCGAAATCTTTGTTAACGTGCTTTTCTTTTAGGACACAACGGGGCCGAATCTATCCTGGGAGTTTGGCAGTCGCTGCGACTATGTGGCCAGCGACGGCCAAAGCTGCGGCGATCGCTTCTGGACACTCGATATTACCGCTCAGGACTGGCAGTCGGGCATGCTCCGTCTGCAGGCAACTCCTGCTGAGGGTTTGTTCTATCGTAACTACCACACAGCGGGCACAACGGAGCCACTGAAGGCCACTTACATGGCGTCCTGCTGCGAGCCCAAGTTGGCCATTACAGCCTACGATGCAGCGGGTAACCAG
Organism: Drosophila lacertosa; assembly: GCA_004143845.1. Taxonomy (NCBI): domain Eukaryota; kingdom Metazoa; phylum Arthropoda; class Insecta; order Diptera; family Drosophilidae; genus Drosophila; species Drosophila lacertosa. The sequence goes on along the minus strand of SCDZ01000072.1, from coordinate 120,493 downwards.
CGCAGCATTAACATCGATGTGCGGGACGTGCTGCTGACCGAGGCGGCCATTGCGGCCATTTGCCTGGGCGCCATTCTGTTGCTGCTGCTGATTGTGCTGCTCATCTGGAGCATTATCTGGTGTTGCAAGCGGCGCAAGGTATCGCTGGAGCTGCCCACTTACCGCTCGCACTCGACGAGGAGCATGGAGTAGCTTAGTAGAGAGAGATTGTGCCAAAAATAATAGCAACCATAATCATTGCCCAATAAAAATACCATTAAACTGTTAACGCTTATCAATAGAGAAAATAGAAAACTTGACAATTGAACTGCAGCCCACTCGCTGCTCTAATTTCGCTTTTGCTCTTTTCCTCTCTATCTCTCTCTCTCTCACTGACTCTCTTGTGCCCTGACACACTTACCGCGCTTGAGAATGCCAGCGATGAGCGCGTTCGTCGGCTGCGGGGGCGGTGCATGCACCACGGGCGGCGCAGCTGGCAGCAGCAGCGGCTTGTTGGGGAAGTCCTCGTAGCTGAGGCCCGTCACGGAGGCGCTGAGCAGCGGGTTTTGAAGAACTCGATTTGTATTCGCTTTGTTGTTGACGCGCGACGACACGTCACCTTTGGAGCGCTCGGACATGTTAGCGGACGCGTTTCGCAGCGCGCAGCGTTCGGATCAGGCGTTTGGTGTTGCGCAATGTGGCTGATGGCCGTACAGCAATAATATGGCTTGCGATCGCACAGTTGGGCGGAAAAGTCAAGAAAACAAGGCAGTCAAAAGTTGACTTGCAACGCGCACAGTACCAATACCAGGGCTGCCGCAAAACAGTCCGCTCGTTAAGTGTGGAGCTGTTGCTCTGCAGAGTTTCGTTAAGTTTGCTGCGACGTATACATGTGAGTGATCAGCTTTCGATTGGCGGCTTTTTTAATTTCTGATTGACAATAAGAGCTTATCAGAAAAAAAAACATCAATTTAAAATATACATGTCAGCGAACAATATCAGTATTCACTACTATTACCGAACTATTAGTATACTAATGCAAACGTCAAAACGTTGGCTTACGTTCTGTTACGCCCCTGTTAAAGAACAGCTGAAACTTTTGCCTTTGTCGCCGAGTCGCGTAAACACAGCAAGAGCGGAAAGTTTATAGTTATAAAAATAGTTCCGACATTATAGAACAAGTGCACGGCAAGCTTTTGCATTTACGCTGCGAATATTATCAGGAATTTCTGTAAGTTGATGGCAAGTGTGGTAACTAATTATTATAAACTACGTTTAGAATATAGCCATACTCACACACATACAACCTACACATATCACAATCTGCCTTTGCACCTGTTGCATTTCTATAAAGGCGCACACAAACATTGGAGAGCTTACTTTACTCAATTTGTTATGTTATTCTGCATATGTTTGTATATGTAAAGTACGGCATATCTGAATGCAGTACATATATAAGTACATATGTAAATCGATGGATGATAGCAGAATAATAACAAATTTTACTTAATCTACACACTTGACTTTGATGAACGGTTAGTTTAGTAAATAATCACAAGTGTGCTTTAAACGTCGAATATTGTTACAGATTAACTTTAATAACATTGTGAAATTCTAACTTAATTATTTAGTCGTAGCTTAATTTATATACCAAATTTAACTATTTTAAGTGATTTTTGTTATTTAGAAATAACTAAACGCAAGCCAGAACATAGTAGGAGTGTAATTGACTGCTCAATACTCTGTTCCCACTGGAGTTCTAGTTTAAATAAATTAGATATAAAATGATTGTAACCTTGAGGCTGACAACTAAGGGTGGGCGCAATAAATATTTATGAGAAGCTCTACAGGTAAACCTGCTAAACTTTGGTATAGCTAAACCTGCTAAGCTTTGTGACTCTAGCTTAAAAACTGAGGAATATATTATCTTATAAGTCGTAATATTCCGTAGTCCATGTTTTAATATTAGATTAGATCTGTTTTAGATTTAAATACACAAAATCTAAAAGATCAGCAAAATGTTTTTTCAAAAAAATTGCAGAAATATAATTATATTAGTTGCACTTTTCGGTTATTTTTAATTTTTGGATAATATGTATATAATGTTAGCAAAGAATAGAGTATTAAGACTTCAGCATGCCCACGAAAGGTCATACAAATACGCTCCTTAAAGGGCATCAAGATAAATGTTGTAGTCAATACCTTTTAAGCTTATCGGAGAGTCTCTCCCTCTCCCTGTCTAGCTTTCTATCTCGCTCTCGCGCTGATAGCAGATGTTTTGCCGGCGGCTATGTTATTTTCCTATATAACTAACTAGCGCGTCTCGCGGCCAATTCATTCGCCGGCTATTACAGAAACCTGCAACATGTCGTCGGGCAAACTCATCCGTTGGGGCATTGCGTCCGCTGGCAAGATTAGCGAGGACTTTGTCATTGCGCTGAGCACGCTGCCGGCCAGCGATCACAAGGTGGTGGCTGTGGCAGCCCGCGCCCAGGAGCGTGCCGCAGAGTTCGCCAAGAAGCACGAAATACCCAATGCCTATGGCAGCTACGAGGAGCTGGCCAAGAGCAAAGATGTGGGTGAGTAGTCCAATACATTCTTGCCTCTTAAATATGTTTTAAACTACCGCTGACTACCCCGAACAGATGTGGTCTATATTGGCACACTCAATCCGCAGCACTACGAGGTTTCTCTGCTGATGCTGAAGCATGGCAAGCATGTGCTCTGCGAGAAACCGCTGGCCATGAACAAGAAACAGGTGCAGGGCATGTTGGCCGCTGCCAAGGCGAACAAGCGCTTCTTCATGGAGGCCGTCTGGTCTCGTTTCTTCCCCTCCTACCAGCATGTGCGCCAGCTCATCCAGACCGGCGCGCTGGGCCAGGTCAAAGAAGTGGATGTCAACTTCGGCTTTCCCCTGGAAGCCGTCGAACGTCTGCAGTAAGTCCGAGCCTGGCCAGCAAGCATTCGCAGCAATTTGGCTAACATGTTTCTTTTGCAGGAAACGCGAGCTGGGCGGTGGCGTCGTTTACGATCTGGGCATTTACACCATTCAGGTGTCGCAGTGGGCCTTCCAGGAGGTACCGCAAAAGATCGAGTCGACGGGCCACACCAACGACGAGGGCATCGACGATGACGTCAGCGCCACGCTCACCTACAGCGGCGGGCGGACTACGCGCATGCGCGTCTCCTCGCGCGACAAGCTGTCCAACACGGCCGTCATCAAGGGCACCAAAGGACAAGTAACGGTAAGTGCCCAACCATGAATCGCACATCAACAGATTGATAAGTGCTCACGTTGCCGGCAAGTGATCAAAGCTCGAGTGTTTGCTTCGCGTGACGTCACAAAAGCTACTTTTAGCACAATTGCTATGCGTATGTTAAAAGTTTTTCTTCTCTTTCTCAGTTGGTTGATTTTTGGTCGCCCAACAAGCTGATCGACATCGATGGCAAGGAGAAGGAGTGGCTGCCGCCCAAGGGCAAGCACGCCACCAACTATGCCAACTCGGAGGCCATGCGCTACGAGGCCGAGGCAGTGCGTCAATCCATACTCGCCGGCGAGCTGGAGAACAAGACCGTCAGCCATGCGGACAGTTTGCTGTTCGCTGAGATCGAGGATACGATCAGGAAGCAGATCGGTGTGCTCAACAAATATGATGAGGAATAAATAAATAAGTAACAATTTCGTATGTGTATATTATAACTTTATTAAGTTTCAAAATAGAAACAATTAAAAACTCGTATATTTCCCAATTAAATTGAATATTGGTCAACTTTAAGCAAGATCATGAACGAGTTGTAAAGGTCTTATCTTATCTAAATCCGAAGTATGTAGTTGGTTGGGTCAGCATTTTGGTTGCAAGTCATTCAGTTGAACTGAGGTACTCCAAGTCACAATATTCAAGAGGAATTCTAAGTGATAAGACCGTCGTTTTAAATGGGGCACACTGTTGGAAAAGCTGCCTACAAGCTTTGACTTTGCTTAGGTCAAGCTGTAATAATATGTACGTAAATATATATCAATTGCTAGTCCAGGCACGACTGCAGCTTGACAATAATAAATATATTATTTTACGTATACTTGATATAGCATATATGCAATATATACACATATGTATACATGTTTATTTACTATATAATAAAAATATCTCATATATTTGTAAATCGAATTTAATTCTTTGTGTATTTGCCTGTTCAGAATTATATTGCGAAGAAGTTAATGATGTGACTTGATTGTGAAGGTTATATTAAATTGCCTTAAATTCTGAATCATCTAATTCTCTCTTATAGTAACCAATCGTATTTAAATAAGATTTGTTTGATATTTTGTTACAAGCATAAAATCTTTGTAATAACAGTTCAATAAAACTTTTGCACTTTAAATTTGTGAACGCTTTTAGATCTGCTTCTAAATAGTTTATGAAAAAAAGGGGCCCGTACTCAAACTGATAAGATCTGGTCATGTGACTAGAATTTTTTACTGCGTGCTCTAATTTCTGGCTTTTCTTAATTATACTAATTTATACTAACAAATTTAAAATAGGTAAGTAAGGAAAAAATTATTTTAAAGAGTAAATACCTTTAAATACATTCGAGAAAAGTTTGATACAATTATATTCTTTACTAGATTTTATTCGAAAAGTATTTTTGATCGATTGATCCTAATAAAAACATAACTATACAGTTTATCAGTGCTACTAATAATTTACTTTGTGCTTAATTTTCTTATGTCTGATTATTGTGTATATAAATATAATAGATTATACTATAGTTAAAATAAATAATACACAGGTTTGCAAAATAAAAAGATTATATTAGGTATGAACAATTATTATATTGATTTTCGTCTATCTGCCCAATTTTATTCGCTGTTATTGATGCTAGAGACTTAGAAGGTATTACGGTGTTTATTCAACTAGTAGTATTTTGGATATATACATTTTTTTCTTTTTTTCTCTCTCTCCAATTTTTTTTCATGGATCGCATATAAAAATTGTGAACTAGAATATGGTTATTTCGAATATATGGGTTAATGGATTCTTTTACGTAGTCTGAAAATATTTATAAATTGTAATTAAAATAGTGCAGACTTGGGTTTAGTTGTTAACATAGATTTGAAAGCTCTTTATAAGATTTGAAAATTTAATAAATTTGTGTGAAATATATGTAACAACAGGTTGCCACAGGGAATTTTCTAGTGGGACACTATTTCCTGTGCTTCAAGCACGGAAATCCTTCTTCAATTATCTGTGTATTTAGTCAACTATTCTATTTATAATTTAAATTTAGTATTAAAAATAATTAACCCAATTGACCCCATGTCCGTGGCTTTCGATCAACAAAAGAACTTATCTCTGAATATAATCGAAAACAAATCAAAACAACTTGGAGAGATATAGGCATATATATGTACATATATGTATGTACATAGAGTATGTATGTACATTAAAGAGCGCTGAGAACCAGCAGCCCGTGCTGTGTCGCGTTATCAGCGGGGAATGTAATAATGTGGCGAAAATGCAGTGAATGCAGATCGTAGGGTCTGATAAGGGCGCCCACTTGGCGCACTCGGCGCACTTGGCGTCAGATCCGTTCCGACAGTTATGCCAACATTTTCGAGTAGACAACACGGAATTACGCGAGTCCGCAGCTGATCACATTGAAAATGCAGGGCCAAATGCTGAACTGGGGCATCGCAGCAGCCGGACGGATTACCCAAGACTTTGTCACGTCGCTGGGCACCATCGCGAACTCCCGGCACGCGGTGCTCGCCGTGGCGGACGTTGAGGGTCCGCGTGCCCAGGACTTCGCGCAGCGCAATCAGATTCCTCGACACTACGATGGCTTCGAGGCGCTCGCCCTGGACCAGGAGGTGGACGTGGTGTATGTGGGCACGCTGAATCCCTTCCACTATGCCGTGGTGCGTCTCATGCTGTCACGCGGCAAGCACGTGCTCTGCGAGACGCCTCTGTGCCTGGGCCTGGCGCAGGCGCGGGAGCTCTACACGCTGGCCGAGCAGCGCGGCCTTTTCCTCATGGAAGGTGAGTGGAACGAGGATGGAAGGCGGTGAACGGATCTGACATACCCTGTTTTGCAGGCATGTGGAGTCGCTTCTTTCCCAGCTACGATCGCTTGCGCGAGCTGCTGCTCGCCGACTCCATTGGTGAGGTGAAGCTGGTCAAGCTGCAGCACGGCTTCCGCTTGGCCAATGTGGAGCGCATTGCCAGCCGCTCGCTGGGTGGCTCCATCACCCTGGACATCGGCATCTATGCCCTGCAGCTGGGCCAGTTTGTCTTCGGCACGCCGCCGGTAAAGATCATTCCAAGCGGCACCCAGCTCAACGCCGATCGCGTCGATGTCCAAACCGAATTCACACTCGACTATGGCGACAATCGACGTCTGACCGCGCTTGTAACGGGCCTGGAAAACCTGGAGAACGACGCCACCATTGTCGGCACCAAAGGCGAGATCAGGGTAAGCTTATCGCACCAAAGTTGAATGCTTCGATAGTCATTTTTATCCACGTTTGCAGCTCTCCAACTACTGGTGTTGCACCCAGCTGACGCGATCGAACAGTGCGCCGGAGTCCTGGCCACTGCCCAGGGCCAAGTTTGACTTCCACTACACGAACTCGTGCGGCCTGCGCTACGAGGCCGAGGAGGTGCGCAAGTGCATCGAGAAGCGTCTGCTGGAGAGTCCCAAGTACACGCATGCCGCCAGCTTGGAGCTGATCGCCCTAACCGACCAGATCCGACGTCAGATTGGCGTCACCTACGACGATGTGCTCGGCAGGGAATTGCAGTCGAATCATAGACATAAGATATTGTTTGAAATTTAGTTATAGAAAGTCTTACGGTAACCAATAATAAAGTTAACAATGAAGTGAAAGTGGTTGAAACATTTCTAAAAACTGCATATGAAGTGTTTTAATGGGTTTGTGATAATGTGTTTTATATACAAAGGGAATATCGAACCCATGAAATGTATTTATTATTAAATAAAAAAATTAACAAGGCTTAGTCAAGTCCGTAAGAATGTAAGAATCTAGAAATAAGGACTTAAAATTTATATGGTGCATTTAATCTTTTTCCTAGGTACCTTGCTGCATTAAACTTATTCAGATTTTTAAACATGGTTTTTTATAGCATACCTCAAATTTCCTTGTCGAGCCTTGGTAAAGGGTATTTCCCAGTCTGACACTCCCTTTATGAGCATTCTTCATTTGTTTTAAACATAGTACCTATTTCTACCAGCCTTTTATTCTTTTTTACTTTTATTCTCAATCAATAATGATGAACTTCCTAAGATAAACTTTTGAGACTAGCTGTGAATATATTTTTCCTTGTTTTCTGTTTATTTACCATTATGCAAAATTTTAGCATTAATGCAGAAAAACTTTCGGAAATAAAATAGTGCTTCATTGGTAAAAGTTATATACATACTTATATTTATGTAATCTTGGGGAACCAGTTTAAGCGGAATTAATAAATGAGTATTGTTAAAAATAAATAATAGATGTGCTCTAAAAAGATTGCGGCTCGGTTTTTAATCTTCATGAATATTGAAATGTATATATTTTAGCAACAGCATTTTAAATTTTATTACTGCACATATAAATTCGTATTTTCTATCTGTGTCAGAACTGTTTGTAAAGCACTTTAAAAATGTATAAAAGAGTCTGTTAACATATAAAGAAAACTTTAAATACATTCGTGTACTATGGTTGCAAAAAGATTTTCTAATAGCGATTAATCCAAATTATCATTGGGAATACAATCATGAACCGTTAGTCAAAGAATTACGTAAAATATGTCTTAACTAATTTTTTTTTCGTTTTCAAAATTGGCTTACATCTAATCCCTTTTCCTATTGATAATTCTTTCGCCAAAATAAATACTTTACCAACTTTTTCCAGTCAAACGTTGAAAGAATGAATTTTAAAATATTTATATTTTGTATTCAATATTTATTTAAATAATTGCAATTAATTTTTACTTTTCTTTAGTCCAGTTTTTGTTTTTTTTATTAATTTAATTTTTGCTTTGTTTCGCTTCTCTTTTATGGTTGTTATTAGGTTGCATATACATAAATATTACTAATTCATGTTTAATGTATATTTGTTGTTGTTGTTTTTGTCGCCGTTGCTGCTGCCATTGGTTCATTAAGGCTAATCTGCTAAGGTCAGAGTTGGGAACTTAAGAACTAAATTAATACTTAAGAACCCTGCGGCATAAGCAACCAATAATTGTTGAAAATTTTATATTCAATCCAAAACAAATAAAAAAAAAGTGACATTAAAATAAAAATGTACGCATTTGCAATTTAATCTGCAAAGACATCACAAAATAAATTAAATGATAGTAAATTAAAATTTCTCATACTCCAAGATAAAAAAAAAAAAATTATAAAGGCAATTTAATTAAGTTATACAATTAACTGTTTTTTTGTTTTTACATGAATTGTTTGAACAAGGCTCAGCTGGATTAAATTCGTTGAAACAACGCTAGAAGAGATGGGAAGTATCTGGTAATTTTCCGGTATGGAATACATAATAGCTCAGTTGGTGTTGTAATTGTTGTGTGTTAATTTTAGTAAAAACAAAGAAACATCATTCAAGTTCGAAACCTAAGCAACGAAGTGACTAAATTACATTGTGTACTTAAGACTAATTAGAGTTGTAACAATTAAAACTGATTTATACAAGGCGAAACAGGCATCATCCGTAAATGCACAACATTAATGCATTTTGCTGCCCGCCGCCACTAAAGAAGTGTGTCCGTCAGAGACGAGGAAGAGGGGGTCGTCGGCACCGGACTTCTCTGTGCCAGGCCCAAAAACAAACGTTAAACTCTAGAAACGCATTTTGATTCCGACGCTGCAGCTTAAACATAATTAAGTCTTCTGCTGTGTAAAATTGCTATAAAAACTATCCCCAAGCTGCCTGCTCCGAGTCTGCCGCTTCAGTTGCTGCTGCTACTGCTCGATAAGGACAAGGACTCGACCAGGCTGGCGTTGGTTTCTAGCGGCTGTCGTACATGCGGTGTTGTGGACACGGTCAGCAGCTGTTTGTGCTGTTGCGGCTGCTCCACAACGGCCACAATGGGCGTCGGATTGATGAGCGGCGGCGGTAGACCCTCAAAGGTCATACAGCTGCTGCGCTGGCCCAGTTCGACAATGGGCGGCGTGTCAATTGAATCGATGGTGGTGGTGCTGGTGGTGGTGGTGTTCGTCGCACCACTGCTGCTGGCATTATTGCTGCTGCTGCTGCTGTGCACGGCCGCATAGCTCTCGGAGACGGCCACCAAAGCGGCAGTGGTATTACGATTGTGCTGCAACAGATCGTTGATCTGCGAGAGGCGCGATGAGCTGCTAACGGGCGCATTCAGGTTGATAAACTCCACCGGGCCGCTGCCCCCGAGCCGTGCCAGGCCCGTTGCGCAACTGGCGGCCGTTATGGATATGCTGCTATTGGTGTTCATCGAGGCGGCGGTGGTTTCTAACGCATTCGCGTGCTGGTATTGCGTGGCATTCGAGGCGGTGGTGGTGGCATTCCCAAATGGCGGCACAGACGGCACCGCACACGAGCTGAACGGGCCAGGTGACGCAATGCCGCCGGCAGAGCTCGTCGTCTGCTGATAGGTATAGGAGTTGAGCTGCAAGGTCAAACGAAACGCAAATTTAATAAAGTCCACTCAGACCACATATGCACTTTGCTTGGGGACACTTGTCTTAGTCTTTAACGGCACAATTTACCGAGCTATATTTAAAATGCATTTACTTTAATATAAATCAAATTAAATTTGCTTTTCTGTTCGATTTTATATTGCAGGCACAAGTTTCTTTGTTTTAAACTGTGATTCCAATCTTCGTTAGACAGCACACTTCTATTTCGTCATCCCCCCGTTGTTAACAAGAAATGAAAACTCCCTCTTCCGTTTCTGTGCTCTTTTGTAGGAAAATCATATGTTTCTCGTATACCTACTAGAGGCTTCTACGCCTTTTTCTACCTACGGTTTAACATCCTTTCTCATGTATTCTGTTTCTCTCCTTCTAATACAATGTTTCTTCCAGGATGCCTTTTATCTTCTTCTAACATTTTTTTTCCATTAAAGCAAAGTTAAACATTTTAAAATGTCTTATTATTTGTAGATTCTAATGTCGCGGAAAACAATTAGCTATTAATATGAGCACAGCTGGACATCGAAATAATACTAATAATACAATCATCGCGTGATGAAAACAATTTAAAAAATCTGGAATTTCCTTTGTAGGTTTCGATTATCTTTGTTGATAATTAAAATGTGGACTAATTATAATAAGTATGAAATAATAATAAATAGAAAATACAAATCGCATATTATATCATTATATAAGCTAAGTAAATGCCTATGTTGGTGCCTATTCGTAGAGCTAAATAAGGCTTAGCAGCATTGGCGGAACTGGACAGGTGTCTAATACTAAACCTATTATGATCTAAGCTTTAACTAAACTAAGATGCCTTTAATTACTGATATCAAGAGTACATTTAAGAAGCTTTCATAAATCTAAATACTATTGGACAGTTGAAAATTGTATATTGATTGCAATCAAGCTGCTCCGTAAACTGAAATCCACCAGGATATTTTTTGTGTGTGCCACTATAGGATCTAAGTTGAGTCTGTGCCACAAGAGCACAGTTGTGTGTCCTGCTGCGAAATACACTCACCTGGGCGCTGCCGTAGCTGAGGGTCGGGTGATAGGTGGGCGTTAGCAGCTCACCGTAGGAGGGCGTGGCGTTGCTACCGCTGGCGAAGAGGCCCGAATCGAGACTGTCCAGCTGCGGATAGCCGGCGGCAAAGCTGGACTGCTGCGCCGTGGCGCTGCTGCTGGCCGTGGAGACGGGCGACGTGGACGCTTGCGGCGTCTGCTGCTGCTGATAGTAGCTGACGCTCGACTCGGGCGTGTACGCTGGCGAGGCATAGCCGGAGCTGTAGTTGGACTGAGGCTGCATGAAGAAACAGTGCGAGGCGCTGGCAGCGGCAGATGAGACGCCGCCAGTGCTGCTGCCGCCGCCGGAGACGCTGCCGCCGTAGACCAAGCTACTGCCGCTGTTCGACGTCGGCGGGCCCTGGCTCTGGCGCTGCTCCATGTCCAGGCGCATAACGGTGTGTATGTAGTGGGTGCGTACGCGCGTCGGATTGAACTCGACGCGTCCGACGGTGTTGCCGCAGGCCTCGCGCGTGCAGCCGCAGGGAAACATGGCGCGATCCACTTGGCACTTGATGCCCGCCTGGCTGCAGGCGCACGTCTCCGGATCGCAGAACTCGCGGCACGAACAGCCGCACACCTCGCGCGAATTGCGTATGTCCCGACAGTCGATCTTCTCGCTCGCATCGATTTTGCGCACGCCGGCGGCTTTCAGCAGCGCACGCCGTTGCTTGGGCGTCACCGGCTGCAGAAAGCCATTGGAGCCGTCATCGGCATCGGAGCCGCTGCCCTCGCTCAGGTAGTCCTCCTCGGATTCTTCGCTGTCGTCGCTGCTGGAGCCGCGCGTTTGTAGCTGCTGCTGCTCCTGATTTTGGCTGCGATGCGCGCGTCTCAGCTCCGACGCATGCTCGGCCAGCGTCATCGTCTTGAAGGCTATGTGCCGGGCGCCCATGCCCAGCGTGCAGCCGCCGGCGGTGGGCACACAGCCGAAGCCCTGCTGCCGTGGAAAATAGTACACCTTGACGCTGTCAAAGTTAATGCAACGTTTCGAGCGCTTCTGCGCGATCTGCGAGCAGTAGCTGCCGCTGCTGGCTATCTCGGGCACCAAGGTCAGGTCTATCGCATCGTCTTCCAGACGTCGCTTTAGATTTGAGCGCAGCGGCTTTTGCAAGCTAGTTGTTGCCGCTGTTGTTGTTGTTGTGTTGTGTCGATCATTTTCGCTGCCCAGTCCGGAATCGGAGCCGCCGTCACTGCGCAGCTCCTCCTCTTTGGTTTTTATGGGCGGCTTGGCTGCTGTCGCCGCTGAGCTGCTGCAGTTGGGCATGACAGTGATGCTGCTGCTGTTCGTGACCTTTGGTGCTGACGTGTCCAGCTTGAGCCACAGCAAGTCGCCGCTGGTGTCCACCTCTTCCTCATCCTCGTCGTCCTCCTCACGTGCTGGCGGCTGCGTAAATTCATCTATCGCCAACGGGTCTTCGGATAAGTTTTCCGATGCCAGCGATGAGTTGAGTTCGCTGTCGCTCAGCACAATAATTTCATTATTGGGAAAGTTGTCCAACTCCAAGAACTGTTCGTCCAACTCATCGTCCTCGTCATCGACTATCACCACCGGCTCGTTCGCAAAGTCCGCCAGCTCATCGTCCAGCTGCAGCTGAAGCGGCAGCACAATCTTCGACTTGGCTGCGTGCACCTTGGTGGCATCGATAATGGATGTCTTTATCTGCCGCTCAATGTCATCGTCGTCCAGCTGTATGACCGGTTCCTGCTCCAGTGGTGTCAGCTGTAACTGTTGTTCCAGCACCAGCGTGTCCACCTGTTCCAGCCGCTTTGTAGCGCCGCTGCCTCCGGCTCGTGCGTCCTCATCGCCAGCGGTTAGGCTATTGGTGCTGCCAAACATATTGCTGTTGCTGGCATTTTTCTGTATGTACGTGAAAATCTTCTTGATTGGACGGAACATGCTTCTCATGGCCGCCCCAAGAGGCTTCCCCAGCTGCAGTTTAGTTCTTTAACCTCCCAGTGAAAAGTGGCTGCTGCCGCGTTTGTTCCATCTGCAACAGGAGAAAGAGGAAAATTTAGTTAGAGACTAAAACTTTTGTGAGTAGTTTAGCGTGTATTGAAAGCTTATAGCTAATCGCCATCCATTGTTTTATATCAGTTTTAAGCGGTCTAAATGCATCAACTGCTTTGCAATTTTAACCTATACTTAAATAATTTAAAATAATAATTGGAATAATCTCTTAAGATTATATATAGCAAACTTTTCTATATTTCTGCAAGGTTATTTTAATTTTTTTATTGGTAGACAACTTATCTGCCTAGTTTTCATTTCTTTAAATAGTAGAGGCTTTAAGAGTTCGTTAAAATATGTCTTTAAACCACACAATTTAATTTAAATTGATGCATTTAATATTTGTCAGCGTGTAACGCATCGCAGATAAAACTTGCTCGCCCAAAATGAAAAAATACTCTAATGGCTAAGCGATGTTCGTCTCTCTATTTATATGCAAAAATACAAGCCCCTCAATAAAATGTGAAGGCTCACAAGGAAGTGCCGCGTGCCCCACAGGTTACACACATGTATATACAAACATACATATGCCTGTTCCAGACAATAGTCACTCGCTTTAAGCCACATTTGCTGATGACACATTTATACTGCGCAGTTCGGATTGTCTCCTTGATGTCTTATACAATCATTTGTGGGTGGTCATGGATATTAAATGAAAAATCCTCCCTATTGAATTCACAAAAAGGAGATTTTAGACCAGACATTATTGCGGACAATCTTTCTCCCTAAATATGTCACTGACACATGACATTGCTCACTGCGGAAAATAAGGGGTTATTCTGGTTTAGGGTCTATCTTGAGTTAGTTGTCTCAATCCTAGCGCAGTTTCATATTTATAAATTACAAAAAGACGTAACTCAATTATGAATTATGCTAGTTTGGAAATATTTTATTATAAGAGAACTAAGCAATGCCCCGTTATAGACTTCAACCGTATTGCCGTAAAGTGTAAACATCTATTGTGTGCCAATTCCCGTATTGTTGAGCTTTCTAAAATATTTTTATCAACGTGCGTTTTGCTAGAATATTTCGTTGCTCGAAGTCATCTTTGCCCGGCCTGATTTCAGGCATAAACATATTCTAAAAGCCAAGTACCGGCTTAAAAATAAAATCATCAAACAAAAATTTCCTTCTCTAGTCTAATATTCACGTCATCTTGCCCTTTCAATGTTAATCAATAACTCATCTGTAACTGCAATTTTTTGCTTTAGGCATAGCTAAAACAATGAAGTACAGTTGTCTATTCTAGCAGACATATAAAAAATAATTTTGATTGATTTAATTTAAAGCCGATTGTATCCAAATAAACCTTAAATTAAATACTAGAGTAGAACATTCCATAAGAATATATAATGTATAGGTTTGAAGACGTGCCCGTCATTGAACAGTCATCAAAATAATAATACCCTTTGGGTTTAAAAAGAAAGTTGTTCTATTGTGGATTTAGATGCTGTTTAAATCGAAGATCTTTCAGATCGTGATGATCAATAATCACGCAATAGGTACCCAGCAAAACTTTTGGTTTTTTTAGTTATCCAACTCAAATCGATAAAGAAACTTTATCAGTTCATAACTGTAGTCTCATAACAAAGTAGCTTTTCCGCCGCACAGCAGCTTGTGTATTGGATTTCGGAAAATTCCAGGGCAGGTAACTGCATGTGTATTTGTATGCGAAGGGCACGCCTAGGCAGGCAGGCATACAGGCAGTTCGCCACGTGCAAAAGAACCCAGGATTAGTGTGCAGTATATGAATATGCCATTTTTAAGCAATGAACCCATACATGCAAACGTATATGCAACAGCTTGTGGCAAATGAAATTGATTTAAATCGAAGAAAAAAAATGCAAAACAATTTAAACTTAAGCAAAATCAATAATTTGCGCACCTTTGGTCGTTAATTAATCGTTGTGCACTTCGATAGCGCTTTTCCGGGACACTTGATGCAAATTTGCGAACTCCTTTTTCGAATTTGCGTTGCAGCTGTGAAAACTGCGACAACGGCGACGGAACGGGGAGACCACAACGTATGAGTGTGTGTGTGTCTTTCTCTGTGTGTGTACGAGAGCAAAGGAGGCGCAGCACAGATCAGAAATGTCAATGGCTATGTGTGTGTCTACAGGCTTCTTAGCAGGACACACCTAACAATCAATTAACTGGAAAAAATCACTTCAATTATATTTCCACGATTATATGTTCCGTTTGGCGTTAATTAGTTAATCAAATCCTGCGTTTTCTTGGATTTTTGATTGACGTTTTCACTTCTTGTCTCGCAATGTTATTACCATTTACTGCCGTTCGCAAAATACTTAAAGTGAGTATTTCCATGTGACCAAATATTCATAAAATACCGAAAATACTAAGTTCAATGTTTATTTGCGGACAGTGACGTAGTTAACCATTGTTAATAAAATCAGAAGAGCGTTGTCTTGACGCAACATAAGCTTGGATGACGCCACAGCTATCGATATTAAGTCGATATATCTAGATTGCAAGCTATATTTGAAATTCAACAGCTTTTGAAATAGTTTAGAGTAATATTAATAAAATTAAAAATTTAAAAATTAAAAGGGATTACGATTGAAATTTTTGCCATGTACGTTGAGTTTTCGAACAACAGCTCTGTTGATGAGTTTGGTTTTTTTCATCTCTACCATATTACATTAAAAACGACATTTAATGATTCTTCGAAGAAGAAAATGTAAGTTTTTCGTTAAAATTTTTTAAACACTTTTAGATTTGATTAATGATTTTCGTAGTACAGATAACAAAATTATTTGATATATAATAAAGTTTTTCGTGACAAAAACTGAAGACTCACTATTTTATTCTAAAAAAAATTTCTTCATTGTTAAGGTGAAACCTATTCGATATTTTTACAATCATAGATCTCTAAGATTTGCAATCACGACCATTGAGCATCGAGTAGACATTGATTGAACATCGCGGAAACGCTTATCGATACATCGATTGCCCGATGTTTCCTTACATCACTAATAAAAATTGTAAGTGGATTTAAGTTTAGCAATAATCAAGGCAATATTTCCAAGAAAACAAAGTGGTAAAAGCGACAAAATTTTCGAATTGCACCCGTTATCAAAGCGGCATCTGAAAGTGCGCAAGTCACGTCTAAAAATTTCAACAACACCTCGAAAATAAAAAAAACAGCAACTGCTGGAGCCTGAGAGGCAGGGCAGAGTCAGTCGCTGTCTATCTCTGTCTGCGTGCGTTTGTGCCCAAGTTTCCGTGGCTGTGCAACGTTCGAAAACGCAAATAAGAAATCGTAAATCACAGATAAACACTAACAAAGAGTGAGTCGGATCTGTAAAGTGTGCAAAAAGTTAGAGCAACAGTCACAGTGCGTAACAATAAGCGAGAGTAGACCCTGCGACAAGTGCTTGCAAAAAGGGCGCTGTTGTTTTTCCATTAATTAAGGAAGTTGTGTAAAATTTTTCATGTCCACCATTACAATCGTCATCGATAGTAGAGAGAAAGAGAGCGCGAGTCGCAATCAATTCGCCCCACAACACACACACAACACATACAAATACCGCTGCTCGGCGAGAATGTGAAATGAGTGAGCGAGCGCGATAGCTGGCCCTGAAATTGGGTGCGTTGCATGCAAAAGCGGTTGCAAAAGCAGGACAGTACTATCTCTATCTTGTTAGTTTTGTGCTGAAATGCAGCGCACAGTGGTAACGGATAACGCAATAAATGTGCGTTTGTTTTCGCATGATAACCAAAGGGCCATATACGTGTTAATAACACAATTACAGGTGTGCGCCCCAGTGAGAGCCTAGTCTAGCAATCAGTAATTTCCAAAGCTTTGCAGCTCTTTGTCTGTCTACCTGATTCTTTGTTCTATCATATTTTGCGTCTTAAAATGTAGAGCTCTGCTGTGAATGTGTGCGTGTTCTTGTGTATGTGTATTTCTATGTGTGTGTGTCTCCGGATTTATCTACAATCGTCGCTTATCGTCACGCCAGTTGCGACGCCCCCACTTCTTGACGCCTCCCTCTGATATTACTACTCTGAAAAAAACTAAAGTCTAAAGCCCGCCGTTTAATGTTAACAAAATCACATATTTAGTTCTCTTTGTTTATGTATCCGCCTTTTTATGCATTGTTATTATCGCTAACGCAGCTCAAATGCGCCAAAAATATGTCGACGTGTTTCAGATCCCAGTTTAGAGTCCATTCAATTTTGTTTATTATTAATCATATTTGAAAGTCTTGTATTACACTTGTTGACAATATGCTGGCACTATGCAGGTTAAATAAATAGCTACTCCATAGAACAGAGTATGTGTACTTAAAACAGAATTAGTTATATTTAAAATATTTTCAAACAAATATGAAATGTGCGATGTCAAAAATTTGTGACAAGCAGAATCTTAAACGGATTCCAGCATATTAAATCGGCATAATTGTTTCTATGTCAATGGCTGCGATTGTATGTTTGTTCGGTATGTGCATATTGTGTTTCGCTCTCTCTGTACCCTTTGCCACTTGTTCTCTTTGTGTGAATGCACGCAAGTGTGCGTGTGTTTGTGTCAGCCGTTTCGTTTTCTGTGTGAATGACGCATCGTCAGCTGTTCAAGTGTGTTGCCTACGGTAGTTTCCTGACTGGTCGCTGTACCGTTGTTTTATATTTTATTGAATTTTCCTCAAAGCGGGCTCGTCCGCCGCCTTGTTTTCTTTTGCTCAATTGCGGTGGTGCCTATATATGCACATATACAAATTGTGCTTTGGTACGATCGAAACGTTTTGAATTTTATACATTTACTGTGCTTTTTCGCCAAGTTTAACACAATCAATCGGCCAGCTGTTGGAGTTTATTGACTAAATATTTGTCCAACCAATTATCAGTATTTTTCATTCAATTTACAATATTTGCTTTTTAGAATCATGTGATCTTTTGATTAATTCCACTCGGCGGCAAAGTTTTGCAGCTGGGTGAGACAAAAAACGAGTCGAAAAATGAGCTTATTAAAAATGCAACGACGTCATGACAAGAGAGATAATAAAAAACAAATAAAAAATCAAGTGAAGTGAAATTTTTTTCTTTGTGCCAAAAGGGAGAGAAAAAGAGAGAGCAATAAAATAGTGTCACTCTCTTAAACAGACTTTTGACATGAGTTTGTGTTTGTGTGTAAGTCGCGCTTGACAACTTGATTCGTTTAGCTGTTTGTGTGTGAGTAAATGTGAGTGTATTTGCTCGTGCACTTTGCTTCAAAGCGCCAAAAACCTCAAACGAGTCTCAAACGACGACAAACAAAAGATAACGGCAAATGCTGGTGCAGCAAGTTTTTACAACGATTTGTGGTCGAAGTTGTCGCCTGCCTCTCGGGGTCGGACGCCTGCCTAATTTAATAATGCAACAATAACAATATGCGCCGCGTTTCACTTTCTCTGCGCTGCTTCTTCCTGCCCGCCTGCCTGACTGCCAGCTAGCTGTATAATTCATTTTGCATTGATTTTTATTGCGCTCTGTTGTCGCATAGTTTCCTATTCCCATACCCGCATCTACTGCCGCCCCTTTACAACTACATTGTGTATCCGCGAGATCCGTGATATTTGCTCTCTTTTGAAAGCTGTTGTCTGGTCACTTTGGCAGCAGATTTCGCTGAACAAGTTTTACATTCTGCTGTTAATTATTTGAGAAGATTTCTACACGTAAATTGTCAATGTTAATGTATTGTACGTGGGAGTTAACATATTTACGTATTTAAAACGTTAAATTCCTGATGTAGGCTTTTTAATGTATTGTTAGCGTGCGGGATGATTAAATTTTCAATGATTCATACAACATGAATTACTTTAATTACAAAAGTGCTACAAAAAGTTCTCCGAAATTACTCACAATATTACTGCGTAGCGGTATTCCGTTTATTCAGTTCTTAATTTATGCTCGGCTGAGAGCGAAAATCCGTAAGAGTTATGTTAATATTTGCTTACATTTATATGGATCTAATTAACAATACAGAAATGTTAGGGCTATTTGCATATCAAAAGAGTTTAAAATACATTGTATCTAAATTCTTTATTTTACGGCTGTGTTGCCCATTCATTTATCTGAATTTTATATTATTACTGTGGTAGCTGAAGCAAGTAAATTGTTGACTAATATATATATAACGTGAGTAAACCCGATAAGATAGACTTTTCGACTGATAACAATTTACGTTTGTCTGAGTTTGCGTTTTGTTTATAGACCGAAGGCACTGAAAGTAAAAAATTCAAACAGATGAGCAAAGCAGTAAAACCCCTTTTTCGCTTGTTGTTGATTGCTAACAAAGCACATACATCTTTCCATACACATACGCACACATACATACAAAGAAAAATAATAATTGCGCCTAAACATTTCTAAGGTTTCGCCTTTGTTGCGCGTGTTTGAAGTATTTTTAGTTGTTCCCTGGTTGCTGTTTGCTGCTTTTGTTGTTGTTGTGATTAGTGCAATTTGCAATTAACTGTGTTAGGGTGTGTGGTGTGTGTATGTGTGTGGGAGTGCTGGTATATGTTTGACGCTGACACGCAAGTATTGCTTCTCCACATATTCTTGACATTGAACTTTGTCGAGCAATTAGCATATACAATAACTTAGTTATTCATAAGAATGATATATATGACTCTATATATATATATATATATATATATATATATTTATGTATTCAGTTATGAACTTGTTCTATTATTTTATGACTGATAAGATTTCGACCTTGGCCCTGGCCTTGCTAAATTTAGTTTTCTTTAATAAAAGTTGTACACCTTTTGCTCTTGTTAGTTTTTGTGATCCTAAGTTCCTATATATTGCTTTATTTTAATTCTATACATCTCTCTAGAGTTATAATTCTAGCAAAGTCTGCCCTAATTTTGTCATATAATTTCCCTCAAGGGACGTATACGCTATAGTTTTCATAGTGTGTGTAGCCTGCTGAGAAATAAACATTCTAATTGCTGAACAAACACAGACGGCCCCTACAAAACGTAGTACGTTTCACGTATCTATGTAATTGTATCTTAGTTGGTTTTCTTTCATATCGCGATGGTTTCAATTTCATGCTTTCTACAACACACTTTTTTGGCGGTTTTAATGGGGCGTTTCTGCAGTACTCGACTCTCTCAGAGACCTTTCTGCGGTTCTCCGCACGCCGATAATGCGGAGAGTTGTGCGTGTGCGACATGTTTAATTAATTTCGATTAGCGCTGTTGCAAACGCAGGCGCCACGCGGCCAATGACGTTGACAGCGTTTTTATCAGCAGACGCGGAATTCTCACCGAATATATACATTAATTTATGCAATTTTTTTTTACAGAATTAACACATGCGTTGACAGAGAGTGAGAGAGAAAAACAAGAGAGACACCTAATTCCGGCAACAGCGAGAGAAAGAAAAAAGAAACGTTTTTGACCGTCCGCAACTCATCAACAAATTTTACATCAACGTTTTTTTAAATCAATAATAAGCGCAATTAGAGCAGCAGCAGCAACTAAAAAAACAAAAAAACAAAAACAAATAAAATAAACTACACAAAAATGGCAACAACACCACGCAGCGGGGGGTCCGGCTCTGGAGCCGCACAACGTCCCAACGGCACCTCGCAGAATAAAAGCTGCCAATTCAAATTGGTGCTACTTGGCGAATCGGCGGTGGGTAAATCGTCGCTGGTGCTGCGCTTTGTCAAGGGCCAATTCCATGAATACCAGGAGAGCACGATAGGTGCGGCCTTCCTGACACAGACCATCTGTATAGAGGATACTGTGGTTAAGTTCGAGATCTGGGATACAGCTGGTCAGGAGCGGTAAGTAAATAGAGTGCTTACCATTAACATGTCATTTGTCATTTTTAATGTTAATGTTAACGTAACCATTAATGTTAATGCTTATGTTACCAAATATGTTAATGTGAATGGTTATATCTATTAATATGTTTATCTTCATATTAATTTTATTCTTTTATTTTATTAATACAAATCAATAAATTTTCTAACTATATTTTTTTGTTTTACAGATACCACAGCTTAGCTCCTATGTACTATAGAGGTGCGCAGGCCGCCATCGTTGTTTATGACATACAGAATCAGGACAGTTTTCAGCGTGCAAAGACCTGGGTCAAGGAACTGCATAAACAAGTAAGTAAAGAGTCTCCCCGTGATCTCTCTTCGACATCTCGGCGTTCTTCCCTGTCGATGTCAATGTAATCACAAGTGGATAAGAATGGCGCAGAATGTTCTCATTAACGCCATTCGCATTGTTTTCTGTTTTTATTAAATTGAGGCATTGCTACGAGCATTGAACTCATTCATCATTTCCGGCATTGTTTACGCTCCATTGCATTCATGCGAAATGTTGCTCGGTGCAAGGTTATTTAAAGGCTAAAGTCCATTTGCTGTAAAGTTTTTTTCAAGTTGTACATTTAAAAGTATTTACAGCGGGATAAAAAAGGTACAGCAGTAATATTATTGAAATAGAAAGATGTGTTGGGTACATACATCTCCGAGTGCAGATGATAAGTAAATTAAATTATGGGATATAAATAGATCTAAACCAATATAAAATATTGGCAGAGATTTTGCATCGTTAAGTTTAAACCAATGCCATTAGTTTGAGAACCTAGTTGTTCATGTTTGTTTGAACCTAATTGTGAAAAGGGTAATAATATTCGATTAATATTCGTGTTCCAGCAATTTTCACGATAGATGATTTTTCTGAGCTTAGGCTATATATATTTTTGTTTATTTTGAATGTGAGGTTTCGCTAGCTTAGGGAGAATTTATAAACCAGATTTTATGCAATCCATACAGTTTATTATTAAATTATTCAACTATAATTGATATGGTTTCTGTTTGCTTTTGCAGGCCTCACCGAACATTGTCATTGCGCTGGCTGGGAATAAGGCGGATTTGTCAAATATTCGTGTTGTGGAGTTTGATGAGGCGAAGCAATATGCAGAGGAGAATGGATTGTTGTTCATGGAAACGTCTGCGAAGACGGGCATGAATGTCAATGATATCTTCTTGGCCATTGGTAAGTGTAAGAATACTCAGCCAGAGTTAAATAAACATTGTTTTGCTTACGACTGTAGCCAAGAAACTACCCAAGAACGACAACAATCAAGGATCTGTCATAAAGCCAAATGGAAACGAACCAACTCAAACGACGAACAACTGCTGCAAGTGATGTCCCTTTGTAGGTGTGTGTGCGCCCATCAGGGATATTGATTGGATCGAAGTGAAATTGATTTTTAAATTAAATTGGTTGCTTTTTGTCATTGCAGAAAATGAAATTTCCAACGAGAGATTTGAAAAGTTTATGCTGATAATTATAAATAAAAAATTATTTAAAATTTAAAACTAAAGCCGGCTCATAGGGGCAAACAATTTAATTTTCATGATTGATGATGATGAAAAGAAAAGAAAACAAAACAAAACAAAACGTAATGATAATATTAATTATAAATTAAATTAAATGGAAAACAAAATGAGAAAACCAACAAACAAACAAAACGTAAAAGCGAAAAGTTAGTTTAGATAAAAACACATAGCCCTGTTAAAATCAAGCGAAATTGTAACAAAAAATAAGAAGAAAACAAAAAGCGGTCCTTACAAATTTCTATCTCTGGCCCCATAGTTCATAACCGTCACTTAGAGAGATCCCCTTCAATTTCAACTTCAATTTCATCTCAAACGGATGCGAAACTTTCAAATAACGTATTATAAATAATAGAATTAAACCTAAGGAAAGCGGATTAAACATTTTCGAGAGTTCACATTGTGTCGTAGTAATGTTTAAAATTGAATTGTATAAAAAGCGAGAGTAAAACCGTAAAAAAGAACAACAACAAACATGCTAAGAAAATGTTTGTAATGCTTATATTTCATGAAATGGGTGTCGAAACCAGAGAAATTCCAGTTGCAGTTGTTCTCAGCAGCGTTCTAGAAAAACATTAAATAAATAAATAACTTTAATAAAACAAAACAGAAGATAAACCGAAGATCAGTTCAGTTTAGTTCAGTTCAGATCAGAGCCAGCAGCTGAAGATTCGCGCATCCTCGATCTGTGGCAATGTGTGTGCCTGTCCGGCTGTCAGGTTGCGATGGGCACGTGTGATAGTTGCAATTTATATAAATTATATATATATACACATATGAAAAATGAAAATCCAAAAAAAAAACAACAAAGAAAAAAAAACAAACAAAACAAAACAAAAAATGAAAGAAATTATTTATAGTTGTAAACAATTTTGGTTCCACCTACGTTTAGCCTTTTTTATTTCACATTCTAGCAACAATCAAAGATTTAATGCTATCCCTATCTTAAAACCAATTACCGTAAACACATTATGAGAAGCTTACAACTTACATAGCATGCGAAATAAGATGAAGTCTATGCCGATAAGGTGAAGTCGTCATAACAAGCGACAGAAAATGAGAAATAAACCGAAAATAAACTTTGAAAAATACTTTACCATAAGTTCACATTTGTTTATCTCGCTCCACAAATCGTGTTTGATTTCTAATCTACTTACTATAAATATATATATATGTATCAACCAGCGATCAACCAACAAAAGCAACAAAACAAAAACAGAATTAAAACCAAGAAAACAAACAATGAATCAGCGTGAGAAAAACGAAAAAAAAAACCGACGCCTAACAGCTGTGTGTGTATTTTTCCAATTTATAATTTTTATGTTGTATGTATGTATTTAAATTTAACATTTATAATAAAAATCGTATATATATACATATATAAAA
The DNA here is from genome assembly GCA_004143845.1 of Drosophila lacertosa. Lineage (NCBI taxonomy): Eukaryota > Metazoa > Arthropoda > Insecta > Diptera > Drosophilidae > Drosophila > Drosophila lacertosa. The sequence continues at coordinate 97,007 of SCDZ01000072.1, read as the reverse complement.
ATCGAATCTAAATTCGTGTCTCATATTTAATAGTTGAAAATGTTAAAAAAGCTGATTTTTTTATTTATCAATGCTGCTGGTTGGTTTATTGGCTCTATTTTAAATATTTGGGAAAATATAATAAAATGATTACGGGTTGGTTAAAAAATATTAAAATCTAGGTTTTAAAATAAAATTGTTTGATTTTGTAGAACATGTGTGGAGTTCATAAAAAACACACTCATTTGATTGAGGACCGCACTGAATCAGGATTTGTCACGCTGCGATTGTGTTAAGTATTTTCGGAACAAAGACTTTTGGCGCGGATGCACTTTCTGAGCTAATGAAGGCCGTCGCCGTAGTTAGTTGTAGAACTGAGCTCCACGAATGGCAAAGCCGAGGGTACAATTCCGCCACAATAGGGGCGATGCGACAGCTAAGCAGTGGGAGACCGTGCCCTGGCTGATAAAGCGTTACAAGTTGGTTATTTTGGGCGCTGCGTCGGCGGGCAAGTCATCGATGGTTTTCCACTACACTCAAGGGAGCTATCTGGACGTCAAGGAGAATACGCTGGTGGCCTCCTTCTACAGCATCTTCCTGAACAAGTTTATGAAGTTCGATACTTGGGAGGTGGCGGGCGCGGATCGGTAAGTAAGTCCTCGAATCTCAGTTGAATATAATTAATCGAACTTCGCTCAGTTGGCACAGTCTGGCGCCGATGTACTACAAGGATGCTCAGGCTGCGCTGATCGTCTACGATGTGCGGGATGACGAGAGTTTAGTCTGCGCCAAGGAGTGGGTTCAGGAGGTGCGACAAAAGGTTTGTAGTGCAACCAAATAAGCCAAAAGTTTGCTGTACTTTAACCATATCCATGCTTCAGTTAAGTCCTGACTTGGTTATTGCCATAGCCGCCAACAAGTTTGATTTGTGGGACGATTTGTGCATAGATTCTAGCAATATGAAATCCTATGCTAAGAAGCATGGCTGCTTGTACATGGAGACCTCCGCGAAAACTGGTCAAAATATCAACAACATTTTTGAGGCAATCGGTGAGACTGAAAATAACATCAAAAACTTTTAAAGCTTAACAAGTTTTCATTTTACAGCTGAGCAACTGAAAACGAGACCAATTCAAAGTGAGCAAACAACTTTGAAATCAAATGGATCCTGCTGTAGTATACTATAAATGCGAGCTTAAACCCAAATCTACAACGGTTTTTGTTTGGATAGTTAGCCATAAAACTGTCGATCCTTAATTCAAAAACATTACGTTTATTAGAAATTAAAAACTACATTTTTTATTTGTTTGTGAACAAAGTCAAAGATCCAAGGTTTCAACCAAATCCTGGTGTAATGAAACTGATTAACCAGGTTTAAGTCGTGTTTTTTTGTATTTACAGTCACATATTTATGTTTAGTACTAAAACAATAAAAAAAATCCGCTTGCTTTAGTCGTAAATAGAAATAGAATAGAAACGAAATAAAGTCATTTACTATTCATTGTGGTTAAACTGTAATCGAGCTATTTTAGATTAAATATATATATTAAAAAATTATATTGTATCGTCATTTAATATTTAATAAAAGAAAAGACTGTGATGAACTAACAGATACCCAGCTGAGATCTGCCTCAAAATGCAATTTTTTCCGTATTTCTCCTATTAAAAGATTATTTTTTAAATACGAATTTAACATTTTTAATTTAGAGTGCTGATTCAAAAATAAGTATTTTAATTATTTTTTTTATTTTTATGTACATAAATAAATGTGTGGATAAAGAAGTTCGCAACTAATTTGAACTAATTCATTGTGGATATAATATATTTGATTTAATTATAATATTTGTTTTAATTATTTAATAATATTTGTATTGCATGTATTTATATGCACTCATTGAGAAAGCGGGTAAAGGAAACGAAGTCGGCAATATCAGTTTTAATCGTTTAGCAGAAATATAAAGGTTTATTTTTGCAGAAATCCAAGTGCATTTATATAATGTCTAAGAAATAAAATGACGATAAGCATTTGAATCACGCTCGAATTGCGTTCCACTCGATATAAGATATGGGTACTTAAGTAATCCCTTTGAGAACCGATATTTAGTTAGTTTTATAACTCCGGCAAGTAAAGACTTGGCACCATGAAACGATTGGGAACCTTTAAGCAGAAGGGCAAATATAATATACTGCTAGTCGGCAATGAGTTCGTGGGCAAATCCTCCCTTCTCCAGCGCTTTGTAACGGACAAGCCGCCCTCAGAGCTGCCGCCGGTAACCACCATTGGTGTGGAGAACAAAGTGAAGACAGTCTGCCTGCCCAGCGGCGTTGTGAGGCTGAAGGTCTGGGACACATCCGGTCAGGGTCGGTGAGTTACTCAGACTTAAAGAGTGCCTTTGGCTACCTTACTATAATCTTTGGCATAGTTTTAAGGAATTGCTGCGTACATATTATGTGGCTTGTCGTGGAGCCGTCGTCGTGTATGATATACACAAGCGGGAGAGCTTTGTGGAGGCTCAGGAGTGGGTCACGGAGCTGAAAGAGAAGGTATGTCCACAAATAGCAGAGTGTGACTGTATTTAAGGCTTACTCAGTCAACCCCAACATTAACTATTCAAAGGTGTTGCCCGATCTGGTGATTGTGCTGATTGGCAATAAGGTGGATGTGGAGGAGAATCGTGAGGTGCCCAAGTCCGAGGCTGAGGAGTTTGCGGCAAGCCATGCTTTGATATTCATGGAAACGTCATCGGAGTCCGGTTCGAATGTGGTCAACTGTTTTACGGAACTCGGTAAGCTGTCGACTATTCATCACGCATTTCGTCAATAATGTGGGCATATTTTCAGCTAAGGGCATTTATGCCCAGCAAAAGCAGCAAAAACGCGAGCGAAAGGAACTTAAAAAAGAAAGCAAAGTGATTAAAGAAGAGAGTGAAGAGATTAAGCCAAGTTGCTGCTGTTTGTTCAAAAAGCAGAAAGCCGCTCCAAAGTCAATTGAAATGGAGGAGCAAAGTATGCCAGTTAATTAAAATAGTTAAATAAAAACACATTTTAACATGATGCTCTTATTAACTCATTCTATTTTTATTTTGAAATTATAACGCGAAATAATTAGTACATACTTAATGTAATTTCGGTTACATTTTGTTCTCGTTTTGCTTTTAATTGTATAATAAAGTATTGTATATATGTATATATATATATATAGATTTTTTTAATTTTTCTTTTGCTACTTGATTTCATTTAATATAAGAATAATATTTGTTGTATTGTATAATTTTCATAGTTTGTATGAAGAGTCAAAGTTTTTTTGAGTAGATTTTCGAAAAAATAATAAATCATAGCGAGAGTTATATACTAACTTACTACAAGGCAACTAAATGGCTTCAATTTGAGTAGCATTTTTGCTATTGTAACCCAGAGAGATAACAGGAAAACAATATTAAACCTAACTAAATTTGAGTTTTTAGTTTGACATTTTTCGTTCTTTCGATCAAAAACTGAACAAATTAATGTGGCAGAAATTGTTATAAGGGCAGTAATAGAAGATTTCAGTATAGAACACATAAGTTATATATATAAAACACAAATGCTAACACTTGTATAACAAAAGTCGGCTCAACAAAACAATATAGTACACATCTGTTGAAAACGTTGTTAATCAAGGAGGGTGTCATTTCTTTGTCATATGCATTTCATGTTTATCAGTTATCATTATTCCACATTAAATATCACTTACGTAAGAGAAGTATCTGTTATTTTGCTAGATTTAGACCCTAAACTACAATTTTGTTCAAGTGTTTCTTTAGTTTTTTTTTTTAGTTCTTTTCGATTTATTGATAAACCACATTTCCATATCATTTCTGTAAAACGATTTTCATTTTTAACCTAAACTTTTGTTTTGTTTTTTCTTCTTTTTTTTGTCAGTTATTTTTATAAAATTTACAAAATTACGTTCCATTTCGTTTGCTCCATACAGCCATCACCCATCCGCATATTTAAAAATGTTTAAAGAGGCTTTTGCAAATATAAACTCCCCTTAACATTTACCTTAAGTTCTAATCTTGTTTTCAGTTTTACTTGAAATTTCGTTCACAATTATTTAATTGCAATTCACAATAATATACGAATATTAGGTTACACTATTTTTTTTTCTTAATGTTTTTTTTATGTTTTTCTTTGTATTTGTTTTTTTTTTTGTTTTTTTGATTCGTCTGTCGATTTATACAAGAATCGGCTCGTCACCGTGCAAATCACAAGAGCCAATATTCTCGCCCTGGTATGTCGAGAAATCGCTTATAACGGCTTTTGGCTCCGCGCCGAATTGTATGTCCTGCAGGCAGCCCTTGAATGGCTCAAAGAAGCGGCCCAGCGTCCGTTTGCTAACCTTCTCCTGATTGGGAAAACCACCTGTTGAACAGAATAGAAATTCAAATTAAGCGGGCTAAAAAAGTAAACAATCAAAGCTTGTATTTTGAAGCGCTGCCAACTCTTGGCAAATGCTAAGCTTAACTGTACGTTAACAGAGCTCTGTTAGCTTAAGCAGGGTAAACAGCGCATCTAGTTTAATATTAACGGGTTGCTTTGTTGTTAGAAAATATGGTAATTTCTACAAAATTCTTTTGCACATCCATTAACTAAGCTTATTTGACAAGTGTTGCATTTTAAGTGAACAGTATATTGGCCGTTAAAGCTGCTGTTAACAGCTCATTTGAGTGTATCTACGATGTTATCGATTAAACGATAACGCAATGTTTTGAGCTGTTGCTCATCTCCATTAACTCAGGCTTGGTAATTGTTTAAAGCCCTCTCTAGTCGCGGCGGTTGCATTGTGTGTCTATTGAATGTACCACATAATGTTGTGAATTGAACGACGAACATTTTGCAAGCACTTTTCGTGCTAACTTTGAAAGTATAAAGCTTTTGTGCAATGTGTTAAGTCTGCTCGCAGGCCTAAAGGTACTAGTGTAAAGTAGATAAAGAAGCAGACACGTTCTCCCCCGCGCCCCACTTAATGTGCAGTGTCGAAAGTTCGCAGCTGTCCCGCTCTGGCAGACAGTGCTTCTTTGCATCTGCCCTTTCTGTCGCACATCGGCGCTTTCGTCACAGCGGGCCGGCGTCAAGAGTGGCTCAACAGTTCCATGTGAGTTATCAATTAAGCTGAGCTACGGCAAAGCGCGCGTCGCGAGTACAGTGGGCGAATTCAAAGACACGCAAACGATAACAAGCAGTATTTATAAACTACAAGACGGTAAGTCTGCAAACGATTAGTTAGCTTAATTAATGACTAAGAAGCGACGAATGACTGCAGCTGTTGCATGTGGCACGTTAACCCGAATGCGCCTCGCACCTTGTTGCATGACTTTCACTTACCCAAGTAGAAAATATCCTCGTAGCTAATCGTTGGCTCTCTGCCGCCGCGTCGCTGCCACGATGACGTCGTTGGTGATGTTGTTGTCGTTGGTCGCCGCATCAACTCGGGCAGTCGCTCCGTGAATATCACCTCGCCGTCCAGCTGCAGCTCGAGGCGGGTGCGATCGAGCAGGACGCTGGTGCCGTGCCAGGCGCCGTCAGCGATAAAGCCGCTCGCCGGTGCCTGAACGGTGTCATTGTTGCTGCCCAGCAGATTGCTGGCCAGCTTCAGGTGCCCGTTCTCCAGGCCCAGGCCCAGAAACTTTGCCTGGTTGTGCTCGCTCCAGAGCAGCAGTCCGTCCGGCTCGATCGTGGAGAAGTTCAGAGAGATTTGTATGGCTTCGCGTGGACGCACATAGAGCGAAGGGCCGCGGCGCTTGTCTTTCATTGGTATGCGAGGGGGCGGCAAGATCAGGTAACTGTTGCCGCGGAAGCTCGGCGTTGTCGGCTTGCTCAGCGCTGTGGAGTAGGCGGGGGGAAAGTGAAGGAAAATGCATTAAACATATTGCATGTACAAAGACTGTATGTCTGTGTGTGTGTGTGTGTGTGAGACAAGTGCATAATTAAATTACAGCATCTGCAACAACAAAGTCGCAACAACGCAATCAACGTCATTATTAACAATGATCAACAGCATAAGCCTGCTGAGGGGTATTTTGATTTTAATAGGCAACTTGCATAAAGGCAGTAAGTTCTTGGCTAGATTGAAAAGGCTTAACTCCTTTTAAATCAAAACTGAATCAAAGCCTCTCTAAAAATTGAATAAATAAAAATAATTTTGTAAAATTATATTACTAATAACAAGTAAATATTTTAATATATTTATAATAGTAAATGTCTGCTAAGGTATTTCAAAGTTGGTAACTCTTTGTTAACTGTTCGCTCTTGTTGTTATTAACATCGCCAGCTGTTGCTGCTTATTATGCCGCTTGCTGTGGAGCGTCTGCAAGTCCCTGATCTCGTTTGGAGCTTCTTGGGCTTGCTGCTGTCTAATCTGTTGTCTAGATCTTGTTTCTGTGTTCACCACTTTTGGCTCGTATTCTTGTTATGAATTTGCGTTTTGTTTTCTTCGTTTTGGCCGCTTCGCGACTTGATTGCACTTGTTGTTTCGTGTTTTCACCAGCTTGTTTATGGCTTATTGTTATTAGTGGCATGTTAATTCACTTTGCTAATAAGTGAAAGGCTGCATCCAGCTGATTGTATGCCGACTGGCAATTGAATAACCCAGCCAGGCCGCTAAACAAATAATCATAAAACTCTTTTATGGCCGCAGCTTCTAAGCTACAGCTGTATACAGCGATTATAGCTAAAGTTGATCTTGAAAATAATCTTAAAATAATGCCAAATTCAAGAGAGCTGCACTTAAAAGTATTTTCTAACTAAAGAAAGAAACATGTTTGATTTACTGATTTTTAAAATCGAATAGAGTGAAAAACTGTACAAAACCTGGATCATTATTTTTAATTTGTATTGATAGAGACATAAAAGGGAATTAGTGATTTTTTTTGACTCCAAAGCCATTAAATGTGAATTGTGAGCTTAAAGTCAATTTAAAAGAAAAAATATATTCAGTTCTTTTATAGGAGCTATATGACACATTTCATATAATATATTATATAACAAAAAACTAGATTTATGAAAAGTTTTTTTTTTTTTATAAATAGATAGAGCCAGATTATAATATATATATATCGACTAGGATGTTATTGCAGATTAAGAATATATATACTTAATGGAGTCAGAGATGTCTCCTTGTATGCTTAACACATTTAGTTGCACAATTAAAAGATAAGGTTCGGCAATAAAAACAATAAAATTTGCATTTTATCTTTTAAATGATTCTAATTACTAGCAATTACTATTTACTTGTTACCCTTGTATAATTGTTGAAACTCATTTTATGTTTTCTATGCATTTAAAACTCTACTCGCTTTTATTTAAATATAACTTTAAGCCCCAATTCAACTTTTCAATAGCATTTGATTATATAACACACATGTGTGTATGTTTCGAGTTCTATTGTTATTTTATTTTATTTAATTTATTTTTGTAGATTCCTGAACCATTACATGTTTTGTTGAACGACCTATAAAAATAGGTCAAATTTCCAATGATTTTCTATAATCTAAGCACGTTCAACTTTGAATCATGCAAATTACGCCGTTTTTTTTGTATATATACATTTATATGTATATGTATATATATTTTTTAGACCACTAATTTTAGCGTGATTTTATTTGGTTTTTTTCTAGTTTTTTTTTGCGAACCCAACTTCCTGACCCCGCTGAGCACCGAACCGTACGATTCGTGGTGCTGTTAATGGTTCTGCTTTCATGTCTCTCCCCCTCGCTGCAGATCTCTAATTATAATAATAATATTGTTGTGCTGGATCGTTTTTTTTCGTTTTTTTTTTGTTCGTTTGTCATTTGCTTTTAGCATTCGAAATTGAAAACTTGTTTCGGCGATGAACCGAGAACAGATAGAATCAGATAGAAGCCATTTCTAAATGAAATAAAATCAGTTTTGTGACGTCGAGTAGCTTCTGTATATTTAAAAAAAAAACAAAAACAGAATAAAGCTGACTTTTACTTCGCTGACACATTGAACTTCAACTTGGCTCTGGAGATTTATGAAACCCGTTTTGTAGATTTTCAAGTGAAATGATTTATGCCTTTCATTGTGGCCCTGCTGCCGTTGTTGTTGTTGATTTTGTTTTAGATTAACTTTTTTTTTTGTTATTGTTGCTGCCACGCACATTAAGCTCTAACTAAACATCTGGCGCTTGACTAATTCGATGACGAATCGCCTTCCTACCCCCCACAACCGCCCCCCCCCCTCAGTTGGAGCCAGGAAATGACAAGTCGCCACACGAGTTGGCAATTATAAAAACTGTGTTTTTTTTCGTAGCGCATCCGAAACTTTCAATTAGAGCGCAGAGTTCACTGAACTACTCACCAATCTCGCAGTAGAAGCCGCCCCAGCCGTTGGGACACGAGCAGCGGCCACTGCGCAGGCAGCGTCCGTTATTCTTGCACGGTATCAGCTTGCAGGACTCCGAGTACTCGCACCGATCGCCCTTGGCATAGTCCGGGCAAATGCAATGCGGCTGCAGCTTCTCGTCCAGCCAGCAGTGACCACCCGATTCGCAGGAATCCCCACCGCAGGCGGTGCCATCGCAATCGCGAATGTTACGCGATTCTACAAATATATAAATATACATATAGATAAATATATGTATGTAAACATTTATTAGCTCTGAGTCTCTAATGATTTTCTCTAGCAGAGTCTTCTTTTTGGGTAAGCTCAGCTTTATTCTAAAGTATTTTAGTATATTCGAAAGTATTTTATTTTTAAGCCCTACGATCAGAAAGATTCTAAAAATATTTCTTGTTTTTGGTACACTATTTGGGGACATTGTTTTAACAACTATCAATACAAATGTTCAAAATAAATAAACATAAAGTTAAAATGCATTTACCGAAGAATTTAAACATTTATGTTGTACAAAAACAAATACACAATAAAATGCACTTACTTAAAAATTCTAACTGTTCAAAAATAGTCAATCCTGAAAAGTTTTCCTGAAATTCTAACATTCTTATCATTGTTCGCTCTTAAGGCATATAAAGTATATTCAGGTACTAATTTATTGAATGTCCAATTCCTTAATTTAACTCTTTGTGGACAACTAATTTGAGACCATATTGTGTCTTTTATAATAATTCATATTTAAGTTAAACATTTTTAAAAGAATGTTTCGTATATAAACATTTCATCAAAAAAACAAATCGATTGGTTCTTTACAAATTTAGTAATTTTTAAATCTTAAAGTTTTGCTTATGGAAAAATATTCTAAATTGTGTTTTTTTTAGGCTTAGCTTAAAAAGTTTTTAACTTTGAATAGTAAATTATATTTTCCACTTTTTTAAAAGTTTTTGCTGATTTTCATACGATATTTCCTCAGTCTCTTTCGATATTCTGCTGATTTTAATGCTCAAAGATTTTTGATATGTTTGATATATGGATTGAATTGAATTTCAATGGATTCTTGGCCCACTTCGTTTGTTTATTTGTTACTCACCCACGATATTCGTTTCGTTGAGGACAATGCGAGTGCCGCTGACGACGAGGCCGCGAACGCAGCCACGGAACGGTATGGGAAAGCCGGAGATGGCGTTGTGCGGCAGCTTGGAGAGATCCTTCAGGCCGCCAATGTAGAGCAGTGAGTCGGGCTCGACTAGAACCTCGGCAGAGGGTGCCAGCGCCGAGGAGGCGCTGCCCTCCACCCACAATGTCAGCCAGCGTCCACGCTGCGCCATCTTGATCTTGTGCCATTCGCCAATGGCCAGCATGCGAACGCTTCTGACCACAGTGACATGGTTGCTGGGGCCCGAGATGCGGAACTCGACGACGCCGCCCTGCAGCGACAACGACACGAATCCAATCTTCTTGTCCTGGTTGTTGTTGAGCGTGCCAAAGTAAAGCAGCAGACCCCGCTCGGAAAGCGGCCGCAGCTGGAACTCAATGAAGAAGAACTGCACGCGATGGTGCTCCTCGAAGGTCTTGGAGCCCATCAGCGGCACCGGAGAGAAACTGCGCTGTTTCTCCACCTCGTTGAGCAGCTTCATCACGAAGTGTGTGCTGGGCGTGGAGATGGGCTTCGGTGGCATCAGCTTCTTGGTGAAGTTGCGATAGCTGACCATTTGGGAACGCTTGGCGCCCAGCTTATCGCCGCCATCGTAGAGATAAGGCCAACGCACGGCCAAATAGGATCGTCGACCGGTCAGTGAGACATCGCTAAGTGAACGTATTTCTGCAGCAAAAGCAAATATACATATATATTATAGCTTTATTAATTAGTCACATCCCTTTGCTCACCTTCATCACAATTCTTGCCTGTGCGTCCCACGGGACAGTCGCACTCGTAGCCATTGACGAGCGGCACGCAAGTTGCCTCCTCGTAACACTTGTTGTTGAACGAGTCGCAAGGATTTGTCGCCTGTGCACAGAGCGGACCGTACCAGCCCTCCTGGCAGATGCAGCTAAAAAGGGTTAAAACAAAGCATATAAAATCAGACTGTTATGCTCAGGGCTCAAAGGGTTCTTATGCAACAATTGTTATTTAATGCAAGAGTTTAGATACATTTACAGTTTAGTTTAACAATCAATTCCTATAAGGTTTTATTTTTAGTACCAGTATTTAAAAGTTCTTCAGTTGTTTGTTAGAACATGTTTAGAACCAAGAAAACGCAATGTAACCAAAAAATGACTAATACAATAATATTAATATAATAATGAATAGACTTGTAACTAAATAGGAATAACTTAAGTTAAAAAAAGGGAAATTTCTGTAGTTGAACAGGGACATGAATAAGTGCATGTACTTAAATATAATTTTTGATTTTTTTTAGACCTTATAGAAATTTGAAATCTTTCAAATAAACAACATTTTTTCTTTATATTGATTTTGATTGTTAGAGAAAGTATTGATTCTATATTTTAAGGCTCTGGCTTTTAAAGTTTCCATGTTTAGTGCGATCAAGTTAAGTTCCAGACAGACAAGTGAAAAGAAAGTTGTATGGGATTGATATTAAACCCTTTTGCCTCTTATAAACACTTTATATACCCCTTGTAACCATTTTTGAAAGAGTGTTTAAAATGAGACAATAATATTCTACTCAAAACAAGATCGAAAGATATTTGATTTTAATAGCCATCCGCAGGATCTTTCCATGAGAAACTTTGCCTAATCAACATTATTAAATTTTCTAGTTCTTATTAGTAAATCAGTAAACCTGATTATCGAATATTAATAAAAAAAATTAAATAAAAATATATATATATATATAAAATAAGAAATCCTTCTTTGAAAAAGAGTATATAATGAAACAATAAATTTGTATCCAAAAAAAGATCGGAAGAGATTTGATTTTAACAGCCACTTTAGTCAAAGAAAAAGAGGGTAAAAGCTGCCTTTTTAAACTCAAGGATCTATCTCAAGTACCATAAGGTCAAACTGGTTCCCAAGCTAGGGAAGACGTTGCTTGATCTATATCCCCTTTTTATAGTACTTACGTGAATGTAGCGCCATGTTGCAGACAGGCTCCGTCGTGCTGGCAGGCGTGTCTGTGGCACTCGCGAGTGCCGCATTGGCCGACGCCGCGGCCGCGAACGCCGCGAGTCTCCTGGAGTGGAACGGTTACCTGGCCAGCCTTGAGCTGGACGTCGTAGATGCAGCCCTGGAAGCCCGAGTGCAGTGGCAGATCGTGCGGCAGCGTGTTGAAGTTGGCGATCTCGTGGCCGCCCAGATAGAGAATGGGCAGGACGTCCATGCGGCTGACGCTGCCCGGCGAGCGGCCCGTTATGTTGAACTTGCCGTCGACGGAAAGCCAGGCCTGGCGACCGATGCGACCCACCTTGATCTCGTAGGGCACGCGGGGCGCGTCCAGCCGGAAGTCGATGGGCTTCTGGGTGAAGATGCGCCGTGGTCCGGCGCCCAGATTCCATGTGAGCATTATGTAGCCCTGTATGAAGCTGACGGCCAGATGATCGCTCTTCTCATCGTGATAGCCGGATTGGCCCAGGAAGGCAAGCAGCGAGATTTGCGACATGGTCTGCGGCAGTATTTTGAAGCTCAGCTCCAGAGAGTACTCCAGCGGCACGGGCACCGTATAGGCCACAAACGAGGAGAGACCATTGACGCTGCCCGAGAAGGAGGGCAAAGCCACCTCGAGATCTACAGACAAACATTTGACATGAGTTGAGACTGGGAAAACTATGCAAATGTCATAAATCACTCACTGTGCTCGCAGTAGTGGCCGTGTTTGCCCAGCGGACAGAGACAGAGATAGCCGCTGCCCGGAAATTGGACACAGGTGCCGCCATATTGACAGGGATTGTCCTCGCACACGGATATCTCGCAGGTGGGTCCCATATAGCCGGTGGGGCATTTGCATTTCCATTTCTCGGCCTTGTCACCGTGCTCGTCCAGCTCATTTGATTCGATCTTGATGCAGGCGGCGCCATTGCGGCACGGACTGGACAGACACGCCAACGAGCCGCATTCCGTAATGCCAAAGCCGTCCAGCGCGTCGCTAACGAGTGGGTGAAAGGACGGGTGGGGGAGGTAGATGGTTGAAGGTTAAACGGCTGGTTTGTGTCATCTCTAATTCGGGCGGCAGGCTGGCCCCCTGTGCCCCCCCGGAATAGCCCCCCGGCGGCCGCCGTGCAATTCCCCCTTTCCCCGGGGCCCCCCCCCCCCCCCTCTCTCTCTCTCTCTCTCTCTCTCTCTCTCTCTCTAGTTGGCCAGTTGTCCAGCTGCCAGTCTGACCGGCTGTTTGTGAACGCGTTTTAATGCGCTGACAAATGGCTTCCGCATCTCTCTCGGCTAGCTCTTCTTCTTGCCCCTCTTATCAATGCTGGAAGCTTCGCCTTTCAATCGTTGCCAAAGTGAGAAAATTGCTTTAATCCTTAATGTCTTTTTAACGCTGACATTTTGTCTGGCCTCTTAAGTTGCCGGCTTAAGTTGTCAAAGGGTTAAAGCAGTCAATGCTAATCGATAAGATAGCAAAAATTTAACTGATTTCTTATTAGTGCAATCGGATTTAAAAGAGATTAGAAGTTTTTGTGAATCTATTTATGGTTGGTTTGCTGCTTTAAGTCATTTATTTTTATATTATTTTGTAACTAAATTAAAATTAAGATATAACCTTTATTATATCTACACTTTAATTTAGTTGTATTATTTTTTTTTTTTTTGGTTGGAAACTTTAAACTATATTCCTATAATATATTGACAACAATATCGAACGTGTTTTATTTTTCTTTTTTTATGTATTTTTCCAAATCTTAAAAGCATTTTATATATTTTCAGTCCGTCTTTTTGGCTCAACGTTTTTTTTATATTTGTGTCGTAAATGATTGATGCATTCATCTGCTTCCTGTCCGGGCAGTTTTTGTTAGCTTCTATGCGGCAGTTTGGTCGGCTTATATCTTTTGATGTGGCAACTGTTTGCGGGCATGTTGCACGGACTTAACGTTCGTTTAATCCTACGGGCGATTTTAGTGCGTGTTCACAGAGCTTCTATCCGGCTCTACCTGCAACTTTGTGGATTGCACGCTTTGCCTCGGGTCCGAGGCGTATGTGGCATAAACATTTAAGAGGCATGGCCATAACTTTGTCCGCTGTTCATTAGGCCGTCGGGTCGACTGACCGAATGGCAACTGGCAACTGGCAGCTGGGAAATAGTGCCGTTGGCTACGCGGCATAAATAAGACTTACCCGAATATTTCGCGCGGCTGTCCATTGATGCGGAGGGTATGCAGGCAGCCGGTGAAGCCGGTGCCGCTTTGGGCAGGCGGCAGTTCGATAATGAGGCCAATTGGCGCCTGGGGTGCGCCGCCCAAATGCAGCCAAGTGTTCAGTATTACCTCGGGCGTGTGCAGGCGCGCCGGCAACAGTTTCAGCCACGTCGGCTGATCCCCGGACATGGCCAACGTGTCGTTGACGAGCAGCGAGGCATTGCAGTGCGTGTAATTGCGGCTGAAGTCCAATCTGAAAGCACACGACCGATTGAGAGGATGAGCAACGATAAAAGTTTTCCCCATCCACCCACCCTCCCCACCCTCTCCCCATAGCCACGTCCTTTTAGTGCCGCTGTCGGTAGTGCACATATAAAATATTTAATATGCCGCACACTGCGGGCAACTTTTTCGTTGCCTTTTGCTGCGTGGGGTATTCAACACACAAAAAAAAAAAAATAAGTGAAATAAGTAAAAAAAAAATAATAATGAAAATAAATAAAAGAAAAAAAAGTTATTTTCAACATGCCGTAGCGTGCAAATATTTATGACGCCCGCACAAAGATGCCTCATAAAGCCCCGCATCAGGCAGATTTTTGCTCCCAACTGACCTTTTATGCCCTGCCCCAAAAACTTAACCCCATGTCCCATGCACCGTGGACCTGCACGCACACAAAAAACTTCATTAAATATTTACCCACTTTTCATTTAAATGCAGATTTATTGGCTATTACCATCTGAATGTTAATTTTTTTTTATTACGTTATTTCTACTTTTTTAATTCAACTTTAGGCTCTTCTGTTTAAAGTTGTTATTTTAAAATAAAATCCTTTGGATTTCAGCAAAAGTAATCCATTTGCTATTTATCTTTTCATAATCATTGCCCCACTGTGCAACCCTGGACCGCCAATTGGCTGTAATGTCAATCGACTGTCAAATTTTTGTTTCGCCTGTCAGAGACCCGAAAAACGGATTCCGAATTTTTCCAGCCCCCAACCAGAGGGTAGAACCTCTTTTTTTTTTTTTTGTTGTTGCGGGTCTGGAATTTTTTATTGTTTGGTAGTCGCCAATGTCACCTGGCGTTGTTGTTTGAATGCTTCATGTTGAACGCGTTTGCCAAAGTGCTTTTGATTTTATTTCGTTGTCAGCTTTTGTGTATTCTGTCCGATATTCGAACTGGGGGATTCATATCTCAGGGCGCGTCCATTACGTTTGAATGTTGTCATGAAAAGCGAGACATCAATAGGACACCAAATTATATTGTTACCATATTGTTTTTTTTTTTTTGCGAATAGTGCGTAAAGCGAAATTGTTTCTCTGGCATATAGTAATTCAGTTATATTTGCCATTCGCAAATGTTTAATTTGATTGGTTTCAGTTTTTTGCTATGAAGATTTATTTAAAGAAAAGTTCATTTAAGAGTTGCAAAAAGAAATCCTCATAACGAAAATATGCATTGAACATTTATATTTAAGACTATTTTATATAATTTTTTGACTCCACAAAAGGCAACATTTTTGATATATTTTAAAGTGGGAGAAAAGCGAGACATCAATAGGACACCAAATTATATTGTTACCATATTGTTTTTTTTTTTTTGCGAATAGTGCGTAAAGCGAAATTGTTTCTCTGGCATAAAGTAATTCAGTTATATTTGCCATTCGCAAAAGTTTAATTTGATTGGTTTCAGTTTTTTGCCATGAAGATTTATTTAAAGAAAAGTTAATTTAAGAGATGCAAAAAGAAATCCTCATAACGATAATATGCATTGAACATTTATATTTAAGATTATTTTATATAACTTTTTGACTCTACAAAAGGCAACATTTTTGATATAGTTTAAAGTGGGAATTATTCTTATAAGAAAGCATTATAAAACAAATTTATTTCTTATTAATTTTTAATTATTTTTAAGAGTTTAAATGGAAGGGCTTTCAAATTGATTTTGTGCAGAACAAATTTTAAAGTTTACTTTTAGGCGCACGCCAAAGAAAACTATTCAGAAATCAAAAACTCTTTAAAGACTCAAAGTCTGTTTAATTGAATTAGTATATATTTTTAAACTGATGATTGTTTAAGTATTCGGAAGAGGAAGCAATAAATATAAAGCTGCTCATAACATAAACAATTAAGAGCAGGCTCAGTCGAGAGCTTTCGTCCTTGTACAGGCTAATACGAATGAAAACTGAAATTGAGAATTCCACTTGGCCTTCTTAAGCTCTCGCAGTCAATGCCAACAAACTCATTTGCCGCATAATAAGTTAACTACTCGGCTTTCGATAATTTACAGTTTGTTATATTTGGGCTCAATTAGCTGTGGCTGATTTAACAATAAATTCAATTTGCATTGTTGATGCGGTTAATTTAATTTCGCGGTTAACAAAACTTTTTTTTTTCACTCTGCTCTCCATCTCAGGATGGCGGCAAAGTTGCACTTAATTTGATTTGCATAGCGCGAAATGGAACGGAATGAATTGAGGATTAAGGAGCAAAAGGCGCTTTGCGCTTAAAGCCGCATAATTGTGCGCGCTTAACGGTAATTGTTATTGCTTTCTAATTACACGGCGCTCTCGAAAAAGTCCAAAAATCCGTAAGTAAAATGTCAATTGTATG
Source organism: Drosophila lacertosa (assembly GCA_004143845.1). NCBI lineage: Eukaryota > Metazoa > Arthropoda > Insecta > Diptera > Drosophilidae > Drosophila > Drosophila lacertosa. Next base: position 80,708 of record SCDZ01000072.1, on the reverse strand, counting down.
GAGCATTAGGCTCATTAGGCGCGACCCGGCGCAAATCTAACCAAAGGCAACAAAGGCAGGACTCTAACCGCAGGACAATCATAATGTAGTCTATGTGTGCGTGTGTGTGTGTGTGTTAGCCAGAAACTAGTTCATTGAAGTTCTGTGCTCATTGCCATTGTCGCGACTGGGAGACGCTAAAGCGCTTCTGGGCGAATGAAGTGAATATGGAAGTGGACGTGAATTTGGTGGAAGCAGGGAGAGTGGGGAAGCAGGCAGACGGGGGCAGCTGAAGTGTCCTGGTGGCATGGCCATTAAGCACGCAAGGCAAATAAAAATAGGCAACAAACATAAATTTGTTGCTCGTAAATCCACTGGCGGACCCAGTTTTGTGCCACATGAGCATGCCCCGAGCTGGGACCAAGTGCTAAAAAGTAAATTTGTGGTCGATTCGATAGTCATAAAAACAAGAAAGAGATAACAAATAGCCATTACTAGTGCCATCTAGCTCCAACACTAAATTATTTATAAAGGCCAGCCTGGCATTTTTTTTTTCGCCTTTCCTTTCACTTTCCAAGGAAAGGAAAGTCTCCAAGCACTTGCTTTGCAACCTATTTGTCTGATATATTTATTCTTTAATGTCCTGTTTACGCCACTCGTCGAGGGAATTCATTTGCTTGTTGATTTTATAAAATGATTACATGCTCATTTTCCATATGGCCGTCGGTCCAGGCCTAAGTAATTGCCCTTGACTGAATTGTAAACTTACGAGTTAATAGTTAAATGAAAATGATCACAGCCCTTTTCCATTTTCCATTTCCCCCCTATGCGTTTGCAATTGGGAGCCTACAGAGTGCGGTCTGTTTTGTGGTCAGCTCGGGGAGTTTTCCTCGAGCGTGAATTCAACTGTAGGGTAAAATGATTTGTGGGTTGGGTGCTGAGGTTAACTACTCACTGGGAATTTGAAATGATTGAAGATGTGTCCTTGTTGTTTGACATACTTAGGATTAGGATGTGTTTTCGTATGTATTAAAATCTTGTTAAATATCATGTTAAGTGTTATTACTTCAAAAGGGTTAAAGCAAAGCAACCACAGAGAATAGGACTAAGTCTATCTTCCTAAAGGATCTTGTTTAACCTCCCTTACAAAAAACTCTTAAGCAATCGATTAGGAATTTTCAGACCATTGTCTCCTTGAATTGTGTGTGTAATCTATGCACACATAAAGTTATCTTACATAGTATTTACGCTACTTATTTCAAGCTTATCTCGGTGGCTTAGAAAAGTTCCGCCTTCTTTTGCCTTTGTTATCGCAATTGTCTTTTACGCAATTTCATTTCTCATTTGAAAGTGCTGCAATTCCAGGAAATGTTAGTTAAACGATTAATTACGCAGAGACCCCGCATTACTCGCGCTTTGGGCTGCCCGTCAGGCTGCCAACTTCTCTGCCTCCTCTGGTTCTACTTTTTGGGGAGGCCATCGCAGCCATTCAACTTCCGCTTCCGTTGCGAGCACAGAAAATGCGGCAAATTAAATTTCAGCCAAAAACCAACTACGCCAACTAATTACGCATGAATGCGAAGCCAAGGATCGTCGAATGCGCTGGGCACGTTGTTGCCGCAAGGAGCATCGGCAGTTGGAGTGGGTGGCTTAGTTTGGGTAATGTTAAAAAAGTGCCAAGGGGGGGACCACAATTTATTCTACACTTGAAGCATTATAATTTGTGGTTGCCAAACGGCATGGCAATCGACGTAGGGCAACTTTAATGGCCTACGTCCTGGGCATTCGGCTCGTCCCGGCCAGCAATGACAGTGACCCACATGCTGACCCGCTGGCTGGGCCGAATAGCTGCACTCGACTCTGGACACTCGACACTTGTGTCAGGCGCAATTTAAAAAGTTAATTAACGTGCCGACCTCCCCTTCTATCAAACGGGGCCCTTTGACCCCTTGTCACAGACCCGCTGTGAGCCACATAATTGCATTCCGCGGCTGGGCGTTTCACTTACTCAGCTCGAATGGTAATTTCGTGGCCCGTATTCACGGGCGTTTCCAGTTCGCTCAGCAGCATCGTTTGCAGGCCGCACGAGAACTGGAACTGCATCAGTCCCTTCTGCAGGAACAGCGCCATATAATGGCCACCCTTGGTGCCCTGGGCGGCGGCCAGCATGATCAGTCCGTTCGTGGCCCGAGTGCGCACCTTCAGCTGTATGTGCATGGGCAGCACTGCATCCAGCGCCTCGTGCTGCGGTATGTCCTTGTAGATGCGATGCGACACATACGAATCGCCCGAGAACGCAGCGTTCCTTATAACGATCGGCAGCTCGCAAAGGGGACCTTGGCGATCGAAGCGACAAACACACTAAAATGGGGAAGAGATAAAGATAGTTATCATATAAGTTATTAATTGCATAGTTAACATTTGGTTGACAGCTAATAAAAGATCTTCAGACTTTGGGAAATACATATTGGTCTGTTCTGTAGAGGAGAATGTGAGCCTAACTAGAAGAGATGGCTCAAACGTTACCACCTTCCTAACAGATCAAATTAAACAAAAAAGCTCTTCCAAGAAACTAAAACATAAAAGCAAAATTAATAAACATAAATATAAACATATACATATTTACATATTTAAACATAGAAATATTGATAAGCAAACTGTTCACTTATAAAAATATAAATATAAGTAGGTTATAATATTTTCAAATACAGCTCGTCCAAAATGCTAAACATAGTATTACCAAACAAGCTTTAAAAAAACAAAAAAATAAATAAAGAAAAAAAGAGATGGAGCAAGTTGGGTATAAATAGAGACATAAAAGAATTCTCTTCCCTTTACTTTAGAAAGAAGAATACATAACTTATATAATTACATTATTGATGAAATATGTTTAACAAAACATCTTCAAGTAAATTAAATTTTATTTAAATAATGCAGATGTGCTTATGAATTTTTAAGATAATAAAACTACATTATTCATTTACAACATAAAATCTTATTTATATGGAAGTAAGATTTTTAATTGTAATAACTTAAAAAAAGTGTATATAAATATTTAATTCGTTTAAATTTACAATTTCATTCTGAAAGTGTTAAGTAAAAAGCTAATTAATGCTGCTGCTGATTTTAAAACAGGTTAGTTAAATTTACCTTAGCTATTTACTATGAAAGTAAAAAAAGTTTAATTTGAAAAATCTTTCTTAAGAATAAATTAAGGGAGATTTCTGAAATATTTAAAAAAATTTCAAGCTCCTTTGTCAACATTATGGAATGTGCACAACAAGGTTTTTCAGTTTGGCAAACTTGAAACTATGAATTTAAATTTACGTCTTTAATGCGTGGCAAACGAAAAGTTTTGCAAAGTTATTGCGCAACTGAGTTCAAGAACATGAGTGACTTCTTGAGAGTGGAAAGGCTTTTTCATATTTTCTGAAACATATGACCAACTTCCATTAGGTCCGTTTTACACCCTGACCCCGACCCCGACCCCGCCCCCGCCCCTCTCGCTATCTGTCTTGAGGTCTACGAGGCTGTCGCCAGTTAATAGTTTGCCCTGCCACAGTTCGCAGTCTCCAGTTGCCTTGCACTTCATTTGTTCAATTTGATGGGGTTGCCTTTGGGTCGCTCTCATGTTCTCTCTTTTTCGCTTTATATTTTCTCTGTTTCTCTGAGCTGCGGGTTGTTAAAGTAAAAGTTACAACGAAACTTTTCGGTGCTGTTGGTGGTTCCTTGTTGCAGTTGCGGCGCACTTAAAGTGTCCCTTGGTGGGGCATAAATTATGAAAACCAGGACAATGACGCAGCAGGACAACGCTGCAACGCAAGCAGAGAGAGAGAGAGAGAGCCAAAAAGTTAATTCATATTGCTTTTCAATTTATTGGCATTTTTGTTTTGTTGGCCCAGCTACAGCTTATTGAAAGGACTCGCCAGCTCGCGGAGCGCCAAGCGAGCCTGGCACGACTCTTGGCCAACTCCGTTGGCGCTAAACTTTGTTTGCGCGCGCACAAAAATAAATTAAAATTGTTGCAATTTGCTTCAGCTCCACTGCACATGAATTTTTGGCATATTTACGTCAGTTTGCTGTAATTGTTTCCCCCCTACCCCTGCAATTTATTATATATAACCCAAAGGTGCTCCACCTTTAGCTAATTGTAGATTATACTATATTAAAATAGACGCTGTTAAATATAAATTATAAGTTATTTTGATTGCATTACGTATACATAATATGATAATAAAGTGTTTAGGATGAAAGTTTAAAAATAAAGTACGCATATTATTAACTGGTTGGGCACATAACAATTAATTATACATTTGTCAATTCGTATACGTAATGTGCGTATACGTAATGTGCGTAGTAATAATGTGCGTATACGTAATGTGCGTATACGTAATGTGCGTATACGTAATGTGCGTATGTAATGTGCGTATACGTAATGTGCGTATACGTAATGTGCGTATACGTAATGTGCGTATACGTAATGTGCGTATACGTAATGTGCGTATACGTAACGTGAAAAAGTTTTTATCATGAAAGTTTTACAATGAAATACGCTTATAGTTAATTGTTTGCCAACAAGTTTAACTCTTATCTATCTTAATTTTTTAAAGAGGCTTTGCAAATACTCTTTTTGCCTCCAGTTTTAACATAAACATCCCCAATTAGTATTCAGCTGACGTGTAGCTTTCAATCTCATCAGCTAAAAGTAAGTTTACGCACAATTTTCAATGCTCTGCTTATGGAAATAATGAGCATCCAGCGAGCTTGTTGCGTTCCCAGACGTAGCTCAAATAATAATGGCCTTTGGGGCAAATCATGCACATGCCTGCATGCCAGGCAGCCAAAGGATTGGGTGGGTGTATGCGCATGTGTGTGTGTGTGTGTAACGTAACGGGGCCCCCCCCTTTAAAGTCCCGCGGCATCCAATCTCGTTGTTTTTTATTTGGTATATTTGGTGCTCAGGAAAAGCATTACACAAAAATCAACGCCTGATGCTGCCGCTGTGCTGTGAAAGCGCGGGCGGCGTTTGTTTTGCTGGGTCAGGTTGCGTGTTGACAATTGGCCCAAAGGCATTGTTTGCCCCCCCCCCCCCCCCCCCCCCCCCCCCATTCGCATGCATTCCGTTATGCGAAAACTTTCCATACATCAGCATTTTCCGGGCTGCATTACAGTAGAGCCCCTAACACTCAATGTCGCTGTTCGCTCTCATAACAATTACTTGTAGAGTATTTTTTTGGTTTAGTTGTTTAAGTGTCGACTGTGTTCTTTGATAACGTTAACAGGGACATAAAAATATAATGAAGAAATTTAATACATTACGAATTTACACAATGAAAAAGCAAAAGCAAAAAACTGTTAACTTTAAAGATTACCTAAGACTTGATAGTTTCAGATAGTTTGTATCTGTTAAACTAAGTTTTAAGTAGCAGTGGCTATTATAGTCTATTTTAATTTCCGTCTGCTTAAAAATAAACATATATTATGTTGTTATACCTGACACAGACAAATCCCTCCCTGTTCAACACTTCAGGTTTTTCGCAAAAAAGGGAAAACATTTGAATTCATTTGACATGATGCGGGCGACGAAACTAATTGTGACACGCCTTTAAGTGTCGACGCGAAAATGATGAAAGGCTGTGTGAAGAGGACACTTTTCGGAGAAGACGACACTCAGGGGCCGCATTACGGGCCGGGAACGTGGAACAGCATTCAGAGCTATGTGTGTGGAAGCATTGCAGGCATAGACACGCAGACATGTGGTGAGCGTTTAAAAGGGCTCAACAAAGTTTTCATTAGTGGCGTCAGCTTTTGGTTGGCGTTGCCAGAACGCGCAATGCAAACTGAGGGAAAGAGAGAGTGGGTGAGAGAGAGAGAGAGATAGAGAGATAGAAGTCGTGAGAGCCAAAAACCAGGCAAACATTTGCAAAACCCCAAACTCAACGGCTGGCACTTGAAATGTGCTTAATGCCACTTTACGAGTGACTTTCGCTGAGTGCGAATGCCACTTTGCGTATATCTCTCTCTCTTACTCTATCTCTCTCTCTCTCTCTTTCTATTACTTTTTTTGCCCAACACTACCCACTTTTGTGCTCTGTCTTTTTGACTAGACACGTTAAAAATATGCTTTTTCATAAGCTTACTCGCCTCGCACCACGACATCGTCCACTTGGGTAAACGAAATGACAGCTGACATATGTAAGTGTCTGTCTAACTGTTTGACTGTGTGCGTCTCTCTTACTCTTTCCATATATACATATATATATATATATATATATATATATATAATGTGTGTGTGTGTAAATATGCATGCATGTCTGTCTTTTGACGCTCAGCATTAACAGAAAGACTTCAGTCTCTGCTCTTTTGTGTGTAGTTAAATTACTTGGCAACAATAAAGTGGCATATGTTCTATGAAATAATTTCCACTTGCTTTTACACCCACTCACACACACACACACATACACATACGCACTGTTGCACTAACACCTGTCATTCATTTTCATACACGTTTTTCTCAGTTCTTTCACAGGATTTCTCAGTTATCCTGCGGTCTCGTCTCACGCACTCGACTGTTAAATTCGTTATGAAAATTATATTTTTACCGTTAAGCTGCATATGTGTGTGTGTGAAAGTGTGCGTGTGTATCTGTCTGAAAGTCAAAGTGTCATATGCTCTCTGCGTGTTGTTAGCTGACAGAGATTTTAATAAAGATGCTTTTGAAAAAAGTCTTAATAAACTAAAAAGCTGCAAGTTTTTAAGCCCGTATTTGTCAAACTTGCTGTTAATACGACATTGAAAAGACAGGTTTTTTTAAGTGTTGTTGAACAATAGCTATTTTCTATGCAGTCTTATTGTAATTAAGCTCTAGTTGAATATCACTACTTAACAATAGGTTCCTTCTCAAGAAGCAACAAGTTAAATTATATATAATAAATAATATTATATATTATTTATTTTATATATATATATATTTCGTATATATATTTTATTTTATATATATAAAAATATCTTACATATGTCTGTATTGTGTTTTAAATATATTTTACATAAAGTCAACTTAAGTTGTCTTTTTTAAGCAAAAAAAAATTACTACAGACTCGGAAAACTCTAATTTGATAATGATTTGAAATTGACTTAACAACTTTATTTGTTTTTGGCTATTTGCAATAGTCGAATCGCCACTTATTATTCACCCTGAATTTTCTGTTTAGGCATGTAAATTTACATGTCTGTGCATTGTCCCTAATGGAGCACAATTTGTCAGGCACACACACATTTTAAGTCACGCCCACCTGTGTCTGTTTGTGCGCCCAAAATGCCTGGCAAAAAAGTTTTTTGTAAAATTACCACAAGTATTTTCATAAATAGTTGAATAGGCATACTTTACAGCTAGCTTACCGCCCAATTGTCCACCTCGTTTTGGGTGCCTGGCCCAAATGGGGGAACGCTTTGTGGCTTTTTGTTGTATATGAAATTTTTGTACTGTGCAATTTTGTCTGATTTTACCTGGAAATTTGACTGGGTTCTTAACTATTCTGTTGCAAGAGCAATTGGTATTTAATGATGGCGTGAGAGCTCCTACATAAAATAGGCAGCTAGCTAGTTAGGCTTCAGCATTGAAAAGTTTTCCCAGGAATTTAAGGTAAATGTAAAAAAGGCATTTTTGTAAATTTATTTTGTGAGAAAAATTCAATCAAATTTATAAAAAGGTATTTCGTGCCTTTACTTTTGATTAAAAATAGTTTTCTCTTCTCACAATTTCCCATCAATGTCAAAATAAAAACTTAGCTTCGCAAGATAAAAATCTTTTCATGCCTAAACTATTTTAGCTCTAGTTGAATTTAATTTTTTTTGATTTTTTGGAAGAGTAAAATATATTTGCTTATGTATTTTTCAGTTAATTTCTGACTTCACTAACGAATATTTCTTAATTAATGTGATTTCGTAGTTAGCTAAATACCTTATTTGTTCTGGCCAATTGACAATTTCCACTCAATCTATGTTAATTTCCCCATATATATTCAACTGCATTGTGCGACACTGCATTCTGCATTTAATGAATACCCTTGGGACAATGTAGAGGCTTGTATCTAAGTATAATGGTATTGTTGTTGAGCATAATTTGAATTGCCTGCGCTATGGCCTAATGTAAGTTTGTGCCATTTCAGATGTTGGCCAGCAGCCACTTCAGATGGTTTTGAATCACCCAAGTAAGCAGCTTACAAATGTTGCCCGGCTCGATGTGTGTGTTGGCCACATTTAGTTGCTCGACAACCTACATGATTATTTATGCATTGGCCTAGGCACATGAAATCTGCATATGCTGTGAGTGTATGTGTGTGTGTGTGTGTGTGTGAGTTTGTGTGTATGTGTTGGAAGTGAGCATATCTGTGTTTGCCATTTCGACTTGTCAATTTGTGTGTGGTTCTATCTTGTATCTTGTATCTTGTGTTGTTGCCCATTAAATGCCGTGATTAAAGTTTCTTCCTTCTACACAAATATAAAGTTATTTATCTATCGAATATTTCATGCATTAAGTTTAAAGCCGGGCAAAATATTAGCTTGAAAACTCACGCATCAGTCGGAAAGTAATTGTCGTTGATATTTATCATAATTGTAATTGCCATGCATGTCAATACTGTTTAGAAGGGGTATATTAAATATCTAATAGCTGTGTTTCGAAAGGTGCAAATTTTTTTTATTACGTTGCAATTTGTATTCGAGTTTTTAAGTCTATGTGAACGTTGGCATAGATTAGTTGCCATAAAATTTAATTTTATTATTTTTAAACGGATATAATTAAACTCAGATTTGATTGCCCTTATAGGTTTTATAGTTGTTTAAGCTGTATTTAAATAGTTTCAATAAAGACTAATAGATAAATATACAAAGGTCATATTTACGATTATTTATTATCTATTAATGTGACTTAACTGATTTTAGCAAAAAGCTTATTGGAAGTGTATTTAGATGAAATAGTTCATTTAAGCTCCAATCGATACTGCAGGGTATTTAAGAGTCTAGATAGTTTCTTTATTTATTTTGTTTGTAATAGTTTAGTGGTAATTTTTGTTTGCCTATTGCCAAGGTAATTTAAACGTTCACGCCAGCTTAGTGACTGGCCAATGGACAAACAGGGAACTTCCAATGAGGGGTTGGCCACATGGCTAACTCTATGGCCAATTAGCCGCTCAATGGGGTTGAAAATTGTGAAGCTAACTTTGGTTTTTTTTTTCCACTTTTGGGGCACACATCGAGCAAACAAGCCCGAATCGATTGACCTAGTGGTATGTAGGGAGGCGTGTGTACTCACCCGGGAACCCTCCGATGTGGTCACACAGGTGCCGCCGTTGTAGCAGCCGAGCTTAATGCAGTCAACATCGCCGGATTTCTCTTCTGCACCGCCGGCACCGCCAGCACCACCGGTGGCTACTGTGTTGGCACCTTCGGTTTCCTCGCTGCTCTCGGTTACCGGCGGTTTCGTCTGCGTTGGCAACTCTGGCTGCCCGGGCGTGCTGTAGACATGCAACATTGGCGTGGGCGGCGGCATTGTCTGAGCGGACTGCGTGGATGGCGGTGTGGGTGGCACCGTGACTGCGGGCAGGCTGGGCAGCGTTGGTTGTTCCGTGGGCATAGGTGTGGGCGCCAGGGTTACCACAATTGCGGGCGGCATCGTCGTCTCCCTTGGTGGCGGCATAGTCATCAATGGCGGGCCCAGCAAATCCTCCGTTACCATGGGCTGTGCTGTTGTCAGCTCCACAGGACTCGGCATGGTTATGCCCGGTGGCAACAGTGTGGTGCTCGGCTCTCGCTCCACCGCCACTTCTGTGGCTGCGTCGGTTGTCTGTGGCTGCTGCCGTTGGGTCGTCATCGTTGGCAGGCTCGTTGTGGTCGGCAGCGTTGTGTTGCCCTCCAGTATGGTGACCACAATATGCGGAGCCTGCGCTGTGGTTAGCTCTACGCTAGGTGGCTCATAGTCCAGCGGCGCTGTTGTGGTTACTTGCTGTGTTGGCGGCTGCACTGTGGTGAATCTGCCGGCGCTGGTGCGATGCGTCGTGATGAGCACCTCGGCTGGGTATTCTGTGAAGAAAGGTGCCGCCGTCGTGGGCATCTCATTCCACAGATAATGCGTGGTTTCCTCCAGCGGCGTTTTCATGGGCCGCATTGTGGTCTCCGGCGGAAAATAGGGCGTTGGCGTCGGTCCGTAGTCCACGGAGATGCTCGTCTCGAAGGTCGTCACACGATGCACGAAGATGCTGCCGGGCGTGGTGACAGGCAGCGGCTGCTCCACCGATTCGGAGCTGCCCGACGAGGCGTAGTCCACGGCAATGGTAATGCTGGGTGGTGGCGGTGCTGCTGTGGGTCGCATTGTGCTGGTCCCCTCCTCGCTGGAACCGCCGCTGCCACTGGCGCTGATATCGAAGCGACGCACCGTTGTGTACTCCTCGGAGGTGATCAACTCCGAGGAACCTTCGGCGGATGACGAGGTGACGGGTGGTGCGGGCACAGGCGGCAGGGTGGTGTAGATGCTGTGACTTTCTTCGGATGAGGAGGAGACGGCGCCGGATGAGGAGCCGCCTGCTGGTCGCATGGTGGGCTGTGGTTCCAGTGTAGGCTCCGGCTGTGGTTGCGGTCGTACTGTGGTTGGCTCCTTGTCCACGCTCTGACTATCGCTCTCCGGAGGTGCCGCTGTTATCTTGGTCTCGACCGAGGTCTCCTCGGCTGAAGCCGATGTGGACAAGGATGGTAGCCCAACTGCTGGTGTGGTGGTCGCGGGTGCCGGTGGTGTGGGTGGTGCTGGTGGTGCACTGGGTGCCATGGTCGTCTCGGGTGGTGTAACTGGTCGCACAGTGGCTGGCGCCAGCGTGGACGAGGGCGGCATTGGTGTAACGGGCACCACGGGCGGAGCAGAGGTCGCTGGTGCGGTGTAGTTGCAGTCGAGCGACTCCTCGCCGACCATGAGGCATTCGCAGAGCATGCCCGTGAGCAGCGGTGGGCAGGAGCACGAGAAGGTATCGACGCCATCGATGCAGACGCCGCCGTTCATGCAGCGCGGTCCCAGCTGGCATTCGTCGTACTGGAACTCACACTTCTCGCCGTGATAGTCCGGCACGCAATAGCAAGTGGGTATGTTCTCCTCCATCAGGCAGAGTGCGTTGTTCTGGCAGGGATTATCTGCACAGATCAGTATCTCCTCTTCGCAATTGACGCCCGTGTAGCCCATGGGGCAGGCACAGGCGTAGGCAGCCAGTTTGTCCACGCAGACGCCGCCGTTCTGGCAGGGCGAGGAGGCGCACTCGTTGATCTCCTCCTGGCAGATGCGGCCATGCCAGCCGGCTGGACACTCGCAGGTGAACTCCAGTCCGGGACCCTCAACACACTCACCGCCGTGCTGGCAACGTGCGCCGACGCCTTTGGCAGGATGGGAATCGATTTCATTATTTCGGCTAACATGAAACTAGTCTAAACTCGACTTACCCGTGTCACAGACGGCGACATCCACCTCACAATGGTCACCCAGATAGCCGGGCTGGCAGGTGCAGGTGTAGCCGTTAGTACGGTCACGGCACAGTCCGTCATTTTGACATGGATTTGACATGCACTCGTCTACATTTTCCTCACAATTTGACCCTGCTCGGGCGCCGCGTTGACATTCGCATGATGTGACCGAAAACAATGAGGTAAAGAAACAACGGGGAGAGAAAGAGAAAGATAGTAAGAGATGAGAAAGTGACGTTAATTGATGACACCACAAGGTTCTGTTCCGTTCCGTTCCGTTTCGTTCCATACCATTTCGTTTCGTTTCAGTTCAGTTCAGTGCATGTTCAGTCATGTCAACTCTTCAGTCATTTCCCTGCTGTGTCCTTTTAATTAAAAATTTATGTTTGTGGGTTAAAGTTGTCGCTTTCAGCGTGGCGTGTAAATGGCTCATAAATAAAACTTGTTATTTTTTTTTTTTTTTTACATTTATTCGCCACCAAAAGGCCAACTTTATATTTGCTTTTATTTTTGTTTATTATTATCATTAAAGCTGCGCTGGAACTTTGGCCTTACGCAAATATTATTTATGATATTTTCGTTGTTTTCAATGGTTTGGTTTATGCAATTTCAATGCAATTTTACATTAAAATCACAGAAGCATGAGGAATGCTTCTCAGTTGCATTTATTTAAAGTTAAAAACTTTTCTTTTATGCTCATTTTGTCTGGCTACAAAGCAGCTGCTCTAATTGCACTAGAAAAACAAAAGCCAAAATCCAAATAACCCATTTTCAATTTGTGCAGCAACAAATTCCATTCAAAGCACTTCATTTTCCACCAGTTACAACTACTTAGATATAGAAAACAAAACAGGTTGCAATGCAATAACCTTTCTGACTTGCTTTATCCATCCATCGGCTAACTGCATGTAACGAACAAGTGTACACAATCGAAGTGCAATTGAATGACTTTTCATTATATTAAGCAATGAAAGGCTTTGCTATCTCTGTCTCTCTCTCTCTCGCTCTCTCTCTATCTATGTACATACTATATTCCATCAGTCTGTCTCTGACATTGCACAGCCAAGTGAAAAGCGAACAACTTTTTCGACACAAGCGCATCGATGGCAATCAAAACAAACCTTCAAGTGCTGATTTCAGTGTATGCAATATAAACAATTCAAAGTATTCACACACACAATACACATTCACACACTCTCACACTGATGACTGACTGTCAAGCACGGAAATTTTAAGCAAAATGTACAAGTTTTGTTAGTTGAACAAGTCGAAACTTAGACGCCCTTCGGACTTAAGCCAGGGCTTCTAGTAATAAACTTTATTTCACATTGCATCGTATTTAGAATTATGCAATTAAAAATACAAAATTATAGTCAACAAGGTCTTGAGACAGATGTCGCGTGTCCTTAATCAAATATGTATTTAAGTATGCTTACATAAGAAATATATGTACTTGATGGGTTCGATAATGGTGCTACATGACACAGTTGTTATACCCTTCAAGTCAGTTATTTGTTGCACGGTGCGACAACAACAACAACAATAACGAGAACAATGCTTGAAAATACTTTTCAATTTTCTGCTCAACAACTACAAAGACGATGACGACGAAATAGAACAGAGTGGGGCAGGAAACGGAGGCAGGAGGAGTTGCAGTCAGTGGTTGCCAGTGGCAGCAGCTGACGGGTAAGCAAACAGACAGAGAGTCAGACAGACAGACGAATGGACCGTCAGGCTGTCGACGGAGAAAGACGTTCGAAGCAGGCTTGAGCAGTGTTAGGAAGCGCCCTATTGTGTATGCTGTAGTTTGTTGGCGTTGTTTGTGGCACTGGCAGCAGTGCGTATGAGTGATTTTTTCTCAGCTTTTTGTGTGTTTGTGTTGCAAATTTATTGCCAGCGAAATGTTTTGTCTGAACTTTTTGAAATTTATTTGCCTGCCTGAGCTGCCGGCATATACGCGCTTTTCGTTATAGTTTTGGCTTTTCTTTTCCATTTTGGCAACAAGTTGGCGAACAGAAAAAAACGCTTAAAGTTTATCCTCAGCCAAAGTTTCGCCGGCTGCGTATCTCTCAAGTGTCTGCGCATCTGTCCGCCTGTCTGCCTGAACGCTTGTCGGTCTGTCTGTCTGTCTGTCTGGCGGGTAAAAACTTGTACAAAAGCACTTCAAAGTGTCGAAACAAAAGTGTCAAAAAGCCTGCACCAAAGCTGCAGCGAGCAAATTCTTTCGCACTTTGTCTAAATTATAGCCAACAACTTTTTAATTTAATGCACGAAAATTGCATTTAACAATCGAAAAGGACATGCTCAGGTAGAGCCACTGGCAGACTGAAGGGGGGGGGGGGGGGGGGGGGACAACAATTTATCACTCGTGCTCATAAATAACACAAAATACACTGATGGACATAAAAATGTAACTATGCAGATGCACACTCTTAAATGCCCAGCCCCAAAAGATAAATGTCTGTTTTGGCCAAGTGTGAGTGTGTATGTGTGTATGTGTGTGTGTGCTTGCTTTGTTTATAATGCAACTGTGATGTTAGTCTATGCAAATGGGTGGACAGGGGAACGAATATTAAATTTGCATAAGCACTAAATCAACACAATGAACAAACCGAGCCAGAGGCAGCTGCAGAAAGCAAGCAAAAAACTTGGCAGCTATTCTTATAGACTTACAGATGCCCTAAATAAGTTTTCAATACAAGTTTCGTTAACTTTTATCAATTAGCATTGAGTTGGAAAATATGCAATGAACTTTGATCTTTTAAAGAAAATGTATTAAAATTTACTAAAATTTTTAAAATAAAACCTTCAGATTTGTTTGTCTTAAATGCCTTTAATAAGCCAATTCAATAGATTAACTTAAGCCTCAACGCTTAACTAAAGTGATTGCATCTATAAATGTTTTAATAATAAACTTAAAAAGTATATGACACATTTAAGCTGGAATTAGGCTGATTGAAAGCTGGTAGCTCGTTAAACAGGTTACAAGTTTACATTGGTAACTTCATGTTCGTAAAGTTTTAAAGCTCACAAGCCAAGGTACACTAAACTCGTGATGTTCTTTCGTTGTTAGGGGCATAAGGCAAACAGACTAATGCAAAAGTTTTAATTAAAGTTAGTCGCAGTTACGAACTTTGTGACTAAACAGCTTTTACACACACACTTTCGTTCACTCTCTTCTACATTCTTTGCTTAACAAGCTTTTATTATTGTTGCACAACCAGTCAACAGGACGAGGTGAGCGGCTTCAACTGCTCCTTATTTAACAGCTGATGCCATTTGTTTGCCTTATGCATATACTCTCTGTTTTACGGATGCCATGTAATGTGTATGTGTGTGTGTGTGTGTGCTCGACCACAGAAATAAAACCACTGCCCCTATACGAACTTCGATCTGGCCACATCACAGTCAACGCCCACGCACAGACAAAGATGCGTGTTAAATATATGTTGCATACCTTGAGGCTGAAATATTTTACATTTCACTCATGTAACGATTTTCTGTGAGTTTGTGTGTGTGTTCTCTATTTACTGTTAAGCCCAGCAGCTGTTTGCCGAATTTAGCGAATTTGAGATTGTTGCGATTTTAATGGAACATCCATCAAAATGTAATCGTATTTATCAGCAGCTACTGAGTAATAAATGCTCTTGTCCACTCTCGTATTTCAATTGAGGCAACAGCAGCTTCTGCAGCCGCTGTTTCATCCATTAAATCAGCGTGGGGCGGTTGGGCGGTGGGCGTGGCGTTGGCAATTCAATTTGTTTATGTGCCGTCCCGTTGGCTTATGATTTGATGGAGCAATACTTGAAATTGTTCAAATACTCAAACTTCTATTTTATTCAGAGTCGTTAAAGTGCTGCACTTTATGGCTGCATAAATACAGGATTATCTATGAGTGAGAATGACAAATACTGTGAATATTTAACTTGCTCTCACTTATAATTTTAATTATATTTTCCAACAGTTATATTTTGACGTTTCTTTCGTTTGTGCCTTGCGCAACGATTTAAAGTAAGCGTTCAAAGGAAAAAGAACTCACTTTGTGTTAAGCATACGACACGTTGCACAAGGGACACAATTCAAAGATTTAGCTTTGTTGCCAGCGGCACAACACGAAATGTCACATTTCGCTCCAATTCAGGCAGAAATGCAGGAAGTGGTCAACCAATGTGAGGGAGCTGGCACCACATTTTCTCCCACTCTCTCTCTCACTCTTTCTCACTGGGCACTCTATGATTCTTAACCCAGTTTCAATGCTGGGTGGCTGTGGCAGGATCGGGCTCAAAGCGGTCCTGAGGTTGACTTGACCAACTGCAGCGCCCTTTACATCCACCCACCCACCCACCACTCGGCATCGACCATCGAGCATCGAGTTGTCAATGGTCACCTTTCTCTTGCAACGTTCTTCTTCTACATTTTTTTTTAGTTTTACTTATATTTTTTCTCCCTATTTGTGGTTTCAGCGACTGCCACGAGGCCTTTTTTGTTTGGTTGTTTATTTATTTTTTTTTTTTTTGTTATGTGTGAAGTCGTTAAAGTGAAAATCGATTTTTATTTTATTGCTGCATGTGCGTGAACAGCAGCTAGGGTTGCGGCTGGTTGGGGTTGGGGTTGGGGTAGGGGGTGGTGGGTTGAGTCTAGGGGCCGCTTGTTCGTTGTGGCAAATGGTCAGCACGGAGGGTTGCTGTGGCTCTCAAATTTTCACTCTCAGCACTCGCTGCGCCGCAATCGACGGCATGTTTTATGAATGAATTTTTCGAATTGGACGCACATTTTTTTTGGTGGTTAATGGACGGCACTGGTTGCCACCCGCTCTCTGCCTTTAACTCCATTGTTGACGGGTTTTTCTTTCATTTTTGGGCTTGTTTTTTTTTTTTTTTTTGTGGCTCACGTTTTAGTTCGAATGTGAAATTTACAACACAATTTTCGGTTGGGTTTTCGTTTTTGGCATTTGTTTGCCCATTTTATCGTTCTTTTGCTGCCGCTGCATGTCTAAATATTTGAAATTCAACATTAATCAAAATCGTATTCGGCACTTCAATTTTTGAATAGGGTATGACGAAATGTTTCAGACATGCACAAATATTGATAAATGTCCGTTGGATTTGTAAATTGACAGCACAGACAACGCCTGAGACGAATAAAATGATGGGATTTTCTTATTACGTTGATTAAGGAAAGTGATGGAAATACAAAAAATGAAAATAAATGTATTTATAGAAACGTAATTATTTGTTATTAAAGTAAAAATGGAAGGCATTTATCCCAGCCTTCTGTTTGAGGACAGATTGGTAATCATCCAAACAGGAATCTTTATTTATTCGCATAGATTATAGAGGACTGTTTAATAAAGACGACAGCTTTCTACTCTTCTTGGCCAACTATTTCTGAAAACTAAATACCTCACAGTGCGAACTGATTTATTTTCGCTAGTTTAAAAGCAAACCCAAAAAAAAAGTTGAGTATTGAAAAGCTTATTTAGATTTATGACACTCATTTACCGCAACTCTTTGTCTATCTGTTTGCCTTTTTCTTTGAGACACACACACGGATATTACCTAAATGGGATTCATTCATTTTCCAAACCTTTTCATATCCATGCTTGTAGTATTTTGTAAACATTTCAACGCGATCCTTATGTGTTCTTTTCCTCTTTCTTTATGCATCCTTTGCCACATTTGCTCGCTATTTTCATACTCTGCTTCCATTCGACATGGGTAACGAACGGATATTTGATTTTTTGCTAAAGGATGCATAATCGACCTCATGGAGTATATAAATATTTGGTCAGCTTCAATAATTGAGTTTGAAATGTTTAACAATCAATATTGGAACCTCTATCACAAAGTCTTCAGTTGTATTTGTAGATAAAATCTTAAATGCTTGCCCTTAAATAATACATGGTACTTGGTATCTTTTAGTCGTGCACTCCCTACTAGAGTATTCTAAAGTGTTTTTTTTTCAGTTTGTGCTAGTTGTTGCCAACGAACTGTAAACATTTGAGGCACACACACATTTGTTTTGGCTTCGAGTCACAATAAGCATGAACTGCGAGCTATTGCCATGACCTTTAACCCCACTCGCCTTGATGTCGATGCACAAATTGAAATTTGAATTTTCTCTGCACACATTTTGTGATTCTTATTTGCTTATAACTTGTAGAGGGTACATTCAGAGTATGGCTTCGTTTATAATTATTAAAGAAAATAAATAAAAAAAATATGCTGAGTTGAATATATTTGCACATTTCGTTTGCTTTTTCAGCTTCGCTCACCGAGTTGTGTCTCTGTGTGTGTGTTGCTGTGTGTGTGTTAAAAAAGCGAGGCGAATAAATGCACATGTGAGTACAAATAATTGAATGAATGCACAGCTCTGCATAATTTGAATGCGAATATGCATTTCGTTATAATTAAGAAATTCCACTTTGCCATTAAGCAACAACTTGCAATAGAAACAAAAATGTTCTAGGCGAAGAATGCGTTGCCAGCTTGCTTATATTTTAATACCAAGGTCTTAAAGATTTTAATACGCATTAAAATGTTAAATTTATGAATGCTTATTTAAATACCAAGTAGTTGAGATTAAAGTGGCAGCTAAAAAAATTTTATTTTGAATAAAGAAAATTAAATGTGTAGTTAATAATTGACAAAAATTGAGTGTTTTTCCAATCGTTTTCTACCCCCTGAGAATAAAATGTTTGTATATTTTAATTGATTGGCATACGATTGATTTGAAGTTTCAATAAAATCAGGCATAGTCGAAAAATGAAAACTAAACGAAAATGAAAAATCATTCCAATAAATAAATAAATTTTTAACTGAAATGTGTCACGTGCCTGGGCACTAATAATGATTACAGCTTTGCCGTATTTGCAGCTGGTTTTCCATGATTTCCACGCAATTTGTATGCGCAGTTAATCCAGGCGAACGCAATCTATTTTCGTGGCTTGGATTTGGCCCCAAATACTGGGTGCGACAGTGAGCAATGAAATGCACTTTGGCTCATCTGTGAATGCTGTGGCAAACTAATCACAGCAACCAACTCCAAATCCAAGTCCGCCCCCAAATCCAAGCCAAGCTGAACGCAGTTCAAGTATGTCACTCAGTCAGAGCGCAAAAGGGAAGCAATTCGAATTCGCATATCCTTTGGCTGGGTGGGTTTTTGTGGGTTGGGTGGGTTGGGTGGGTTAGGTGGGTCGTTGGGTCACCCAGCTGCGGCACTTGAATGTCTTGTGGTGCGCATTGTTGCGCTTTCAATTGCACTTTTTCGCTGCGCCAACGAAAGGCATCAACTGGAAGTCCCCAAGCGGCGCCAGGACAATGCCAGCGCAGGCTAAAGAATCCTGGCAAGCTCATTTTCACGGTAATTGCTGTGGCTGCTATGAAATACACGTATGTGTGTGTGTGTGTGAGTGTGTGTGTGTGTGTTTTACAGCTTTTAATTAATTGAATTTTGTACTATATTTTCTAGCTCGGATTTCGTTTCCCTTTTATTTTATTTTTCTGTTTTTCTTTTCTTTATTTTTTTGCTGCCTGCCAATTTCTATTGAATTGGCACATCCACAGAGATTTTCCAGCATTTTCATTGAAATGCATGTGGGTAAATTTACTATCGCCTGCCTGCAACGTTGCGTAAAATTAGAAAGTATTGTGTTGAAGTTCAATGGGCAAATTTATGAGTGGGAAAATCGCATTTCAGCTGCCAGCAGTTCATCGATGAGCCTTATATAGTTCTGTCTCTCTCTCTCACTTCTCACTCTCTGTCTCTCTTCCGTGGATAATCTGGTATGTTGCAGCACTACGGGCAGTTATCCTCAGGGTGTAATTAATTAAAAGGCTTCAGCAGACTCAGCGATAGTCACTCGAAAAAACGTAAATGGAGTTTTATTTGTTTTAATTTACTTTTACCAACTACAAAAAAGTTTATTAATGCAATTTTTTGTGTATGCTAACTGATAAAAAATAAATACTTGCTGGTTATCCTTTGTCTCTAAATGTTTATTGCAATTAGTACGAGAAAAGTTTATTGTTTTTCTGGATGATCAACAAAAACGAAATTTAAATTTTTTTAGTATATTTTTTTAGCAAATGTTTTACTTGTTTTTCTGTCTAAGACAAAACGCTTTTCAATTTATATTTTTCAAAAATGATAAAAATTCCATAAAAAGATTATCACCCATTTGGTTTGAAATGCTTAAAGGGAATATATATAAAAAAAAGTCCTTTATCGTACAATGCCTGAATATCAGAGTGTTAAGGGGGACCTCTTTTAATACAGGATTAAACGTTTGTCTTAAAGTATATTAAATGCAGATTTAACGCTCGCAATTTGCCAGTGAATTAAATACAAAAATCTACATGGTCGATAACCAGCTATGCGCACGGCAATTAGCACACTTTGATTTTATTTATTTTTCGCAGTTAACCTTATTTGGTTAAAACAAAAACACGACAGCGCGCATTTATGTCATCGAACACACAAAAAAAAAAAAAGATGGGATAAATGTCGCTTATGTGGCTAATCCCAAAAACCAATAATAGACCCACACATATTCAAAGCGTGTCAAAAGCTGCCGCAGAAAAAAAGTTCAACAAATGCGAAAATTTCCATTATAAAATCAATATGCAATATTATGAATATTTTATTTCATGGCAAAAACACACACACACACACACACATATATAAATAGTGACAACAACAACAACAGCCGTGAAAAGCGAATGAAGCAAAACTAAATCCCCAAAAGGCAATTGATTAGCTTCAAAATGGGGACAATTGGATAGCCGCAAATGTATTTTAATATTGGGTAGCACATTACGGACACGCTATCTCTTTCTGTCTGTCTGTCTGTCTGTTTGTCTTCCTGTCTGTCATGCTGTCCCGTTTTAACGGCCATTGAGCAAATGAAATAAAATATTTATGGAAATCGTTGAGCCACGTGAAATTCAATGAATTTCGATTTACTTTTTCCAGTTTTGGTTTGAACACCCCCAACGATAAATCACCCAGTGCCAAGTTTTTAAAGTCGCACCGAAAGCGATGCGACTTAAATGTCCCAAATAGCATTTCCTTCATGGTAATGAATAAAGGCGAAAAAGGAAAGGGTCCGCAGCGGAAAAGTGAAAATGGAGCAATCGCTTGAAGCTGTCGTCTGTACTGCAGAAATTGCACAAAGGCAACGACGATTGGCAAAAAAAAAAAGTAAAAAAAGGAAAAGTAAAGTAAAAGAGAAAAAACTCCATAAAGACAAAAATCTGTCGGTACGCGAAATGAAGGCATGAATGAATGAGCAGCTGAGGCAAATGCATGTTTGATTGAATGAATGTGCATCGAATACGCGAAAATCATGAGTGCAGATGGTTCCCCATTCGCAATCATATTTACATATTCATATTCAGGTGCAAACTTATAAAGGTGGTAGGAAAATTTACGCTTAAAACATCCAAAATGAAACAACGTTAAGCAAAAGTTTAAAGCAGACGCAATAAAAAAAAAAAACCAAATGAGAAAAGAAAAGAGAGAACAGAGAAAAATATGCACAAAACTGCATTGCTGCAATTTGAATGCGTTTCATTTTAATACTCATTATGACAAGATGTCAATGGGGTATATATGGCTAGTATGACAGATCTGAAATTTAATTGATATAAAGCCAAGGTAGGTGGAGACTTAGGTGTTACTTTTAGAAATATATAGTATAAATATACATTATCAAATACTTTTATTCCAAAGCTAAACATAAGCTTTTTTAATGAGCATCTTTTTGTATAGCATTTTAGTTTAAAAGCTTTGCTTATTGTTGATTTGCAGCACATTTTTTTTAAGCATGAATATAAAATGTGAATTTCAATGTGAATAGGCCCGGCAATGGCTTCCAACTG
Organism: Drosophila lacertosa; assembly: GCA_004143845.1. Taxonomy (NCBI): domain Eukaryota; kingdom Metazoa; phylum Arthropoda; class Insecta; order Diptera; family Drosophilidae; genus Drosophila; species Drosophila lacertosa. The sequence goes on along the minus strand of SCDZ01000072.1, from coordinate 59,349 downwards.
CAATTTGCATTGTTTTCGCGCTGAATGCCCCTCAGCTCTTTGGTCTATGCAATGCCCTCAAATGTTGGCCCGACTGCAATGATTGCATAAAGGCAGCCAAAGGAGATGCTTTTGCTTAGGATAAAAGCCATTGTGTGTGTAAGGGTGTGTGTGTGTGTGTGTATGTGTTCTGCCAAGGGGAGCAAGGTTATGCCGCTGAGAGTCACAGAATTGTAAGATTGTTTGCCATTTGAGTTTGTGAAGTGAGCTGAAGATTTTATTATTGTGGGGCATATTTTAGCTAACAAGGCGTACTTTAAATCTCGGCCAGTTACAAAGAAATGTTGTTTTTTTTCGTTTAATTATTTTAAGTTAAAATCCTTTTGCTCAATTCTCCTTGAAACTCGCATTCTCATTATTTTTTTATAATTTATCTCTGTTTATTTGACTGTTGCAGTAAAAAGCTTTATAATTTTACATTTCAGCTTTTCCAGTACCAAAAGCAATCAAGGCACACTCATAATTAAGCTGACTAACGATAAAATAAACAAACGAGAAGTGGAAAAAAATACTCTGGCAAAAAGGGAGCGTATCAAAGGAAAAATAAGGCTAACAAGGTATTAACTTGAATTAGCCTCGAACCATTTTTTAGCGTTGTGATAGAAACCAGAAAATTTGGTAAGTGGGACACAAACAGAAATCTAGACTTTCCGGGTAGATTGGGCATTTTGGGGAGTTGTATCAGGTGTATACGCAGATACCTGGCAATATCCACCTCAAAGGAGCACAAACAACAGACGAAAATAGCTGAAATGCAGCTGAAAGGCGAGTGCACATCAAAAGGTGAAAGCCAACAGCACGAGGCGGTCATAATGTTAATTAGAATGTTGGCTCAGTTGCATTACCCGTTTCACATTTTTGGCGTACACCATTCTAATTATACTCGGTGCACATTAAATGTGGCTAGGAAAGGGTATTAAAAAAGGACTGATTGAAATGTACGCTTTATGAAAGTGTCTTTAAATTAAGTTGGAATCAATATAGAATATCTCAAAATATGAATTAAAGAATTTACAAAATTTTTCAAAGCTGCTTTAAGTTTAAAAATATTTTAATGATTGCACTTTTTTTTTTAAATTTTGACAGTTAGTTTATAAATTTATTTAATTAATAATTTTGTGTAGTATTTGGCTGAAGAATATTTTTTCGATATTTAATATACAGTTTTTTAAAATACTTAATTCAAGTAAAATAGTATCGTATAATTGTAGTGCAGAGTATTTTTCAGACGTAGACTTTGTAATCGAGCCATTTTCATTTGCATTTTAACATTTTTTAAAGTCCGCAAAAATGTGCAAATTTTATAGTATTTTTTCTGTTTAGCGCCAAAAGGTTAAAAGCGCTCTGGAATTCATCGAGCGGTCAGAAGGGAAGCAAAATTTCTCTCTTTTTAACTTTTGCTCTCGCCACTTTCTACTATTTTTTTGAGGCCTATTTATTCAAAGCATTTCATTCCATAATATACGTATACATTTTTTTGTATTTTTTCCGCATTTTTGCAATTTTGGTTTATAGCTTCATTTCCTGTCATTTCGCGCTTTTAACAAAGCACATATATTTATTATATAAATACATAAAAAATTTTCTGGTTGCCGCGAACAGAAAGCATATTTTTGTATATTTTTTTTATCCGTACTCGGATTTGATTTAGCATTTTCGCTTTATTTACATTTCTGTTTTTCTATGTGGGGAAATTTTCAAAGCTGTCGCTTAGTTTCTGGTTTTATTGTATCTTTTCCGCTTGATCCACTAAAAATCGCTGGCAGAAGCAACGCCGTGCATAATTTTATTTATTTCGAATACCCTTCCAGAAGGGTAAATCAGTTTTGTCAATAATTTTCTTTGGTCTCAACTATTTGCTGTAAACAATTAATTAATTTGATTAAATGTTGTTAATATTTATTGAGGAATAAATTCCTTTATGGTCTGCTCTAATTTTATATACTAAATATATTTCATAGCCAACATTGTATTATAACAAATTTTTGTTTTTAACTTTGTAAAGTGCATCAATCTTGAATTCAATTATTTGATAATAAAGGACTCTTAAACTTTTTACTAAGTTTTGTAATTGGGCAATTACTTTAAATACTTCTAACTGATGTAAATATTATGAAATTTTATTTTTAATCAAGTAGAAATAATTTTTCACATAACTTTTATTATGAAGAGTAATAATTTTTCTGCTCTAAAAATTTGTCGTGTTTTTCTTGTTTTGTGTTGATTTAATTTGCAGTGCTTAACGCTTTTGTGTTTTTGCCACTATTTTATTTATGCTAATTTAATGCAATTGTTGTGTTTTTGCAAAATAAAAGAAGAAACCGAAAACTGCGGCGTTAACGGGTCGTATGAGTAATGCGCAGGAATAAATGGAAAACTTTAGGGTACATAATATCAAAGATAATTACAGTAAAATTATAAAAAAGTCTTTTTGGGCTACTTTATTGTCATAACTAGGATATTTAATGTGTAAACTATTAAACAAGTTTGCTTTCCAGTGAATATTAATGAAAAAAACAAATTCTTTATATTGCAGAATATAATTCAACATACTAAACCAAATATCTCTTAAAGTCTATAAGATATACCCATAAACTAAGTCTTTATATCAATTTTTGTCAAAAAAACAAATCATAAACTTCCTTTGTGTATTAAATATGAGACTCTAATGTCGAAAAGTTAACGACTCTAGCTTTTATAATTTCTGAGATCATTGTGTTCATACAGACTTATCTATCCCAATCAATTAACTTCCTTGTCCTGATCAAGAATATATCTACCACAGGACCATATATATTTTCTTTTTCCTTAGTATTTTCTATATTTACTCTCCTTAAAGTTTCTGATTTAAAAGCTTTTTTATTCTAGCCAGCTGCCTTTTCAATATGATTTTTGCATCCTCGCTGTTCGCCACAAAATCATATTAAATGTTTAGCTTTGAACGACACGTGTTTTATCCAACTATTCAAATTGCTAAGCTCACATTTATTTTCACAGTTAACGTTAAACTGCTAATCCCAACTATGTGTCAATTACCCGCTTTCTCGTACTTTGCTCCGCATTCAACCCGCCCCGTTGGAAAAACTTTAAGCTATTAGCTCTGGCAACTTTCGTAGACCACAAATTTGTAGCAATTTGTATTTGGTATTAGTTGGCGTTGATGGGTAATACATATAACACCTACACGATGGCTATAAATTTCACTAAATTTTATAAAGTCAACTCTTAGATACACTCCACAAACACACACGCACGCACACAACACACACACACACACTTGCAAAGACCTTACTAAGTGCTTCTCACACGTAGCAAAAGTAAATGTGTTTATATGTACGTAACGGACGGAAAGTACACGAAGCCAAAAGGATGAACATTAGATACATTCATGCTGAGACTTCCGCACACATACACACACACACAAATACACACACACGCTGGGGGACCCACACGTAGCAAGTGGCAGGTTAAGAACCCAACATTGACTACCACAATAAGACAACATTGACGTCGCTTTTTGTTTAGACAACTCCACAACAACCATTAGAAACTTCCAACTTGTTGTTTACCCATCGCGGATATAGCTGCAAGCATCATAGCTAACTTGGTTTTTTGGAAAATCTTTATAGATCTTATCTGCAAGTGTGAGCACTTAAAAATCCTTGCTATTATTGATTACATTTATTCTATATTAAAAAGCTTATATTTTTTAATCACGATATTATTACGTGCATCTCTTGAATTTTTTTATTTAATCTCTTTGAATTTGAATTTTATAATCTAAATCATAGATTTAAGTTTTAATCATAAAGTTATTAAATTTAATAAGAATTGCATTCAATATATATTTTTTTATCTAAGTTTTTTTTAATCCAAAGCCGCAATAATAAACTGATTGGCTTTTATGCTAATCTCTTTTTAAGTGTTGATTATTTAAGATAAACTTTATTTGTTGTGTAATTTGACTCTATCTCCTATTTTGCTTTAATTGAACTAGCAAAGTTCCACTCCTCTAAAAAATGTTAAAATAATACAATGTGCACTTTAGTTTAAGCTCAACAAAGTTAAAAAATAATGAAAGTTATGTTATCATATCAGGCTTCCTTCGAGGGTAACTAGCTTTCGTTTTAACTGCAGCTGCATTTCCTAGCTTTCTCTTGAATTTGTTGTTTTTTGTTCCCATATTTTTCTTTCTTGCTCAGGCGTAAAAAAAAGAAGAACAGAGACATGTGAGCGAATCCAGGAAATAAGTAAAACAACGAAGAACGTTGGTCGGGTGTAAGCGACTGAGGACTGCTCTGTTTGCATTATAATAGCAGCTGTTTTGTGTTCCATTTTTTTATTTAATATAATTTAACTTTTTTAATTAATTTTCTTGCTTGCAATAAAAATCTAAAGATAGATTTTGGCCAACACTTAAACTTACTTGAGTTTATCTCGATGTATATTTAAGTTCTAAAGTCTATAAATGTATAAAGCAAGTCGGATAAATAACAAGAAGAAACTGATATACTCCTTTTCACTCTTTCAGCATAGAATAAAATGTATTGTACATTCTTTTCTTTATTTTTAAAGGGTTTTTTTTTCTTTTTTTTACCATGGCTTGCCGCAAATTTTACAAATACGTTTGGCGTGCGTCGGAGTTCTTGCAGCCTGACCGAGAGCTCTGCCGGGAGGCGACCAGGCGCAGCTTCACTTTTGCGGGTGCACTCCGTGCTGGAGTGGCAAAGCTAGCGTTTTTTTTTTCTCTTTCGTTGGCTTAATAAAAATACATTTTGCACGTGGTGCGCTGGGGGAATGCCCCAGACCCAAACCTAAAAAACCAAACCCAACTGCTCAGTGGGCCGTGCAAGTTTTAGTGCTTACTCGTATTTGTTGTATTACTATCTGCGTATCTGTGTTGGCGTAGCGCAAAAATAAAACCGCACACACTTACCAGAAAATCCTTCCGGACACGTACAATTGTAGTAGGCAACACCATCCACACATGTGGCACCGTTTTGACAGGGGCCCGACCAGCATTCGTCCCAATTCGTTTGGCACTGGATCCCTGTGTAGCCGTCAATGCAGTAGCACGAATACGAGCTATACTCATTGTTGTTGTTGTTGTTGTTGTTGTTGTTGTTGTTGTTATCATGACACATGCGGGAGGTGGCATTTGTTAGGTGTGGGCGCAACGGTGTGTCAATGATGCATCAAACGTTCAGCAAAAAAAAGTTTTGTAGGCAAACACATAAAACGAAGAAAAAAGAGTAGAGTAAAGTAAAACAACAACAAGAAAACGTTTTAGATAAAAATAGTTTTACAAATAGCACAATATGGTGTAGCATGTAGTTGAGAGCAACGAGTACACTGAGGGAAAGTACACTCAAGTCAACAGAATTGGCAGGTAATAAATTCAACTTATTTGCATTAACCCAATATATCTTATCATATTTCACTTCAAGTAAGTGCAAGTGCTTTAAGCTTAAATTGCAAGCTGATCTTAATCTTACTGAAAGCTTTCAAGTGCTTTAAAAGCTCTTAAATATGTGCTTTTAAGACGAAGCATTCTATTTTTTTCGTGTATTAGCATTTGTAAGTAATTGAAGTGGGCCACATATACAAATGTATTCTTATCTAATGGGGGGATTGTATATGGATTTTGTTCTGTGCCCTGGCGAGTGCGATAAACTTGGCCAACGTACTCGAAACATTACGCTTGAGTAGTGGAAATAAATATTTGGTAGCCATTTGGGATTGGTTTTCCTACTAAGAGTGAATTGAAATTGAAACGGAAACGGAAACGACAACGACAACGATGGCAGCAACAGGAATAGTAGCGGCAAGGGCAACGGTAAAGGTAACGGTAACTGTAACATTACCGTGCTGCCAAGGTGTCAGGGGAATGTCACCGACATGGCTCAACATGGCAGACATTTCCTGGCTTGGCCTCCATCAGATCTCGTTCTCGTTCTCGTTCTCGTTCTCTAGGCTAAGTTTGCAGCTACACAGCTTAATTAAAGAACTTTTGTTGTCGGACGGATTGAGCGGCCAAGGGGGTGTTGGGCGGCGACTGCACTCTTTTATTATGGATAACATTAGGATGCACTCGTACACATCGGCCTGTGTGGGTATCGTGTAACTGCAGAGATAAGCACAGGTGAAGGTACTCGACACACGAGAGACCCTTGGTTGGGCGTAAGCAAAACACTTTTGATGCTGGCTTTGACATGGACTTGCTTACCCTGGAGGCCTGTTGATTTGTTGGCATGCCAAAAACAATTGCACTGAGTAGATAATTGGCCTTGGGGCATCGCAATAGCTGCTCAAAGTCCATGTAATGGCCAATGGCACAGCTAGTCAAATAATGCATAAACTTGTAAGTGAAAAACTTCACCTAACATGCTGAAGGGACTCTAAATAGCATAATATAAAATTAACTGAAAAACACATGAGATATTTTTGTGAGAATCGCAAAGAGAGGTGACTCAAAGCTTGAACTGGAAGGGTTTTTATTGTTATTTATCTTTTAGAATAAAACTTTATCATATTATCAACAAAATAAAATGCACAGTTTGCTTTAGTATCTACTTTCAACTGTCCAAGCGTAAATTTCGCCAACAATTTGCAAAACATTTCACTTTGCCAGTTTTACGACTGTTATAAAACTTACTCATCTCTGATATGAGTCATAAATACTGCTATTGCCGCAAACTAGTTGAACATAAACCACGATAAACCAATAAAATATCAATGTACTCGGATAACTCTCTCTCTCACTCGGTTTTGCAGCCATAACCGAATTTCCGTTTCCCTTTCCCCTTTGTTTGTAAACTTTAAGATGGGCAAAACTATTCAGTTAATCCGTTTAAATCTCATGGAATCGTGTTAAATTTAATTGCAGCTATAAATTTTGCTTGCCAGCACATAAACTTCTATCCGGCCAGTTTACCCCCTTAACCATTCCACAACGCAGCACCCTAGTCTGCTTCTTCTTCTTCTTCTTCTTCTACCCCGCTAAATAGTGGTTATGTCAAGAAATGCGCGCTAGAAAACATCTCAAGCTTCTCCTTCTTCGACGCGCATTTGACTTGCAGCTTTGCGTGAAGCTATCGTAAAAAATATCGTAAACGCTTTTTATGTAGCAAATTCACAGACTGTGAGATTGGGCGGCGGTCTGTGCCGTAATCCGCTCAGCTCTCCGTTCCGCTTAGGTTTAGAGTTAGGGCAGGTTCCGTTACTGGCCACATGCAGCGGTTGCACATATTGCGGCAACTACGAAATAAAATGCCAGTTACTTAGTTGGCTCGAACTCAACGTTGGCAACTGTTGGCTTCATCCTTGGCTTGTTTGTGCAAAACTATTTATTTGTTTGTCTGGTGTGGCGCTTAGGAAACGCGTATATCCTTGAGCAGCACTTGGGATAACTAATGGGCTGGGCGCCAAATTGAGATATTATGCGAGATAAGCTAAGGGATTAACTAGATAAGCACACGCCATAATCATGGGCACACTCTTTATTTGATATTTATACAGACAAAATATTATAATAAGTGACAGGATCCAAAAGATAGCCAAAAAATATGTCACCTCCCTCAAGATCTGCCAGAACCGGTTTTGAGCTCTTTATAAAAAACGAAAACATTTCCGATTAAAACTTTGAAAATTTCTAAAATCCGACTTATGCATTAGTTCTGCCTAATTACTTAAATATTGGTTCTTATTATTTTTGATTTGTTTAAGCTACCCCGCTAGGTAAGAGTACACTCATCTTACTAACAATTTTTATATTATATTAATAAAAAGAATATATATATATTATATTCCTTAAAGCTATATTTTAAACTTATCATTTATTGAGTTCAGCGAATATGCTACATTAGCTACATAATTTACTGTGGCTGAGAATGTGCAGCGGACACTCTCTAAGTTAATAATGCGCAGCTTATGCAATTGAAACCACTCCTCAAAGACCGACCCACTGAAGTGGCACTCAATGGAGCCGCAGCTTGGCCTCATTTGAACGAGGGGCATGCATAAAAAGGCAAATAGCGGGCAGATAAAAAGCGCATGTGGGTGAAAAGGAGCTAGGTAAGAGAGGGAAGAGAGGACATGGGGCCAGGGTAAATTCATTTGCCTGCAAAGTGGCGGCATCAACATGTTTGCCATATGTGTGGGGTTCAGGGATTAAGGGCTTCTGTTGCCGAGGGGGGGCCCATCGATGGACTGGAGCTGCTGCTGGCGCTCAAGAGTTGCAAGTTTATTGCCCACTCGAAATGTGTTGAACGGAGTTTATTGGCTTGGCGATAATAAGCATTGGGTGCAAGGATTCAACTAAGTTGCCGCAGCATGTGCAGGTTTTGTGACTCACCTGTTCAGCCCGTCGATGCAGACGCCAAACACACAGGGATTGCTCAGGCAGGCGAAGCCCGCTTGGCTGCTGCACACCAGGCTGAGGCTGAGGCAGAGCGTCAATAACAGTCCAGACTGTGGCCAGCTGTGTGCCAATGTCCTTAATGTCCTGCCAAAGCTTCGTGCTGTTGTTGTTGCTGCTGCTTTAGCTCTTGCTGAGTTTGCACAATTTGTTGTTGCTGCCGTTGGTTGTTCTATTGTTTTGGTTGCTGTTGCTGTTGCTGTCGTTGTTGTTGTTATTGTTGTTGCTGTTGCTGTTGGCATCTTTAGCAGGTGGTTTCGTTGCATGTCCGTTAATGGCTTCGTGGTCGAGCTGCTAAGCACCACCTCCAGTATGGGCCCAGTGGTTGTTGTTCCGTTAGCCGTTAGCGGCGTTGCAGTTGTGGTAACTGTTGTATTTGCTGCTGCTGCGTTTGCTGCTCGTGCTGTTGTTTCAGCACATTTAATGCATTTATTAATTATAAACTCACTTCGCCTTCGACACATTTCGTATTTGAAATTGTCACGTTCCATTACGCTCAGCATAAATAATGCAAATTCTTTGTCGTTAATCTATGTTAATCATACGCCCCGTGTCACGTCTGATTGTTGCTGTTACAATTGTCTGTCTGTCTGCTAGAAGAATCCTCTTAAGTGCTTTATTAGTTTGCATTGTTTGCCTCACAATTGTTCGCAATTGTTCCCATCCACTTGACCGCCTCTTGTTTATTTCCTTTTATTGCCTCGCATTATTATGAATGCAGTCGTCGTTGCCGCATCGCATTTCACTGGCCAGTGGCCAACTGGGGGTAGAATGTATTTTCCTGCTCTTATTATTTTTATTATTGTGTATTATAATTTGGTCTTATTCTGTTTCCGTTTCGGTTTCCTATTTGCTCCTGTTGCTCTGCTCCCCATTGGCTGTTCACATTTTTGCAGCTGCAATTTCGTTTTGCATGATTTCAATTTGTAAACTGCGAAAAAAGCAAGAAAACAGAATAAAAAAAACTGTTAACAATGCCAGACAAATATATACGTAACTGTGTACTTAATACTTTTTATACATATTAGATTGTGTTCAAGCAATGTGAGAAGTGTTAAAATTTCTGATCAAATATTGTTTCACATTTAATGTGTAAGTTATTTAAGAGAGAGAGAGATTAAATTTAAAAAGCCTGAGCACTGAGCCAATTCAAATAGTGAAATAAATATTTATTGCACATGGCAGCAGCTTTTCAAAAATGAAAATGAATTGTTTTCGTTATAAAGAAGATTAAAATGAAAAGTAAAAAATAATTAAAACTAAAATGGTGTGTCATAAAATTTATTGTTTGTTCCGCAACGGAAACAGAAAGAATAGACAAACACGGCATTAAACTAAACTGAATAAAGCCAGAGCCACCAGCTGCTACTCGCTGATTGATGCACTAATCCATTCTACATCAGCGGGATGGCGAATGCGCTCAATAACGAAACTTTATTCACAGTTGCGACCATATGCCATAACATTTCATAGCATTTCATTTGTGTTGGTGTCGTGTCATGTGTCAAAATAAAAACCCCAACTTGTTCACATTTCACACATTTTCACATATGTGTGTGTGTGCGAGTTGCTTAGTTTTGGCCATTAAAACAAAATGCTTCTGACCAGACCAGAACTCCTAGACTCAGTCGCATGTGCGCTGTCTAAGCTGAGGACGGAAAAAAGTTAACAACTTTTTGTTTGCGACTGCGAGCACAGAATACATATTTTTATTTTATTTTTTTTTTTTTGTATGTGCGAGGCGCGCGAAAGCGAGTTCAAAATTGAAACTTGCGACGAACTGTGCGAACGTCAATTAAGGCGGCGGTAGTCAAAAAACGTACGTTAAAGCCAATAAACTGGCCAAAAAGTCAACAGAAAACCCAAAAATTCTGCTAGAGACGAGGACAGTGGCAGGAAAGCATCAACATAAATTCGACTTAACGTTGCGACCAGGCAATAAAAGTTCGCAGCCAACGGAACGTATGTGTAATGTGCAGAATGTTGCATTTGAAAAGCCAACAACGTGGATGCGACTGCGAGTGGGTAATAATGCTTTGGGATTATGACAATGAGTGCAATTGCAATAGCTGACAGAGAGATAGAGAGAGAGAGAGAGAGAGTGAGACAGAGACAACAGAGGCAATCGTAAAGTTAACACAACGACGGCGCGTTCTGCAATAGATCATCAAAATGATGATAAGGTTGATTTCCTGGTTAGCTGCATTGTTGCCAGCTCGCCAGTGGCAATGGCTTAGATGACGCACTGGGCTTGGGCTCGTATTTAACCCAGCGGCATCAACACGTTGCAAGCAAACCCAACCAGACCAGCTTAGGTAAGGGGAAGCTGCTGCTGCTGCTGCTGCCGCTGCTGCTGCTGCTGCACGTTATTGCTGTTGCTGTTGTGTGTTGCTGCTGCATTTTGTGTGACATTCTCGAGTGCTTTCCCTGGGTAGGGCTGTGAGTGGTGTCGAGTGCAAGTCGGCTCTTCCAGGCAGCTGGAATGCCATCAAATTGGTTACACCTGCAGCGGCAAATTTTCGGAAATTTTAACCAGCGCCAAAGTGTGACTGTGAGTGCGTGTTTGTGTGTGTTAGTGTGTAGGTGTGTTGGTGTGTGCGCTATTTAAATCGTTGCGTTTTCATGCTGAAAAGCCACGTCACCAACATCAGCAGAGAAGCACGTCCTGGCAACAGTTTCTGTTTCTTTTTGCTGCTCTCCATTTCTGTTTATTTTTGTTGGCTTTTCTTCTTTATGGCATTTGCACAACTGCAACTTTGTGAAAGGGGCCCAAAGGAGTGGCGGGTGGCGGGTGGTGGGTGGGTCATTAACGTGGTCCGTTTGCCGACCGGTGGGTGTGTCAACAAAATGTTGCAGATTTGCAGACGTTGCTGCTGTTGCTCTTTTTGATGACATTAATGAATGGGCCTTGTTAGGCAAAATGTGTAATCTACAGGGGTAATTATAAGCAGGTTTTCAGCTCTCTCTCTATGTGTGTGTGTGTGTGTGTGTGTGTTTGTGCAAGGCCCTTGAGTCTGAGAGTTTGAGGATGACTTGAAGTTGAAAGCAACGGAAAATGCGTACAACGAAGAGATGCAATTGGCAGTTGACTGGTTAGTTGGCTGATGATGATAATGATGTATTGCAGAAAGATATCCTTTGTGCCATGTTGGAGGCGAAGCCATCAAAGGCGCATTTGGGATAAAGAAAACTTTTACGTTACGAAATATCAAGGATAAAAGCTAGCTACCTACTTGCAAATGTAGCCCAAGAAGTGCATACTTGGCAAAAGGACAAATTGCTGATATCTTTTTTTTAACAAGAAAGCTATTTAAGTTGCTTAGAGTGTCTCTGAAATAACAATATTGCAAAGGTAACCAGGGAAGATAACAAAACAAAAAGTATATATAATAGAATTAAATATGAAATAAATTTCATTGGCATGCTGCTAATTAAGTGCACTTAACTAATTTGGCCCATGTTGTATAACAGATAAATGTTGAATATCTGCACACTCAGATTTATATGTGGTATAAAAAATGAGTTTTTCAATTATAAATAATAAAATGTCAGTATTTTTTAAGATTTGTTTATATACCTTTTAAGTGATTAAATTATTTCTCTTAACTTATAAATAGCCTTTGAATTATTGTTGCCCATTTTTAATTAAGTCAAAAATGCAAATCTGAGCAGTTACAGAAAGGCTTTTAAATATTGGCATAGATCCCTTTTACATGACTTGATTTTTAAATAAATTTTATGTGCCATTAATAAAAAAATTTTATTTGCGTTAGGAAAAATGAATTTGGAGCTTAAAATAAATCCCTCTAAAGTTTTACTTAACTGCTGGTGTCTTTATAGGCGATTACTCAATCAATATTTGTTATTCATATTTAGTTGAACAAATTCCGAAACTGTAAACTATTCAATGGCTTTGTCTGCAAACTTTCATTGTATTTACTCATGAAAAAAGCGCCATTGAAATGTCGTCAACAGGGAGAATATACTGAAAACTGTTGGCCAACAAAAATAAAAAGGCTTAAAACTAGTTTTTGAGCGAGTTGTTGGGCAGCTTTTTATCCATTTTAAGTAACTGCTAGCTTAGTTTTTGTTGTTGTACTTACGATGCAGACAATTTGTGCACATAAATTTAATTAAAATGTCATTATTCGAAACTACTTTTTTATACCCTAACTTTGGGTATAAAAAACTTGTCAGGGAATATGCAATACATCGTTGAACACTTCAAAAGATTTCTTAGTCTATCTAGCAATCCTTTCTACAGTAATGCATTTATTGAAATAATATTTACTTTCTTATGGCTTGGCATGAATGTGAGTGTCGGCAAGGGTATTTAATCTTCGGTTCCTGTTATATTCCCACTCCTTTTCTTGATATGTTTATATTGTTATATTGTGCAGTCAGTTTTGCATTTTGTCTCTTTGAATTTATGCAAAGCGTCGGCGGGCAAACAAAAAGAAACGGAAAAAGAATCAACTCGAAAAATGCTGAGACCAAAGAATGCAAATCAGTTGAAGTCAGTCACTGGCTCTGCTTTTCCACACACATTTCCTCTCGTTTTCTCAAGTACCGACATTTCAGAGGCATTTTAAAATGTTCTTAATTAATTCAGACAAACATTGTGCAAATATTTGAGCAAACTGTAAAGGCAAACAAAGCACTGTCCATGTGCCTTGTGGAATATTTTATTGTTTGAAGACGCTCCCAAAGTAGACAACACACACACACAAAGAGAGAAAAGTGGTGTGTGTGTGTGTGTGTGAGTGTGTGTGCGTGTTTCCTTTTAATAAGAGCGCGTGAAAATCGATTTGGGAAAAATAAACACGAAGACCACAAAATAATTAACTTGTCTGTGCAAGACATATGAGTAAATACAATTCACTTCACGCTACCTTCTGCTGCGGCTGCTCTTACGTCATGTTTGCACTGCACAAATACAATTACAACGCCGCTCGGCCTGAACCCCTCCATAAGTAACCGGAGTAGCCCCCACAAACACGTTCTACGTGTCTGGCAGCCACTTCCGATTGCTTATTACGCTCGGGGCCACCCCAAAAAATGTAGACTCCACAAAATGGCTGCTCTTGTTTTGTTGAGGGGGATGGGAAGAGGGGGGGGGGGGCTGTTATTGTTGTGGCTCGTTTAAATTAATTGACTTAAATCAATTTCTGACTTTGACGTATTTCGTGCAATTTCTCGGACACAGTTGCCGCACATCATTTTCATAACTCACGATTTGCCTCGGACAGCTGGACTCACAAATAAATTGAATTAACTGACCAAAGCATGATGAAATTAATTTGTGTACTTCAACAAACCTAAAAGTGTTTAAATTGAACATAGAGAAAATTCTTAAATTTTAGCTTTCGTACATTTTAGATAAATGAGCCTTAAATAATTGCAGTCAATATGTTAATGGATTACGAAAACTGAGTGTTTGGGGCTGCGACAAATCCACGAAGCATCGCTCAGCCGCATTCCGCACGGCTGTGTCTCGTCTGGCTCAAAGCGTTTCATTGTCTGACATTTCGTGGAGCCAGGGCCCATTCTGGATGGTTCAAGGAAAGCTGGTCTAGTCGAGCCCGCAGATATATTACCCGCATATCCTGCACTGCATAAGCGTCAGCTGGAAGATTAAGTGCCCGTACACGCGCTCCACACTCCACACTCCACACTCCGAACTCCGACTCGATACGCACACAGACACACACACACACACACACACACGCATGATACAAGAGTATTGCGTATACGCCACGTGATACAAGCTGCTCGTTTGGGGTCTGGTCGTGAACTTCTGCTCAGCTCACTTAATGCGCCCATAACTGCGAGTAGCTTTCTGCACCCGCAGCCTCTACAATTCCCCCACAATACTGTGGGACCTGCCTTGATAGTTGACCCAACGTTTGCCTCTCGGCATTTACAATGCTTCTTCTTTGCTTTGCTACCCTATTCCAACGGAAAATGGGTATAAAGGAATAGTTTTTTTTCAATCAATCAGTCTAAAAGATCTTCAACACTGTAAAGTCTATATTTTATATCATTGATCATGATTAAATAATTGATAATTTTATTTTATCTGTTCTGATGTCTGTATAAAAAATAACGCTGCTTGATATAATGTACAGAGCATTTCCAAGTCGAGCATTTCCACTAATGCATATATTTTTTCTATTTTTTTGTTGCTGTTTTCTAAATGTGCTTTAAAAGTGTTTTTAAGAATTGCCGTTGATTTTCTTTGCTTTTCTTTGCTTTGTTTGCTGTTTCTGTGTTTTATTCTCTACTTTCGTTTGGGCCTTGCTCTTTTCTCCCAACTGTGCAAACGCGTTTATATCCTACGCTTGTCCAATATTTATTAAAGCAATCTGTTCTACTGGATTTATATAAAAATATTTGTCTTGCAATTTATACTGTTGCCTTTTAGAGTTGTTTTATTTTTGTTGTTGTGGTTGTTGTTAAGGGCAATATCCATCTATATTTAAGTTGGTTATTCTCTATTGGCACTTACTCAGACTAAAAATCCCGGATACAGGTAAATTGCATGGAATTGAAATGAATAAATGAAACTAAAACCTTTAACTTTAATGCTTTACACCTTTATTTTTAGTGATAAGAGTCAAAAAGTAAAGCGTCTTCTCCTATATACATTAGCTTAGTGTAGTCAAAGACTTTCTTTCAAATGCTTTGAATGAAATGTTTTTTTTCAATGTTCAAACAATCGTTAATCTTGTAGAGGAAAAACTGCCCAACTACTTGCATAAAAACATTCCCGAGCAGGACCGCAATTGTTTTTTATGCTACGCTCGTATATCACAAGCTATTTCTGATTATATATTTGGGCTCAGTTCCCACATCTTTTGTTGCTGAGAGAGTGTTGGGCCAGAGCTTTAACGAATTTGTGTAGGTTTATTTATCAAAAATCAATAAGTGCACAAAAATACTTGTATGCGATGGCGAGCAGCCCAAATGTATGCTACATAAATTGTTGTACGTAGCACCAATTGCCTCCTGCGATGCCATGCCTCCAGGCACACCGCAAAATCACGCCGCAAACCCAATAAAATGCCAACACAGCCGCACGAAATGTAACATAAACAGCACAAAGAAAGCGTTCTGCCTGCGGGGATAGGCCACAGGGAACGGGAACGGGAGCGTAATTTGGGATAGGGACTGGGCGATATGGTAACGGCATGGATACATCGATTATACAAGGCAGCCGCACAAGAACTGGGTTTCGTTTAGCCAAAGAATTTTCTTAACTTATATTAGGGTCAGCTGAAGGGAAGCGGGTGGTGTGTGCTTGTGTGTGTGTGTGTGTGTGTGTGTGTTGAGTAAAAGTATTGCATGCAACGCGGCTTCACGATTGCTTTAGCCGACAAAATTTGCACATTTTTATTATGCCATATACCCTGTAAAAGAACAAAACATTTACTAAACTGACAAACGTTTATTTATAAATTCTTGGCTAGAAAACATTAATTGATTTAAAACCTGAAACATAAGCATGACGAGCATAATGAACATTCGTTATTATATATATTATTATAGCTTTTTGAACATACGACCACCCATAGAAAAACTTAAAGCAATAACTTTAAAAATAAATCTTCTCATGTGTATCAAAAATAGTTTACTTAGAAGAAAGATAACTTCAAATTAAATTTTAAAAATGTTAATTCTATATATATCATATTACTACACACATCAAATTACTTAGAACACACAGTTTGTAGCAGAGATAAAAAGAAATATTCTTGATGACAACTCGTACCTGTTTACAGGATATCTTTGAGTTGAGCAACCTTCACAAGAACACTTTAAACACTTGCAGTTGTTGTAGTTCTTGTGCTCGCAATAAAAGTTTTTATCGCTTTAAACACAGTTTTTTTGCTCCATTCTTCTAATTGTCTTTCTGTCTATTACTGCCCACTTTTTTGTTGTTGTGGTGGGCGTGGCATATTTATCTACAGTTGGTTTCGTGTTGTGTGCGCTAACATTTGTAATTAAAATTGGTTGACGCCTGGGCGGATATTTATGTGACACACTGTGGTTTAACGCTGTGTGTGTAAAAAGTAAATTAAGGTAATTTATATGCAGCTCCGGCTGGAAATTCTGTCATAAAATTGGCCATCTGTCATACAAAGAAAAAGTCTATCCCTTATGGAGTATATTCTTTGATCTGATTTCACATACATATTTGATTTTGCAGAGAAATATTTAGATATTATTTATTTAATTACAATTTAGTAAATGTCACAAATTTTATTGTGTTTTTTTCCTTCTGCTAAATAAGTAAATATATTTTAATATATTTATATTAATTTTCCAAGAATTTTCTTGCTGCCAGGATCAATATTGTTTTTGGCTTTTTGGTTTTGGCCATTAATTGGACAAAAATTGATAAATAAGCGTAATATGCGCTCAATTTGTGATTAATGTTAGGCAAATATTAAAAATAAACCAATTTGACAATAATTAATTGTGAGACGTGGCCTTGGGGCGCTCTATTAAACTTAATGGCATTTTAAATAAGCCAACCTATGCGCTCTAAACACTTTTAATTGCCAACTATTTCCAATAAGCAGCAAATTAATGTTAATTTACGCCCGCCCAATGGGGAATGGAAAGGGGCGGCTGCTACGCCCTAATTGCAATATTTTCGACTGATTAGGCGACATCACGTAGCTGCAATTAAATTAGCTTACAAAGTGTGCGCAACGCTGATGAAAAACCATTTTGGAAAAGTCAAGCGTTTAACTTTGTTGTTGGCAACATTAAAATAAAATGCGCTCAAAGGAATTCGCTGGCGGGCAGCGCGCGATGAGGCAAGTTAATTAAGAGTTGGCCAAGAGCAAAGACGGCAAAAGGGACGTACATCAGTGCCGGCGACATGAAACCACCAAATGTGCTGCTGTTGTTGTTGTTATTTCTGTTTGTTGTTGTTGGCTGCTGTCGGCAGCTGACCAAATGAAGAGCTGACCAGGCAAACGCTTCACGCTGTCTGTGTGTGTGTGGGGCACGACAACTGGGATGGCAACGGGCCGGGCGGGGGAGCTGTTAGTGAAGCTGCTTCCGCTGAGTCTCACATAGGCACCGTTAACCGCATGTCCTTTGCCGCTGTTGCATGGCGAGAATTGTGGTTGAAGTGTGCGGCAGTTGTTTCTGTTGCTATTGTTGTCCTTGTTGTTATTGTTGTTGCTGCTGCACTTGGCTTTGATGATGTTGACAATTGGTTCGCTCTACTTGCTCGTTGTTGTTGCTGCCACTGTCAATTTGGCAGTTGAGCGTGCCCAATGTGTTGCCTACTTTGATATGCTTGCTTAATGAGTTATCTATGTATTTGAAGGCAAAGCATTAATTTTGTGGATGTTTGCAATTTATTTCACAGAATCTAATATCACAGGCTTTACTCTTGTTTGTAACACATATAATCTAATAATAATAGAAAGAAAAAATCCCTAAGCGAAAGTTTAGAGTCTTTTAAAAAGCCATCAATATTGTATAAATTTTAAATACATTTTTATATTTATTTTAATATGAACAAATAATTGAATTAATTAATTGTATATGATTTCAAAATAAATAGTGCAAAAAATTCTGAAAATAAAAAAATAAAAAATGTATATATTGAATTGAATTTCCAAAGTAATATTCACAACAAATTCTAAGGAAAAGTGAGTCTGAGAACTTCCACTGTCAAGCTTCCTGCCACAATCACAATGGGAATATTTAACGATTATTTGATATAGTGTGGAGTTCACGCTGCGGTCGTAAATAACGATAACTTTATGCGTTTTTATTACAGTCGTTTTATGTGCAAATACGAGATACAAATACAAATGCACACATATATATATATGTATATGTATATGTGAAAGGGGCAACAAAGTTAGTTGGTAACTTGATACACTTTCACTTCTGTGCCCATTTAAGGTCGCTGCAATAAATAAGCGACTTACACTTTTGTAAGAGTGTGTTGGCAGCGGGCGGTGGCAGGGGAAGGGGCCACTAACTCACACCTGTGCCTGGCTGTATTTGCCAATAACAAGTATTTGGGTTAGTAATGCCATTTACAACCCCGAAACGCAACATAAAAAGAAATGCATAAAGTCGCGAGCTTTGTTTACATTTTATTTTCGCTTCTTCCTCTGCTGGCCAACAGCAAATCCGCTGCCAATATAAGCCGTTAAAAGTTAGCACAATATGTTGCGCATCTTAGCAAAAAATAAACAAATAACAAAAAAAAAAAATAGCTACCTCAGCGAACGAGCCAGCAAACGACCGAACGTCTATTTAACTAACTGTGCATAATTCATAATTTAATTAAGAATCCAGCGAAATGAAAAAAGTTACACGAGGGACATAGACTTGTGCTCCGCACTGTTAACGTGTGTGTGTGTGTGTTTGTTTGTGTGCAGAGAAGCCCCTCACAGCTGTTGGCCATGTTGAGCTTACGTTTTACCCTTGTCACTGAGGTGAGCTTGCACAGCAGTCTGTGTGGCCTGCCAGTGGGCGGCAAGGTGGGGGGCGGGGCAGCTTGGAATTGTGTGGCAAATTCTGAAATGGCCAATGCTGCAGGGCCGTAAGTCAAACGAGGCGTCAAGCAAATCTGTGCACCCAAGTGCCACGATTCTAGTGTGTGTGTGAGTGTTTGTTGTTGTGTGTGTGCTAAATAGTCGAAGCGAGCAAACTCACAGATTTAATGACAGGTGCCAGAAATCTTGAGAGCGTTTCATTTTCAGCTGAATTAATGGTTTCGGGTTACCTAAAGTAATTGCTTGCTTTAATAGTCTGCTAAAAATAAGATAAGAACTTTTACCCCAGGTGAAGTATTGTTAGTTTTCTTAAAAAAGCATTTGCAACAAATGGAAATAGTTTTGTGGCAGGCGGAGGGGATTATGTGAGGAGTCTGGTTGGAAATATTGATTTATAATATCTGCTGGATAGCTAATACACAGTTATAATAATCACGTAACTCTTTAAACTGTTTAAGCAGCAGCTGCTTCTCATTAAATCAGTATTAACATATGGAATTGTTTTTGCCAAAAAAGATAGAGTATCCAAGTATTGAATAAACATTTCTTCCATAAGATGTCTAGACATAATATGACACAAAGTCTGTTGAACTCAAATAAAATTAATCCAATAAAATTACTTTCAATATAATTTATTGGCCCTTATTACGCAATTTGGCGCAAACTTTCACATGATAAGACACATGAAAACCCACACACTCACACACACAGATAAGTGCTAACTCAATGACAACAAAGACCTAACTAAATTAGATGCTTTGGCAGATTGAAGAGGGGTGAAAATATAATGTGAGCTTTAAATTTGAAAATTTTACATATTTAAACAAGAGCAAGAAGATGAGCGCTGTGTGTGTGTGTGTGTGTGTGTGTGCGGGTGCATGTGTGTGCGACCAACTTGAAATGAGTGTTGTCGCAGCAGCAGCGACAACAACAACGACGACAACAATGCGTTGTTCAGTGCGGAAGCGGAAACTTCAAAGCGCGCACACTTTGGCTTTATGAAGCTGCCCAACGTGTGGGCGTGTTTGGGGGCCTGGCTGACTGATTTAGGAACGGGGACCAGGATCAGGTGTGTGTGTGTGTGTGTGTGTGTCTGTTGTGCATATGTTTCGAGCGCACCTGAGCTTGTTTGTGTCTATGAATTAATTCACATTCGAGCCTTCGCCGAGGACTCTACACTCCTCGGGCACTACAAACCACGGACAACTTCGTTGTCAATTTGGCTTATTTCATTTGAGCCAGGTCATGCTGTTTTTGTTGTTGCTTTTGGTGTTATTTATTTGCTCAGCACACCTGCAGCGAAAGGAAGCACAATAATAATAATAAAATACCAAAAAGAAAAAGACAAAAACACGGATGACAATAAAAATTTTGAGCAATTTTAGCTGGCAGTTGTCAGTTGCTGCCGGCGTTGCGACTCCTCGCACGATATTATTAAAGTCCCCACTCTCTCGCTGGCTCTCATAACTCTGCCGGTTGTCCTGGCAGCAATTGCCTCTGTTAATCTTGCTCTTTTTGCTTTTGCTGTTTGCGGACTCAACTTTGAAAATGCTTAGAAACAATCTAAGAATGAAATGGATATTTAGGGCGATCTGAAATATCAGCTTAAATTGACTCTTTCAGTTGAAGAATACCCAAAAATGTAATTAAAAATTAATATATTGAAAAAAATTATTTAAATATTTTTAAATTTAATTTTAAATATAATTGCATTATTTTATTTTCGTTTGTTAGTATGAAAAAACAACCTCGTATTAAGAAATATTTTCTTTACCAATAAGAAATCATTTTAAATTCAAACAGAAAAAATACCAATTCAGTTTTAAACTTTTAATAAGGGTTAATGGGTGAGTGTTTAATTATTTAATTTATGTACAAGTAATAAGAGAAGAGCCCGTTCGCAAAATGTATTATGCTATGAGAATTTCCGGCGCAGCTTAAAGTTTTCTATTCTTATCTAAAAATTATATGCATAAATGTATAAAAGTCTGAAGATATTTTACTTCACAAATATTTTATTCAGATACTATTGAAATTAACTACACAAAAAATGTCTTTAAATTGATTAAGCTTAAGTGAACTGTTGTTATATATTGAGAGCTTAATCGTTTTTAGTCGAAGTATTGAATTCATATTTTAAATCAAATTAAATTGATATATTTTTTTAAATATTACAGATTTCTTAACGCAGTAATTTTTTACTCCTAAATTGTTATTGATATGCTTAAGCATTTTTAGAAAAAGAAATCAATGTAAGTAGACATACCAAAGTGTGCCATTCTATTTCCTTTCTCTACTTTTTCTAGTTATCTTAGAGGCAATGTTGCGATTTTCAAGAGCAGCCAAAATTCGTTTTGCTTCTTCAAGTTTTTCTCGTCATGTGTCAAAGGGTTTTTAGGCGAATTCGCAGCTTCTGTTGGTCTTATTTTTTTTTTTATTTTTTATATGCTTTGCATTTTTTATGTGCCTGCTGCTGTTTGGCAGAATGTTTCGTCAGGTTCTGCTTGCCATTGTGTATAAATATTTGATTTCAGAATTTTGCGCGCACTTCTCGTTTTCCTTGGCCAAATGTTTGTAGTTGTGTGCCTGTGTGTGTGTTTATCTGTGTTGGTGCACAGAGATCTCATTAAATTCACTAAAATGCGTGAGTTTTTTTTTCTAGCTGCTGCCCTTTTCATGTTTTCACTCGGCAAACAATTCGTTTTGAGAAGTCCTTGGCCAAAGGATGCAAGTTGTAATTTCATTTCTGACAACTGCTCTTACAAGACTTCTGCACCTATCTGACTGTGTGTGTGTGTGTGCGTATGTGAGACTGGGGCGTGTTTGATTCGCAAGTCGCAAACAACATTGAGATAAAGTTTGTTTGGATTTCTTGGCTGGCTCTCGAGATTGTTGTTTGTTATTTCTGCTGCTATCGTCGAGCAGCAAAAGAGATTTAAAAAAAGTGAGGCTGCACTGTGTCCTTGTCATATCCTTTATTGCATTTGTTTTGCCACTTGTTTGCGCCCTTCTATATTTTTATACCCTTGCCCAAAGAAATGTAATTTTGCAATGGTCTGTGGCAGATTTTCAGATGCTCAGCAAAAAGTTAATAAATTCTGTTTCAACATGATGAATTTATTTTTAATTTCTTCAACAAACACATACATTGCCCAATTCTTAATATAATGAAATACAGTTTCTGTCTCATAGAATAATTCATTGACTGACTGAATTTCTGAAGAGTATTTATTTGTCGTTGCTCTGTCCTTTTCCCTTTTTTTTTGTGTCCCTTCCTTGTTGGTTGAGGGAGTCAAGTGATGCTCCAAATGAAATTTATAAAATATATTTGTCTTAGCATTACAGTTATACTTTTTGTTGTTGTTTGTTTTTACTTTTTACCTCCTTCACGACTGTTTTTGGCACTCGCTTTTTGCCCAGAGCCAAAACAAATTGAACTTTTCACTTTGCATTTGTCATGAAGCAGCTGCTGCAAAATTTTCAAATTTAGCATAAAAACAAATTTAATTCATAAAGCAAACGAAAATCCCAAACGAATCAACGAAGTGCATATTTTTTGCGTATTTATTTATTCCCAACACCAATCAAATACATATGCATACTTTTTATATTATTCTGTGAAAATGGAATTGTTAATTAATTTAAATTTAGGCAACTATTTGAAATCCTTACGAAACTAATTGAAGTTGGTATAAGCTGCAAATAGATTGTAGGAAAAATCTTTTGAGGCTTAAATTTCTCTATTTTTGACACACAACATATAAATATATTTGAGAAGTCTTGCATTCAATTTGTACAAATTTTCGTATTAATGCAGAACCAAAGGCTTACAGACTTATTATTATTATTATTATTCCCTAGGCTATTATAATTTTAAAATAAAATGTAGGGCTTAGAAGAGGACGTTTGGAATCAAATTATTGTGTATATATGTATATATCCCTGAGCAGTATTAAATGCATATTTATTATATTTTCAGAACTTTCAAACCACAAACTTTTTTTATTCAAACTCATCTTTTGAATTTAAAGCAATAAAAATATATTATTTTTATAGACATAAGACAGTCTTTTCGTCCTGGAATCTGTTACAAATGTTGGAATAAGCTGAATCAGACTATCAAATTATATAGCTGTCATTAAAACGATCGGTTGAAAATGAGCTTTTGTTTAAATTTATTTTATGTGGCAAATAATAATAAATATTTTATGCTTCTTTAAAAATAATAATTTTAATTAAAAAGAAAACTTTTGAATAAAATCTTCTGTTTTGCGTCAGTTTGCTATACTTATTAAGCTTTTACTTTAAATTGATTCTTATTTTTGCAAATATTAGCAAGATATATTTTTTAAAGTGGCCGAGATCTTAACCCTTTGCAAGTGTTTTTTTGATTTGTTTACAGCCAAGTATGCAAATTTGTTTTTGTAGGTATTTATCTTCGATTTGGGATTAACTCCCAATAAATGTTACTTCGAGTCTGTCACGTAATTTGCATTTGAAAAAGATATATCTTACTCAGTAAACTTTTTTGGGCCCAACCAACTTTCCATTTGTTTACCTTTTTCTTGTGAAAGCTAACAAATTACTGGCCAAGTATTTCATATTGATTGCACCCATATCAGAAACTGTTCTGCTGAGCTGTCATCTTTTGGAAGTTGGCCAAGTAAACAATTTAATTTACGCCAAGATGGCCGCTCCCGTTTCCCATTTCTGGCCATTAATTGGCACAGCGATAAAGCCAAAGCCATAAACTTGTTCAACTCAATTTTTGGCTATTTCTATAATTTAAAGATTTTCTTGGACATTTTCATACATTTGGTTTGTTGACTTCTGTTGTTGTCGTTGAAGGTCTTTGTTTTTGTGATTGTAGCTGCCAACTTTGGATATCTTTTGGCGATAAAAACAAAAATGTCACATTTAACTTTTGTGACAATGTTGGCAACCACAGCAACAGCAACAACGAGCAACAACCACAATGAATGAACAAACAGCAACCGCAAATCTGCCACCGAAAGTTGGTTGAGTATCAGTTAACGCTTCGAATTAGTTTGACTTGGCCTATTTAAGATGCATTTGTGCTTATCAGCTGGGCAAATGTTTGGTTTAAATTTGTGTGTTGGTACGTACCCAATCGGCTTAGGTCATTATCCTTGTGTTATCCTTGTGTATGTGTCCTTTTTTCGGCACCTCATCGATTAGCCAAGTGTTGCCATGCAACAAACGCGGCCACTTGCCAGCGCGCCAGCAAACACACAAAAAAGACGAGGGGTCTGATGGCAAAAGCCGCATAAACTACACACAGAGAACCGGACAGGGGCGCGGGTCTGGGCTAGTCGAGTCGAGGGTTAGGAAATCCTTGCCAGGATTTGCGGGCACCGCAACGTGGTGACACAGACACACACGACAACAGGACAACAACAAAATGTTGCACGTTACTTGGCGACGAGTTCAGCGCTTGCAGCGGCGACTTGAGCTTATGTTTCTGTTGTGGCAGGATAATGCGGCATGCCCCAAAACAGCTGCTCGATCGCTCACTGAGCCGCTGCAATCGAATCCTTTTGCCCTCGTTGTCCGTTCTTCTCATACGCGTGCACTTCACTCAGCACTAGACTGTTGCAGTTACTAACTGTGATTATTATTATGTGGCTGATAACAAGATTCAATACGGTTCTTGGGCTCTGCTGCCACTTGCGACAACAACACGACCGACTGCTCGCACGGCTTGCCGTCAACTGGTCCCGCCTCGAGCTTCGGACTGCACGAGACCCGCAGCGACAACGTCTGGGAAATTTTGCCTTCTGCTGCATGTTTTTCACCACGCCAACTGAAATGCAGCTAGGGGCTGTTCTCTCTCAAGCTCACTCTTTCTCTCTCTCTCACTTACTCCCTCGCGCGCGCTCTCTCTCTCTCTCTCTCTCTTTCTGATTGCATCTGTTTGTGGTGTGGTGAGTTTGCGCTTGGTATAAATTTAAGTTTCGCTGTGGGATTTGTTTTCATTTTGCCGGTTTGTTTACGTTTGCCGTATTTTCACCTTAGCCGGCTTTTCGAATGTGGTTAAACATATGATTTTTTGGCCGAGAGCCAGAAAGAATTGAAGCTACCTTCAGAATGGACAATAATTACATATAAGGGTTGTTTTATATGAAAATATCCTTTAATATTTTTAGGTATATTTGTATTTAACAAGTCTATAAATTGTAGTCTGAGAAAAGCAGGATTTGCCTGTTGGCTAAAATAACAGAGCATTAAATGCCAAAAGCCTGAAGAGTTTTCTGAACAATGATTGATGATTAATAGCTTTGTTAGCAACATCACAAAAAGTGAATATGAAAATGAAATGAGAAGAGAAGTAGGTTTTAATAATTAAATTATACTTTTACACTTTATTTAAGCTTAAGCTTTAAAAAGTACCTGAAGGTAGTCAACCCAAATGTTCACTACAAAAGTCGTATTTTATTGCTTATTGTTGAGTTTATCAACCGAAAGAAAAATTTGGTTATCATGTCCAGACCAGAATGCTTAACTTCTTGAATTGAACAACCCACAGCGTCTGGCTAATCAACATCGGTGCACAAAGAGGCTTTGCCAATAATAATGACAACTGCTCGGATGGTCTCTGTAAAGGACGAGACCGCAAAAGCTGCTGGTCAGTGCAAGGTCCTGGCAAAGCCGGACAAACAACTTTGGTCACATGTTGGCTGCTCGGCTTATTTACAAGAAATGCTCGTTTTATTGCAGTCCTGCGTAACCACAGGAGCCACCCAGCAGGCGCGACAGGCCAAAGGGACTCAGCGACGGAATTAAGCAGCAGCAGCAGCAGCAACAACTACAATAGAGACAAAGTGTATCAATTATAATACGGGTGCAAGGCGCACTGCCCAAAACGACCAGCTTACCAAACTGGCAGTCATGTTGGCGACAACGACATCAACAACAATAACAGCAAATGCCACAACAACAACAGCAACAACAACAGCTAGGAGAACAGCTACAACCACAATTACCTCAGATCCGGGCATTCTGTGTTTTCATCACTGCAACGTGAAAGTTTTTTGCTTCGTCTTGCCCCGCACTTGTCCACAGTGCAATGTCCAGCTCGATGCGGATCCGGATCCGGATGTGAATGCCGTTCCAGGCACGCCAGGAGACGCGTCCAGCTCCCCCATGACCATTACGAGGCTGCTGCCCTTTCGGCTGCCCTATCCCTTTGTGCGGGCCACGCAGCATCCCTGTGCGATTGTCCTGCGACCCTCCACAGGCGACTTTCTTAAGTGAGTTGGGCGGAGGCTGCTTTAAAAGCATGCGATTATTTATTGGTTTGTCCAAAGGGTCATGTGAAATTGTCAACAAGATTGTTGTTATATTTTAATAGACTTGCAGTTATATATATTTATATAGATTTTTGTAGCATAGCTCAAAAATTCTAATAGCTCAAGTACAATTATAGAATGAGGCAAAAAAATATTCTCCATTCCCCATAAACACATATGTTGCATTTACTAAACTCTTAGCAAATAACAAGGCTGAAAAACAAATAATTCTGAATGAGTAAAACAACTGGAAAATTGGCAGTTAGCCAACAATTGTAGCATAGTTTTGGTAGTCAACTGAAAATCCATTTTACTGCACATTTTGGGATAAAAACTTAAACTGCTAAAGTGCTATGTTAAATATTCTTTGGCAGCGTCTAGCTAACTGTTGTTGTTAAAAAGCGTTAAAAACGAAACAGAAATTTGTTCCCGCATAAACCGAGAGTTTAATATTTTTTATTTGGCCTGGGATCTTTTTTAGCGTCTGTAATATGCAAAATGTGTCTGATGAATTTTTTGTGTCTATGTGTGTGTGCGTGTTTCCACAGCGATTACAGCAACGCGACAGATTTGCATATCGCGGTGACCACATCCGCCGGCGACATTGTCGAATTCGATAGGAACGGACTGCGGCGGCATCGGCGCGACGATAATCCTCGCGACTGGTGGCAATCATTGCTCGTGGGCGACGTGCCCGAGCCCTGGCACTACTATTGGGACGAGGTGCTCGAACAGGTAAATTTGTTGCTATCTGCGGCCACTGCACGATTTGAATTGCATTTGAATCCCTGATAGATCTGCGCACAGTCTGCCCGTTGGTCCATCGCCCGCTACGAGGAGAGCAGCCACAACTGCTACACCTTCGTGCTGGCCTTTCTGCAGGCCCTCAGCTATGCCCAGCTCAGCGACGCGGCCCGCACCAAGACCAGCTTCTGCGAGAAGTACATAGTGCCCAGGACGACCACTGCCGGCAAATATATCTCGCTCTATCGCAGACTTCGACTCGCGGGCGTTCATGTGCATCGTCCGCAGCCCAAGCAGCGCCTCTCCAAAGTGGATGTCTTTGATGGCCACGACGCCAAAATGGCCCCCACAAAGGCCAACACTAATGGCTATATGGGCAGCCATATGTCAGCTCGATCTCATGCCCGACAAACACTCTGTACCATCGAAGAGTAAGCGATGGTTCGGACAGAGTTGTGTGGCAGCTTTTGCCTCGGAGAAAAACTAGACTCAATTAAAAAAAAGGGTTTTCTATAATAAAAAACAAAAAAAACTCAATAAGATCGTTTTACAGAAGAACTGTAAACACGTTTTGTTTGATTAGGCATCAAAACTTTCGATGGGTTTAAATATTTTAAATTAAATAATTTATTCGGTTGTTATTAAATAAAGAAAAAACTTAAAGTTGTATTTAAAAATATATAAAATAAAGTAAAAATACGTCTTAAATCTTCGAAATTAATTGAGGTTAATACTTACCAAAAGTTTCACTCCATTTTTATTTTATGTAATGTCAACACTTAGTTGCTTGTTCCTACAGTTAATGCGTATTAAAATGAACATCAACATCAATTTTACTATTTATATTTAGTTTATAAGCCAGCGATTTATATTTATAGACGACCGACAATTGCCTTAAAAACCTTTTTTTATTTAAGATTTCTTTTTAAGTAATGGGCAAAATAGTGATGAAGAAGGAAGAGGAAAGTAATTAAATATTTAATGTGATTTTCAACAGTGATTTTTCAAATAAAAAAAAAAAACAAAAAAAAACCAATTGAGTATTTTTACACGGAATTACAAATCATAAAGGTAAGATACTTTTGTACTTTTCTATATCAAACAAGTAAAATATTTGCTGTCGGGGCTAACCGATCGATCAATATTCCCTAACTATATTTTTACTAATGCGAAATTTGGAAAACAATAAAAGACAAGAATTTTAAAACAAAAAAACTTTTTTAGTTACCTAAGAAAAATTATATTATTATCGGCTTTTTGTGGGAAAGCCAACCAATTTGTGAGCACGATCTTTTCTTCTATCTAATATAGTAGAAAAAGGACATAACGCCAATGAAAGTTAATAAAACATGTAAATAGGTATTAATAAGCTTAGGGAATTATGTAAATTTCTAACAACAATATCGTGGTATTTTATTTAATTTTCCCCCTCGTTTTAGCTATGCCCCTATACACAACATTTTGTGGTTATTAATGTTTTTAAAATCTATAGCGTTATTAGTAGAAACTTTAATTTTAATTGTCAATATTCAGAAAAAGTGGAAACCGATAATAGTTATGATCAGTTTTTAAGAGAGAAAAAACGTAGAAAAGAAACTTGAATATTTAAATTTAACAAAATTCAGTTTTAGTGCTCACTTTTGACCAACTCAGCAATCAAAACAAAATAGTGGATATTTGTAGATAATTATATAATACCTGATTTATTTAATTTTTATAAATAGTTGAATAGCACAATCTATATATCGATTAATAGGTTCTTTGGCTTATGCAATTCAATGTCTTTGGAAGTTACATAAAGCTCAACAAAATGAAATAGGTAACAGGAATAACAATGTCATACACATACTAATTATTCATGACACTAATTTTGTGGACTGACGTTCTGAGCGAACTGATTCATGAAGTTGCCTGGCGGATCATAGTTGCATACCACGTAAATGGTGTTGCCACTGAAAGGGAATAATGATTAACTAGGATCGTGTTTTTCTATTCTCCTGCTTACCGTCGTGCAAAGCCCACGCCCAGACGCTTGGAGGATTTCCAAACCACTTGGGTAAAGTGACCAGTGCTCATTTGAAACGATGGACTGCGCCAGTTATACATCCTGATCTCATCATACCAGGACTGGACGGCATCGGCGCCAGCAAGATGTCCACCCGAGGCCATATAGATGTTCTCGCCATAGCCGCTGTTCTGCCGATGCTCCATGCAATTTTTGGCCAGCAGATGCTGCAACGGATTTGTTACGTGGAAACTTCAGGCTTTAAAGGATATTGCCTGCTTACCTGAGCCCAGTTGGTGGCTAGTTGAGATAATTCATCACATAACTCCAAAGGGGGCGCATTGTGTTGAGCTCTGTAGTCGTTGTGGGCCTCAAGAACCTCCTGTTCAAACTGAAAAGGATCCAATTTTGCACATTTAACATTTTCAGTTTGCACGCGGATAATAATACACAAATATAAATCCAAAAAAAAACACACACACACAAATAAAATTATATGTAGAATTATTCACAACACATTTTTATAATTTGTTGATTAAATTTAAATATATAAATATTTATGCACTCTTACTGCCTGAACACTCATTGTTTTTTATTTTTTCAGCAGTTATTGCGAAAATATAATTGAAATATTCCAAGTGCAGTTGCTGTTTTTTTTCAAACTTGTCAAATGTGCCGATATTTTTAAAAGACTGACTTGCTTGCGCCGACGACGGTGGGTTTTTATGCCTCGCTTTCAGCTGATAAGCCCCACCGATCAGCCCATAAAACTGGCAACTGGAGCAACTGGGAGCGCTTACTGACTGGGCTGACTAATCTCTTTATCAATGGGTGCTACACATCCGCACAGAATGGCTTTCAGCAGCCCGCATGTGACGTAGATTTCGCTTAAATAGGTATTGCTTTAAATTGGTCTCAGAAAGGTATTGTCTTTGTGTGCGTGCTCTGAATACACTTTATATGAATAATACAAACGGACTTACAATTGCAAACAAAAACAGAAAAAAACGTACTTACTACTATAGCAATTGGACAATATAATTGTGTAATAAAATTATTAATTTAACTACACCGGACGAACTTTAAAAAGCCAGTCTTGTTAGACCCTATAAACTGCACTCATTAATTGATTGTGACCATTTTTAATGGCTCAACGGTAATTTATATTGCAACCCCAACTGCATAATACTCTATTCAAGGCTCTGTTCAGTAACCTATCAGCTCTACGATCACTAGTTGAACTTATAGCATTTTTAAGCCTTAAAATTAAGTCTCATTTAAATATATATATATCTTGTCTCGTTTTTACCTTTCGTTGTGGCCACATAACTTGGTTGCTGGGACAGCTTTCGGTCCAAAGCCTAATGCACATGTCAGCTAAAAGCCTTGTTTGGCTGGTGTCTTCCGCGGGCCCAGTCTTTTGTGGCTGCTCATTAATAATCGCAATATCCACGGCACGAAGCGGTTTGGTTATGCAAAACTGTCATGAATCAGGCGAAAATGTAATTACATTCTCCTTGATGAGCAGCGAGCTCATCATCCTGGCGCATTGTGCCGGCTTACCGTCGCCAGGTCGGGACATTTCATCTTGGCTGGCACGCAACACGTGCATATAAATTTTAAAATGTCGCTGCCAACTTTCGAGGACACGTAATCTAGAAGTAAATAAGTTTTCTGCCTCGTCTCGCGCAAAGTTTTGCTTATGAGTTTGGAGTCAACAAAGTTTTCGCTGGCTGTTGTTGCTCTGCCCATTGCCTTATAATGATGATGTTGTTATTGAATTCTACTCTTTAGGATGCTTAGCATGGTCGTTGGAGTGAAATGACTTGTAAACAGATAGCTGCAATAATAAATTAAATGCAATGGACGCACTCAAAGTGAAGTTCAGTTTAAGTCAGATAGTTTCTAAGTGTCAGAACAATTTCAATTTTGCTCAATGTTCTATGTTTTTATAATCAGATAAAAAAGTTCTGGGCGAGCTTACAATCCTATGAAGGAGATTTATTTAAAACATAAAATTGTCTGTAAACTATTTTTGTGATGAATGTAATTTAAATAGTTTTATAACAGAATATTTTGAAGTTGCTTGGTTAAACAAAAAAAGTAAAGAACAAACAGACTAGTCTAATGTATTTTGTTTTAGTAGTAGCAATAATAAAATCTGTAGAAACAACATATATTATATATCTGCATTTTCTGGTATTTCAAAACCCTTCTTCGTATTGATCTGATCGACCTCATCAGCTCCTACAATAAAAATTTGTCGCTACCCACTTCAATTCCATATCGTATAAGGTAAATAAGTTATTAAATGGTTTAGTACTTTCGTTCTTATATATATCACTCTATTAAAAACTTATAGGTGTATAGGAAACATCAGAGTCTGAATAGTTGAATCACTCTTGGCATATGTCTGCTTTTTTTATGTACTTTAAAAATGGGTGTGCCTGAAATAGGGCACGTAGACAAGCGATTTTCAATGCCGATGCCGCAACATTTGTCGGGGCGCATGACTCAAATGAAAGGCGGATAAAATGAAAATTACAAAGCCTTTGCTAAATATAATTATTGCATTTTAATTGAATTTAATATAAATATAAATATTGTACTTCGAGCCTTTGTTTTATTTCTTGAGCTAAAACATTTGTTTTTAAATATGGCTCAATTCAGAGTGAGGCTTAAATTTATTTTGGGGTAAGTGTTTCAATGTAGGGTTCGGTTTATGGTTAAAATAAGTTGAGTGCTGGGACTGAATTGGTTTGCTTTTGAATCCGTTTGCACATGTCCACTTTTACTGTGCTCTGATGGAATGGAACACAAATCAGAGAATCGGAAAATCGGCAAATTGGCAAACCAGCGCAGACCTTGAGCGGCACTTAGTGCGGTTGAGCGAATTCTTTTGTATTTATTCGCTGGCCCATTCTTTAACATTTTGTCAGTCCGGTATTGCACCAAGTGGAACAGACCCCAATACCAGCGTCCGCAGCTGGTGGACATCCAAGCCTTTCTATGGCTGCCAATCCCGCCAGCGGGTGGCGCCTCTTTTCGACATGTTCGCAAA
The DNA here is from genome assembly GCA_004143845.1 of Drosophila lacertosa. Lineage (NCBI taxonomy): Eukaryota > Metazoa > Arthropoda > Insecta > Diptera > Drosophilidae > Drosophila > Drosophila lacertosa. The sequence goes on along the minus strand of SCDZ01000072.1, from coordinate 27,239 downwards.
GCTGTCGAGCAAGCATTGAAAAATCTCAACTAATGTCAAACAGGGAGGGAGGGGGGAGCTGGGTGACGTTCACTTGACACTTTTGATTTGCTAGTTACGTACTTCCCTATGCATTCTCAAGTGGGCGTGTCTTAACCAAACCCGTTTCAAAAGCTGTCCACCGTCATTTTGAAAAGGATAAATGCAACGTCTCCTTTGACGGATGGCCAAAGATTTTTCTACCCTTGCAAACACTTTTATAAATAACAGATTAGTTTCGAGCTGTGTAAAATAATGAAGGGACTTCACCCTCCCAAAAATTATGTTTATACATTACAGATCAAATAGGCACTCTCAAGAAAGAAGTAGCTGTCAAGAATATATTATCTCCCAATACTTATTTGAGACGAAAACAAATAAGAAGACTTTATTCGCTTGAATCAATTTATTATTACATCGTAACAAAGCAGACTGTTCAACATTATCGAGTCAAGTTCCAAGAAATGATTTTATATGCAAACGATTTGATGTTAAGGTTGAGGAGATAAAGAACCAGTGACCAACTCTGATTTGTAGATTACAACAATAGAGCCACTTGTGTTCAAGTATTATTATAAACATATACAAGTCGTCGGGCGCAATTAAGATAAGCACAAAGATAACGATTGCTTTCAATGAGTTACCAAGTCGAATTATGGATGCCCTTTCGATGAGCTGGCGAATATGAAAAGAGTTGAGGCAATCGACTTAATCTGAGCTTTTATATATTCATATGTATTTTTTGTATGTCTCTTAAAGATTCTGAGTTACATTTATTGATAAAACTCTTTACTATCCATACGTAGAAGTGGGTGGAAAGGAAACATTTCTTATTCAATTGGCATCAGCTTCTTTCATGATGTCCTTTTTTCTATGCCAACAAATCTTTTTTTCAAGATTCTGTTTCACCTTCCAAAGGATGTCATAAAAAACGCGTTGACACAAATTTCTTGTGTAAACCCAAGGCTTGAGGCGAATTAGGAAGTTTTTTAGAAACTTAATCTAAATTGCGAATTCATGTTGACTTAGTTTCACTTGGCTTTCCTTTTATTTTGGTAGGCTTGCCCTTTTTCGATTGCGGCATTTGTTGGCCACATGAATATGAAAACAAGAAACTGCAAATTGCAGTCTAAATTCAATTGAACTCAAAGAATTTCAGGGGATTTAGAACAATTGAAATGATTTAAATTATGTCGAGCGATGTCTGTAAACATATTGCTGCTAAATTGTTGCTGTTAAATTGTTAATAGCCGCATTTCACACACAATTTGTTGCTATTTTAATTATCAGCTCATCTGTTTTAATCTGCGGCCATGTCAGTTCCGCGAAAACTATTGCAAAATAATTGCAGCAACAGGACAATGCGATATTTAGTAAATGCGTCATTTAATTATTATAATTGACGCTGCCAGCAATGCCTATATGTACATATTTGTATATTTAAACATTCTGTCATGCACTCAATTCGCAGCCAGTTGATGAATTCGTGCTGACCGAGTTAAGGATTATTTTGCATTTGCTGGCAGCTTTTAAAATACCTCCGCTAAAATATTTATGGCAATAAGCCTTGCCCACAATATTTATTGTACTGGGGTCTAATCTTCCCACTGTTGTACCATGGGATTTTCAGGCAAAAACAGTTCATTAGTAATGTATCAACTAGCAATATTACATACCAGAAATTTCAACAGAATGTTGAATCCAGACTATTTGGGTTAATGCTATTAGTAATTAACTTAAACGAATATTTCTTTGCTGCACATTTTTATTTAACTTTGCTTCTGATTAAACTCAATATTTAAGGATCTTAGTATTTAAACAGCATATAAATTAAATACAATTAAAATCATTATCCGCATATATTTTTTGCAGAGAAAAATCAGGGTATATAACAAAGACAAGGAAAGGCATCTCTGATCATATAAAGTAACTTAATTCTTGGTCAGCATTTATACCGACATAATTTAGCCTTCTTCCTTTGCTTGTAAGAACGTATCGAGATTTAAAAAAAATTTATATATTTGTAAAACAACTTTCTTGGGGTATCTCCAAGTCGCACATACCCCACAATAACATTCTTAATTGTTGTAGTTGTTGTGCATTTTTGTTAAATTGTTTTTAAACGTCTAAGCCCGAAAGCTTTGCATTATCTAAATGTTATTAATGCCACACAAAAGTGTCCAAATTCCCCATTGTTTACTGTTGAAATACTAATGCTATTTATATAATTGCATTATACTTTTGGGCGTACATTTAAATAGTTCATAGCTTGTTTATGGCTACATAAATAAACTAAATTAAATAATTTCATTAAACGAGAAAAAAAAATGTTCTAAAATGTGAATAATTAAAAAATATGTATTTAATAATAACCATAAACCATTAACAAGAATTTTTGGGTTTAATAAGTAATCAAAAAGGAAAAAATTAAATGCCGAAGATTAATACCCTTACTTGCACTTTGCTTTACTTTGTTTGAAAAATTTAATTTACTTTTTTATTCTTCATAGAGCTATTTTAGAATAATAATATAGTGCTTTAATTCTGCTAACGCCGATTTTGAAATATGTATATCTAATACCTTTTACTAAAAGATGTACCTTAAAAAATCTATGAAAATAGTCTGTTTACTCATAAATAGACAAACTAACAGATAAGGCGATATCATCACGGTTGATTATTACTGATCAAAAATATATATAGATTTATAATAGCAATACATTTGCTGACCGTTTAATAGGCTTAAGCAGCTGTAAGACTAAATCCTACTAAAAGGAATAATTCTGCGGACAACTCGAGTTTAATTAAAATTATCGTGTGTCCCAAATGTAAGCATATTGAACTTGTTTCGATGGAAATTAGTTTCATTTCGAGGAAACATTTGTTGAATCTCTTCAATATTGAGTATACGCACCGTTTGTTGATTCTCTGTGTTCGACGCATCGTTTGGCTGAATCCATTGTCAAACAATACAATATTGCTTTTTGCTGCAGAGCGTTCTTCTCGTTCAGTTATCAGTTCAACTGAGCTCATCTCGTCTTAACTCTGGCTAACCGCAGCAGCCTTCAGCTGCTGCTGCAGCAACGATGCTGGGTCTGCTTGGCGCATCATCATTTGCATTTTCGTGCTGCTTTATTTCACAATTTATATGGTTTGCAAATGGATATCGAATACATTTGCTTATATGCTGGAGCACACTCGACCAATCTGTACACACGTTGCACTTACATGGACAAACACGTGTCCTGGCTGCAGTCACAAAACTGGCTCGGACTTCTTCTGGGTCTTTTTCTGTTAAGCTGCAGCTCGAGCTGAAGCTGCAGCTGGGCAAGTCTATTAAATATGTGTTCGAGCGAAATGCAGCAATAAAACTAAATCGAATTCAAACAGAAAGTTCATTTACAGTTCATCAAGTCGCTTCCCTTTCACTGGCTCGGGCCCGAAGCAATTGCAAACAAAGTGGCCCCTCCGTCCCTTTCCCACCCCTTTGCCAATAGGCAAGTCTGGCCAGGACGAGTTTTCGAAAGTTGGTGAACATAAACTTCTAACTTGGCTTTTGTGCTAAATTAAATGGCCCAGCAAACCAACAAGCCATATTGTGCAAACACATGTGTACATCGGTTATTGATACCCTGTACCCATTTAAGTGTTTAACATAATTTTAGGAAATGAGTGCAATAGATAGATTTTAATTTACTCAATTCCATATGATAAGTATTTTAGATGAAGGTATAGTTGAAGTTAGAAGCTGAGGTTCTTACCATCTTTTAACAATTCATTAAGCTCTAATGATATTTGTGCCCAAATATGCTTTACAGGGTATTAACTGGTCATCTCTCTAGCTCGAATTGTGTGTGTTCGATTGACATTAGAAAGAGCCAAAAAACTTGAGGTGTTAAGATGCTAAATTAATTTAGCAATTTTGGCGTGAACCTGTCTAAAATGGAACTTACTCGAAGACGAAAGAATTCTGACCATAATCTGCTTTATTGGGTATCCTACTTATTATGATATTACCTTAGTATTAGCCTAGTGGTATTTTTCTCCGCTGTACCTTAAGAAAAATTCAAAAAATGTTTATTTAAATATTGTCTTAGGTGAAAATTTCTCTATAAAATCCAAACATATTTTAATAAAACATTTCTTACATTCCCAAAGTCTCACTCCTCATTATGATATGCCATTTTTACCCTGAAAATAAATTATTTTAATATGTAGTTTAAATAATAATAAGTTTAAATGTTTCTCTGTTATAATATACTTTAATTATAAATCGTATTTATATAATAGTTGAGCATAATGTAAACAGATATTGCATCAGACCATTCCAATTGAGCTCATTAAAGGTAAAGAATAATTAGAAATTTTGACTAGTTCAAATTGTGTATAGAATGTGGTTTATTGAACATTTAATTCATGTGGTTACCTTTCCCAACAAACCCAAAGCCAAATTAAAAAAGTTGCCAAACATTTAGTTTTAATAAACTCTGTTAATTGACTATGCGTGTTTATTTAATTTTTTTGTACAAATGATTGCCAGGGGCAGGAAAATGTAAATAATATATTCAGGGTCAGCATCAATAATTGCATAGATCCTGTTATGTCCTGTCAGTATGAAAGTGTTGATTTTAAAACTATGGGAATTTGAATATTGAAGATTGTTTTGTTAGGTAAGTCCATGCCATACTCAGATTATGTATATTTCAAGCCACCCGTTTTTAGCTTATCATAGATATTATATTAGAGCCCCAATATAGTTGCAATAAATCATTAAATACGGATATAAAGTAAGTAAATTTAACCGATGCGAAAGATATTCTGTAAAAGCAACGACATTTTCAATGTCTCTAAAAGAAAGAGATTTAGAATATAATTGATCATATTTTTAATTCCCTAATTTTAATGTTTTCATAACTCGTAAATGATTTGAGCTAAACTCACCCAACTTAGTTGTTCTCTTCACCAGACCAATTACAATGGACTTAGAAAATCTTCTTCAGTTTACTACAAAAGTTTTCTAATTGAAAAAGAAGTCTATAATTCATGTGTTAGATTCGCTGAGTTTTATTCTATCGCAGTTAGGTACAGGGTATAACCTACTCGAACACTTATTTTTATGTTACTCTGTTTAACCGAGCATTTATTTAACTTGGCATAATTTGAAAAACCTTTTGCCTAATGCCCCAGTTTGTTCAAAGGCTTAAGTAATTTCAGATTGAGTGCTAGTCAATGCCTTGTCAGCTTCTTTGGGAACGAGCGTTTGCAATTTAGTTGTATTTCACAAATCGTTGCCCATATCCTTGAATGTACACATTTGTTGCCAGTACGCATTTTGTGCTCGCTCAAAGGTCGCAATCGTTGACTTATTTGCGCTCGAACGCGTTGCAAAAATCGCTTTAAATGGACGAACTGAAAATGAAAATGCTGCAACAGAAACTGGACGCTCGAATGCTTTGAAGCGTTAAAACCCCTTGAAGCTTTAGCTTTTTCTACACAAGCACAAACACATTTAAGCACGTAAATAAATAAGTACAAATAGTTGTAACATTTAGTGTAAGTAAAGAAATAGATTTGAATAAAAAGTTCTTGCAATCTAATCTAATCTTGAAAGTATCTGCAGAACTTTTTTGTAGCTTGACGTAAAGTAACATATTTATTTTTTGATATTTTATAATTTAAATTTTATAAAATACTTCACAAATAGCTTACATTTCATCTAATATTCTAAAGATTAACTAAACATTTTTAATCCGCCAGCAAAACTTTCTGTCTATTGTCAGCTCTAAAGCATTTAAGTAATATTTTTCCCCCTGGTGGGAAAAACCATTCTGAAGTATATATGAGGCATGTTTGCATAAGTAAATATTCCAAATTTACAGTCGAAAACAATCAGGGCGGACTCTGCATAAAACCAACAGACTCTTAAGCTTGCTTAAAGTTAAAGCACATATTTGGCATGTGATGCAAATATTTGCTGTAGACAACTTGCATGATGTAATTAAATGTTCGTTATTCATAGAGTGCTTTATTATGGTAATGCTGCATTTTAATGGCCTGGCAATTTCGTCAATCGGTTAAAATGTGCATTTTCACACATTTCTAGCCAATTAGCTTGCGGGACGGAGCGCGGCTTGGTTTTAGTTGTTGTAATTTGTGTGCTAATTTCCTGGAGCACAAAACTTGTGGCAACTGTGCGAACACTTCAACTCATTTCGTCAACAGACACGAGAGAAAGAGAGAGAAAGAGGTGCGGAAAGGGATAGTCTGACGAACGGAGATATGCAGCCGATGGCAAGTAAAAAGCAAAAGCAGCTTGGCAAACACTTTGAGGTCTCAAACGAGAAGTTGCCAGCTCAGCTCCAGTTGGTGTCTTATCCCTGCCTGCAAACTATTCGTATACGTATTCAACTATTTGTTTGCCGTTGCTGCGGTTTCAGCTCTGACATTTAGCTGATGCTGAAGCCGCCGCCAAAAGCCGAAAGCCGAAAAGCCCGATGGCAACCAAACGTGGCTGAGACAAATTGTCAGGCAATATATATTGGAGAAATCTCTAAGTTTTGAACACCTAATTGACAGGGGATTTGAATGTATGAATAGATATAACCAGATGCCAGACATTTAACTTGCGTATATTCATTAAATGAGCCATCGAATTGCTGCACAAATCTCAATTGTTGTGAAAAGTCTTTAGTTTTTCCGAAATATTTGCTTAAATGGCAAATTTTCAGCTTGTGCAGTTGCACAGCTGCAAAATGAGGAAAGTTGGCAAAAGGCAAAAATTTGATTGTGTTTATGTTGAAGATAAAACTTAGAGCCAGACACAAGCCCGAACAGGCCTAACATATGCAGAAAGGGAAATGTGCTGGAATGGAAAAAACAGACAGCAGCTCCAACAGTGTATGCAAATAATATTTAGCAGGCGAAAGAACAATCATAGCTGCTATTCGACTACCAGGATACCCTGTGCTGGTGACAAAGGAATTTGATCAGTCAAGATGATGCCTGGCACGTAAATACCCTTTCATAAGCAATACAGCATGGGCTACTTCAAGGCTCGAAGGAGAGAACAGGACACATGAACACTACAACTCTTATGGCTGGGCACGCACAAAAGAGCCTAGTCCAGAGCCGGAGCCGGCGACTCAATTGGACTGAATGTTTGTTTGATGCTGATATTTGCCTGTCGACTAAGTAGCCCGAGTCCAAAATTGTAAATTGTAGTTGGCCAGCCAAGCGACCAAGCGGCCAAGCGGCAAAAGTTGGTGTTACACTGCGAGCAATATTCATAGAATGAATGTTCCCTTTTTTGAACAATAAAACTTTGCTGCGATTTAAAAATAATAATAATCCATTTATATGTGAGAAAGAAAAATAGACTAATCTGCTTTCCGCCGCGGGCTAGTTAACGTCATGCATGATTTTTAAATTAAACTTATAACAGCACACATTGTTTATTTAACTATATCCATGTTAATATAAGCATATGTATCTATGAACGATTGGCGAAAAATACCCCCTAAGTGAACCGTTTAAAATGCCAATTTAATTTCTATGCATATTTAAAGCAATTAAGCGTTAATGAACCAGGTATATAAAAAACTAATATAAGAGACATTATTATTATTTTTGATAATATGTAACCTTCAGATATAAGCACATATATATAAAAATGGCGAAATATATTTAGAGCTAAACTATTTGGCAGACATGTCTTAAGTAAGTGCACTACTTTAGTTTTCTCAGTGTAGTCAACAATTGAGCTTGGTACAGCCACAGCTGCAGTCACCAGGTGCCCACAAAGCGTAAAAGTGGCAGATGAAAACAACTGCATATAAAATGCCTTCTGATTATATACCTGCCTGTGTTGGTCCTGCTGCTCCTGGTGCTTCAGTACCTGGCCCAGCTACTGGATGATGGCAATTGTGTCATTGTCCACGCTGCATGCAGCTGCCAATTAGAAGCTGGCAGCTTGGAACGAGACATGAGGCGGCAGCTAGAAAAACGACTGAAACTCGATTTCCATTGACAGCAACATGTCAGAGGAGCTGGTTGTCATGGCAGCCAGCGGCTCCTGATGATTTTTACCATTTCTGCTCCTTGGCTCCTTCTACTGCTACAGCTACTGCTACTGCTGCTATAGTTGATGGGGCTTAGAAGTGCGTTCTAAGCGGGTTACGGCATTTTCATTTCGTCGGAGCTTTGAAAAGAGCAGCAAACGAGTCAAAGGAGCAACGGAGCAACACGAACGCAGCTGCCACTTGAAGATTTATGACTGTGTTGCGAGTATGCATGTCTTACATTTGACCCCTTCCCAAAGGACCCAAACTGAATTGATATCATTGTGATTTATTGCATTCATGGCCTCATCTTTGCATATGTGTCGGCTGTATTATGCAGCTACTTAACAACATTTTCTAATGTCAATCAAATTAGTTGCACTCATAGATTTATCAATAAGAGTTGAAGTAAAATATTAAAAAATAAAATTTTTTTTTTTAATTTTCCGTCTCTGTTTGATGCACTCCACTTCAAAAGATCTTTGTGAATTTGTCAACTTTTTTGGATAGAGCTATGAATATTACAAAAAGAGATTTAATATATATATTTTTATTGTCACAAACCCAATAACCAAAGAAACTCTTTCAACTGTTTAAGTACATCAATTGAGCATCGAATTTATGTATGGCAATAAAAGATATTGTTGAACGAAGTTTTTTCTAATTTAAGGGCACTTTGAAAAAGCTTTAGGAAATTAATTTATTTTTTTATTTGAATAACCTTTTTACACGATAATTATTAAAGTAAAGGAAATTAATTATTTTTCTTCGGCTCGCAATATGTACTAAAACAGTTCCCTTATATAGCTCATACAAAGATAAACAGATGTAATTTATATATAGATCAAGGTGGTGGGATTCCTCCTCTTACTTACAATTTATTATATTTTAAACACATAGTTAAAGTAAAAAGAGGACTGCTCTTATAGATGTAGTTCTGACTGGTTCCAAGTACCCTTAATTAGCTTACCCATAATTATGCAAGTCTTAAACACCTTTAATTTAATTCTTATAAAAAAAATTATATGGTTTTATCTATGCCTTTAAACTAAACTTAACTGACCTTTTGCAACCGAAAACTTTATCGAGTGTGTTTACCTTGATTTAGATCCATGTCCAGCCTCAAGTCAATTTCGATGCTCGCATGGAAGACTCAAAAGTCATTCCAAGTTGTGTTCCTTGGTCCTTTTTTGACATTCAATTAATATGCAAATTAAGCTCGACAACTCAACTGGCTGCGCAAAGTATTCCACATGCGATAAGCCAGATTTAACCCAGAGTCCCGTTCGTTTAACCCTCTTACACTTGGGCATCGCAGCGAAGAATAAACAAAGTGCAAAGAGGCTGCGGCAGGGGCAAGGGGCACGTGGCAGGCACGGATAGGATGGGATAGGAATTAGAAAACTAGCTTAGTGATTCCGCCAACGTTCGCAGATTTCGTGCATAGTTTCAATTGCTTGCCACAGGCGGTGTCTATTGTTGTGCTGGGCTGCTATCCGGGCATCTGCTCCGGTCTGCTCCGGTCGGGCATAGTCTCGCCGGGCGTGGTTGGGGTGCCCCACAGGAATGCCCCACGGAATTTACGAGGCCCTCGGGATTAGTTTGCGCTGTTGTTTGCTTTAATTGCAAGTAGGGGGCGTGGCCGTGTCGCCAAGTCAGCGGATTGCGGATTGTGTTCAGAGCCAGCACAAGCAAAACAACGCTATCGAACACATACCACATACGCCCCGTGCACCGAATGTCGGCACGGACATTTCGCACGCTCGGCCAAAAGTATTCGTATTCGGTGTACTGTAAATACTCTCATTGCTGAGCCAAGCCCAAATAAATACACTTATCGAGTCGCAAGGCATTCGCAAATATCTCACTTGCATAAATTCTGCACCCGAATTCAGGACTTTGCGGGCATGGAAGGGAAGGGAAGGGAAGGAAAGGCTATTGGTGTATTTGTTTCCATTTTATATCTTATTTATTTCAATTTTTTGCCCATTCCTTTGAGACGTGTGTCGATGTGGCACATTTTATTGCAATGCCTTTTCCCGTTTTATCCTCTGGGATGCAATTTTAAAATATTGCACACACTTCTCGTATCGTCCGCTCAACAGAAGCCGAGCAAAGCACAGATCCATTTATATTTTATATGTTACGTTTCCGTTTTTGTCCTCATCGCCATTGCCATTGACTTGAGTGATTGTAATAAATTATTGCCAAGCTTAACAGGGCCAATGGAGCACGTTAGAGTTATTCATTTTTTTTTTTCTCCTTTAAAGCCAACTTAAATTGTAAATTGATTCGACGAGTATTCGAATGCAAATATTCAAGCTGTTGACATTTTTAGATTTCCGCTTGAAAAATTATTTAAGACTTACGTGGATTTTCTCCGAATCGAACCAAATTAAGTGGCAATTTAAACTACTCTTAACATTTTATTAAACTTGAACTAAAATTCACATCATTCAACTTGCATTTAAAGAGAATTGATTTAGAGAGATTAGAATAAGCAAAAAGGTATTTGCAAACCTTTTCATTAAACAAAAAAAATTATTTATAGTATTATTTTGTATCTTATCTCGTATACATCAAATATGCAAACCTTTTCCTTAAACAAATAAAATTTATTTATAGTATTATTTTGTATCTCTTATCGATTTCAAAATCTCGTATACATCAAGTGTGCATGGAGTTTAAGGACAGCTGTCTAAATTTAACTAAACAAAAGTGGAGCGGGCACATCGAAATCGGCTTTCAAACTGAATAGATCGCAACAAGGTTAAGCAAAAATAAAACTTAAAGCGTATTAAATATTAAAAGCAAACATTATGCTACCTAGAGCCAATTTGAATGAGGGAAACAATCTACGCGGACCACCCCAACAGTTTGGACAGGTAAGCCTCGAAGCACAAGCTGTAGATAATAAGATTGTTAAACAGTTCGAATGTAGGGAGAACATTTCGATAATCGGCGGCAGGATGCCCACACAGGCCGAATGCTCAGCTGCGAGGTCAACGAGCGATGCAACTGGTTAAGGCAACTGGGTCTCAGCGCCAGCTGTGCCTATAACCTGGCGGTGCACACTCTGGAGCTGCCGGCGTTCAACGAAGCCAGTTTTCAGCAGCGCTGGCGATGGCTCCAACAGCGGCTGGGCCCCAGTCGCCGGAGCGAGGCGGACACCATTGTGTTACGGGAAATCCGGGAGTTGCTGCAACGCGACGCGTCCCAAACGAGATATCGTCGAACGCCTTCGCCGCCGCGTGACCTTAACTGGAACTATAGGCCTGCTAATTCGCCAGATTGTAATCGGCTCTCGCTGGCGCAACGGGCTCCATTAGCCGTCGAGCCGAGTTCTCCCGCCCGCAATTTGATTTGCCAGTTTCCAGAGCCTAGAATGACCTCTACGCCTCTGCGAGAGCTTGAACCGGTTCGCCATGGACGCGAGTCCCGTTCAATGGAGCCGGATGATGTGTATGATATAAATGCTGATCCACGCAACTTGCAGGATGAGCCTCAGAATTACAACGGGAACAACAACTACAATACCAATAACAGCGGATATTGGATCGTGGACCAGCATGATAATAACCGAAACTATGTCTACTGTGAAGATGCAGATCGTCGCGGAATAGCAAATGATGTTGGCCCACCACAATCCAGTCAGTACCAAAACAACAACCACAACAACAACTATTATTCCGAGGAGGCGCCTCATGGCAACAATAATCAACAGCAGCAGCAGCTTGAGCAGCCAAGTATTAACCTTTGCAACACCTATAATGATTGTTTAAACAACAACAACAACAACAACAACAACATTGCACAGCCGCCCCAAGATTACATTGAGCAAAATGTGTTAAATACTAAAATCAGAAATCCCGCTAGAATGCGACTGGACCGAGGTTGGCGTAAATATGGTAGGAAAACTAATGGGAATCCAAGTAGAACCGAGAACAGTAATTCCAATAAGCGTAAACGGGCTGCTGAACCAGGTCCTGGACAAGACAACCAACGTGGATCGAAGCGACGCAATGTGGAAAGGCCGAGTCAAATATTTGCCATAGGCGCCTTTGAGATGCCCCACATGAGTTGCAACAACAATCCGCTGCCGCAGCCCGAGAGTCAATCGTATGCAGTGAAGTTCTTTCAACGCAAGCACTCCTGTATTATACGCGGACTGGGAGCGATGCGTCCGCATTTGCCAAAGCGGATCAGCTTGGAGATGCCCCCGAATTATAGTCGGGGCGTGGCCAAACGCTTTCGGCTGAGCTTGCGCGAGACTTGGATGGATTTATACCGGGACAAGAATTATAAGAACTGGAACAATTGGTGGACGGACTTCAAGTGGTGCAAGGCGGATATTGACAGAGAGCTGGAATATTTTCGTGGCTTTAACTTGAGAAATGATTCTTTTCTCCATGTTAAAGTCAATTATGACTGCGTCGATTCTGTAGGGAAAGTTCTGCACTTGGCTCACCTGGCGTTGAACTTGAACACAACGAACTATCAATCGGTGCTCGGCACCATTTTCGAGCTGATGAACGAGAGCTTCCTGGAGAAACTCTGTCTCATGGAAATGGCCCAACTGCAGGATCTGATACGCTTCGTACCGAATCATCTGTGGGTCTACAAGATGCGCAGCATGGTCTATTTGTGGTCCCGTTACAGTCGACTCCGCAAAGTGGCCAGCCCCTCGGATAGTACTGCGTTTAAGGAGCTCTATGCCACTCAGTCCCAATGGAACAGTCCCTTGTTCCACTGGCTAGCCAAGCAGGCCTACGACGAGCTCCTGATTATCAGTCCAATCGAGTGGCCTGAGCACAAGAACATCTATCCATATCTTAAGTAAACAATTGGGTACGGATTTTATATGCATTAAAGAAATTTTATTCCACAAATCAATTTTCCTTATCAGCGTAGTTAAAATCCGATTTATTTTGAAGCCAGAAACTAACCAATATTTAATTATAATAATTAATTATATTTGTTGCAATAAAATTGATTTAAAAAATGATTGATTTTATAAAAGATATATTCTTGCTATATTTCTAATATTTACCTATTTAATAAATATACTATAAATATAAACCTTATTATCTTTTACATAATAATAATCAAAATTTTGTTAGGATGCTTTCTAAAATGTAAAAGTTTTTTATACATCGATCAATTGATCCGATGAGAATTATATAATATACTATTTGTCCACTTATATGCATACATCGCTAAAGAGATTTCTGATCAGAGGTAACTTGGCATTGATACAGAGAGATGGGCTCTGATATATAATCTAACGGGAACATGCTTTATAGAGCTGGAGAAGTTTTGTTCTATGCAAAGCAAAATATGAATATTTTCTGCAACTTAAAACTAGAGGATAAAAATATCAATTTTGGATTATTTAAATAGTTTCCTCAAAGTAGGCTTCAAATAAGACCACTTATTAAATATAATCCTACAAAGTTGTTTATTTAGTTAATTTACTTATTGTATGTGAAAATATGCAATCTTTTAATGTTCAGATGAATGCAAATGTTGTTTGTGTTTACAGGACCAAGAATACATGAGGTAGGCACATGCTCTGAAAAATGTTCAAGTATTGATTAATTTCTGTTGTTCAAGTAAGGCGCTTTTTTTTATTAAGCTCTGCTTGTAGCACTCGAATCCAGTTCAGACTTCCAATCCATAAAGCTCAGCTTGCGGACGTGGTGGGGTTCCCCCACTTAACTAATTCTGTTTGCAACCCACTCGTTCGTGGCTGCTGTTCGTTCTATTTGTAAGGCAAACAAGAATCCAACGCATTTATTTATTTTTGGTCCTTTCTTTTTTTGCGGCGGTTGCATAAAGTTGTTTAATTTGTTATCGCAAAGTGCACCTGAGCCTGAGCTCGGGACTGAGGGCTGAGCCAGCGGATGAAGGAAGCCAAACGGGAAGCCCAAAGGCAAATGAATAAACCAGAAGGAAAAAACAAGTGTGTGCTAATTCTGATCGATCAGATGATACCCTGTACATAGCAATTGGAATAAAAGATTGAAGGAGTCAAAAAGCCTTCCTCTGGCTTCCATTCGCTAAACCTACTTGCTGTAGTCCATTATACCCCATTTTACCCATGTGTACAGGTGCAGGGTGTAAAAATGGAGACAAAAAATTGCAAAACGTTGTTGCATATTAATCCGACAGAGTATTTCACTCAGCGGGTGTCTCAACCGCAGCAAGGCAGACGAGGCGAGTCCTGGCCCAGGACACGCTACGCGCAGCGACCACGAAATACATTTATTGTATCCTTAGCGCGCTTGACAGGCGCGTGCTGAGACGATGATGAATTTGTCGTCGCCGTCGCGTGCATCAAGTAAAAAACTCTCGCAAAATATTCGCCAATGTCGCAAGGATGAAGGACGACAGCGAGGGCTGGGCAAACTGCTGGGAATTGGGCAACCAGCCGGGAAGACTCCAAGTGACGAAAAAATGCAAATAAAACGCCAGCTTATTGAGTCTGCGACGAGGTTTGGGGACCAGCCCCGTTGATGGAGGACACGGGTAGCTGCTCTTTGGCTGATTGAAAAAGGTGATGTCAAGGTTTTCTATACCCAGCACACGACCTAGGTTAGGGTACATACATCCCTCAAATGCTCATTAACTTAACCTTTTAAAGGTTTTTGGCCAGCTGTTAACTATTAATAATATAAGTGCTATTTGTATTGGTAATTGTGCATTAGTGTAAATGGCTCCTTGTTCTAGCCCTGCCCTGCCCTGCCCTGATCCTTTAAGCTTGTTTAGCAACATTATTCTTGTTCCTTGCGTTAACTTAAAGTGCCTTCTGACTAAAGAGCTCTCGAGCATTAAGACCTGGTTTATTCGAATCCAGAGTAAACTGTATTCGGTTTTATTTTTGAGGTATTTATTATAAAAGCGGTCTGCAGAAAGTATAAAGTGCTGTATAAAGTGTTCTTCCATACTCTTTTCAGCAAGTAATAAAGAGTCTTTTGGCTTTCGTAGTGTGCCTCTTTCTATACAGGGCCTCTGTAAAGATCCCACCAAAAATATGACTGCCACGCCCACTGAAATAACACTCTTAGCAGAGAATTACGAGATTGGTTGTTCTCGACTGCAACGCTTTCATTCGTTTTTATTTACATGTCAATCAATTGAATGTGCAGCCGTTCAATGAATATAAAAAAATCGTAAATGTGTGGCAAACAACCAGAGTGCTGTACTCGACGATGCCCGTAGGGAAGATTCACTATACTCACTTTCAAATTTCCCTTATACATATATACATACATATATGTAGGTAAATAAATATGCAAAAGCCCAAGCAACAAGTGGAAGTAAAATAGATGGGAGATTGTTCAACTGAATATATAAAGTACTATAAAAAAAGTGATGCTGTTCTTAAATTAATTTGGTGTTCATTAAATTAGCTTAAAATTTGAAGATAGTATTTAAGTATACAAATTTTTTATGGACTTTATTTATTAATATTGGTTAAGCTTTACAAATATAAACAAAAAAAAAAATCGGCGCTCAAAATGAAAGCACATTTTGTATAATAAAGTTGCGTTTAAGGAAGTTCTTTTGTTGGAGCACAAGCTTCACCTGGTTGAACCTTCGGGTAGAGTTCAAAAAGAAGCGTCATCAGATGTGTCAGGGTTGTCATGTGCAGACACAAACAACATACAATCTGCCAGCCACACACGCCGGAATAACTTTGCGTGTGTGTGTTTGTGTGGAGGACATTTATCAGGCCTTTTGGGGGGTGTTTGCATAAATCCAATGCTATAATATTTAATTTAAAATTTTATCCTCGGGCATTTAGCATATGACTTTGAAACTGAAGCGACGCAAGCGAGCGGCAAATGAAATATCTGAAAATCAACTTAGGGCTAGCACAGCCAAAGGATGTTTGTTTTGCGTAAGGAGTACTTAAATTGAATTGCATTGAGGCGGCAACACACACGAGCCATGTCTGAAGAACACAGATTTGCGCATTTTATTTATTCATTTTGTTTTTTCATTTACTTCGGCTTGCGATGTAAATTCCTTTGGTGGGGCAAATTAATTAAAATTCAATTAAAAACGTGCACGCACGTGTTACTCCCACGCGCTCAATCATAATTTTAATTTACCCCAAATTAAATTACGAGTACTTTTCCCAACGCCCACCACAATCTGCACACACTCACGTACACACACACGCACACGCACACACACACAGTGTGCGCACAACAAAACAAAGCTAGTCGTAATTGCTAATGCGTTCGCACTCGAATATTTTGCTGCTAATTGCAAATTGCAAATCAGATTAACATTAACATTTCATGGGCCACATTTCGTTACAATTTACAATTGCCAGCATTTTGGCCAGATTTGGTTACTAATTTGAAATGTAGCTGCAGCTGATAAGCAACTGTTCCATTTGGCGTCAGCTCTGCGGCCTTGTTCCACTGTGTGTCCTGATGTGTGCAATTGTCCTGGTATTTCATTAACACCTTGTCGGGCGCCGTGC
The DNA here is from genome assembly GCA_004143845.1 of Drosophila lacertosa. Taxonomy (NCBI): domain Eukaryota; kingdom Metazoa; phylum Arthropoda; class Insecta; order Diptera; family Drosophilidae; genus Drosophila; species Drosophila lacertosa. The sequence goes on along the minus strand of SCDZ01000072.1, from coordinate 10,667 downwards.
TGCACATTCATGAAATATTTGCAGACGTGTGCACTTATTGCATATAATTTAATTAATTATTGAAAAGCAGCAACTGAGTTGGAGATTCGAATGGCTTTAAAAAAAATTAAATACAATTTAAAATTGCTGGATTGGCTGCTACCCTGTTAAAAGGTTTTCTGCTTTCGCTCTTAATCAAAATTGTTTAAAGGTAAATATCAGCTTTCTTATGCGAAGGCTTAAACGGGTATTTAAACATCTGCTTTTATGGTATTTATGGATATACTGAACTCGAGCCCGATTTTTCATCCTTTTTACACACATTTGCACAGGCTAATTAAATTCCCGTTACACCTTTATATGCTTATTCAGTATTTAAATAAGCGTAGCCACAGCGAAAAAATCAATTAAATATCAATTTATCACAGAGTCAAAAGTCAAATAATAATGAATCCATAATTAATTAAATAGCATCACTAGACTCCGAGCAAATATCTGTGGTGCAGTGAAAAGCGTGTTAAAACGGTGCCAAGGACAGCATTTAATTTTAAACAGTATGAAAAGTTAAGGAAAATTTTATATTTTTCACGGCTTTTCAGAAATAAGTTGGATTTTTATTTGCCTCAATTAAATTGGCAACCAAATTAGGTCTTTTATTAAGTATGTTAAGTTTAACTAACTTAATTTCAAACTGGCTTACCAATGGACAAACTTTAAACCTTTCTTTCTTCAACCATATTTACTTTCCCTGCATTTCTTTCTTTCTTTCTTTACCATCTGTTCGTATTTATTCTCATTCACTATTTGTAAAAAGGGCATTTTTGGTTTCTGCAATGTTCGCTTTAAAATTTTAAATAAAGTCTTGTATAAAAATGGTACGATTTTTAACAGGCTCATTGAGGGCGTGGAAAATCGATTTAACATACATAAATAATTTTGTCTGTCAGATTTTTGATATCTTTTCAAACAAATTTTTTTAAATATGCTAGCAAGAATATTTTGTTTTTGTTTTTTAATATAGGACTCTTTTATTTTGCATAAATGAAAAAAAAGTTGAATATTGGGTATGTATGTATGTATGTTTTATAAATCGTGTTGTGGCATTTCATGTTGTTGTTTTTAATTTGTATAAATAATGCAAGGGTATATTTATTGTGTTCAAGTACCTCTCCGTCGGTTACGTTTTTATTTATTTTGTCTTTGCCTTACATAAACTAACTTTTGTTGAAACTTGGCATATTTTTTTTTATTTTCTTTTCGTTTTTAATTGATTATTTCTCCCTTCCCATTTAGTGATAGATCCTTAAATGTAAGCAGACAGATGAAGTACTCATCAAATAAATTGATAAATGTTATTTTAACACTTGTAAATACAGCTTAGATTTCGATTTTGACTTGTTACTTTTGCAGCATTACAATGTTTATTTAATAAATATTTCACACAAATTTGACAGTATTTGCATCATCGTCCTCATGTAGGACAAAATGCCAATAATAGCATTAACAAATTTGCACAATTTGTGACACACGTGATTGCTTGACATATTTTATTCAAGGGCTTTAAGCAAAACATTGATTTAATTATCATTCCGACAATAATTTTTGGACAGATCCTTCCTTACCTTATTGACCTGTGTCCAAAGTTTTAACAGCCTGCCAACCCTTCAACTACTGCCCCAAAGTATATTGAAATTGCATGTGTTGCATGTGAGATGAGGCAGAGACTTTGTCTTTGTTGCAGAGTCTCTGTCTGGCATCTGCCGCTGACACCGTCGCTTTCTGTCTGTCCGTCCGTCCGTCTGTCTGGGTAATTTCATTATGAGTTTTATGACTTTTAATTAATTTTCGAAAGTGCACAATTTTAACACCACTCTGCAAAGAGTTGGTTCTCTGTTGTTGGCCAGCTGGCTGGTCTGGCCGGAAGAGCGCCATAATTTCCGCAAAAACTTGACGTTGGCCAGTTCATCTGCAATTCGAATGGAAAGTAGCAAAGCGTGCAGCTGAGTAACCAGTGTCAACAATATTCAATTAATTTTCCGTACTTTTTGGCCACACACACAAAAGGAAACTTTTCAGTTTTTATCATTCAAGCGTCCAAATGTTCATCCGGCTTTGTTCAAAACTTTATGCTCACAATATTTACAGACAACAAAAACCGAAAACAGTTTCTATCAGTTTATTAAGGCCGTCGAAACAACAATGCGGACGCGCTGAAGTTTATTCGTAAGCCCGTTAAACTTATTATTTACTGAATGTAAAAAATTTTTTTTATAATTTTTGCATTTTTTATTATTTTCACAGAATATTGGTATATGTAATATCTTCGAAATTTCATTAAGAGCAGAATAAAAGCGTTAAGACTCAAAGCTGATATTTTCTACCCTGTCCCTTTCATCTACTTTATTATGTTGAGATGAACGCATAGCTTTCCGCTTAATGTATTGACTCTATATAGGGTATTAACCCGGGACACATACAATTATACACTCAAGAGGACGTATTCAAAAATAAAATTGTTGACTGCTGTGTAAAGGGTATGTACAAGTCGGGCAATCGCATGCGCAAGTGCCTATGGCCACGTTATGTTAACAAGCTAGTTAAACATTTGCAGGGCGGCATTGAAAGTAAAGTCAAGCCCATGCCACGCCCACCCTGACATACTAGAGATACAGTAAAGCATGCTGTTCGAATCTATTTGGTGATTGTCGTTAAGTCAATACAAATTATCCAGTCATAGACCAAGCACACGAGAAATACGAGTAACAATCGATATTTACGATTAACACGGATCGAACAGTTTTGCCAAGATGTCTGCAGAAGTGGAGGAGATGCTGAAACGCTTCCAAGGCGTTAAGAATATTGTGGGGATCGTTGTGGTGGATAATGATGGCATTGCCATCAAGTCGACGCTAGAGAACCAGCTGTCGGTTCACTATGCGGGCCACATGCACACGCTAACGGAAAAAGCGCGCCAGGTGATTTTAGACCTGGACGCAACCAACGAGTTCACTTCCATGCGCATGCGCACCACCTTCTATGAGATAATCCTTATGCCCCACGACAATTTCTTCATTGTCGTTATTCAGAACGCCTGCGATTAGATGGGATGAGCGGCAGCTACTCGGTTTGATTGTTAAATGTGTTTTCCATGTTCTACTGTTCAAGATGTCTGAAAGCAAAGCTACGTTATCTTTGTTATCTAATTTATAGCTTTATCTTTCTATTGTGTATAAAGATAAAATTGTGTGCGTGCTGAAAGTGCTTTACGAAACTTCAAGAGTGAACAAAACACGAAAAAATTTACCCAGCGGACGTTCCAAATTATTATACTCATGTGGTTTTTGTACAGTAAATGAAGTTTGGTTATATATTTTGCACTTTTAGGCACGTTTAGGCGGGCAAGCAAGTGATTTTTAAAGTTTCAAATACTTTGCTGAACAGTTGAGTTGACGACCAATCAATATGAAAAAGTTTGTCCACTTTTTAAATTTTTAACTGTCCCTTCAACAAATTTTGCAGAAGAGTTTAATAAATCGTGCAAAATTGCAGTCAATATAACAATAATTTGGTAATATATGTTTTAAATTAATAATTTATTGAATTAGGTTATTCATGATAATAAAAAGCTCAGCTTGAAGTCTACTTGAAATCTTCAGCTTTAACTTAGCCTCCAAAACGTGAAATTGTTTATAAAATTCGCTCTAAGGAAATTTACCCTAAAATATATATATAAATAATTATATAGCTATATAAAAGTGTTCACTTAGCTTTTTACCGGTAATTAAACATAATTAAATGGATGCATTTAAGCCTCGAGATCAAATGAAATTTGTCAACATTTTCAACAGTCATTTTATATTATTCGCTTTCCATTAATGTGAACTATTTGCATTCAGAGTCGCATTCAATGGAATTCAAATGTAAATAGCTGGGATTCAGAAGCTACTGTGAATAATGCTCCTGGTTCATCTCGTGCGGCTCAGCGCCTGAACTCATTTACAATAAATGAAGACTGACTGTGGCAGCCGCACAACAAAGAAACTTTTTGTGGCCCAGCGGCAAAAGTAACTGTGTATGTTGCCGCGTCCGGATACTCATCCAAAACTCCCAAATTGGGTAAGCTATTATTCATTTAATTAAATATTAAACATGCAAAGTGCATTATGTTTGGGTTGTATATACATTCATTCGTGCACTCATTCAAATGCCCCAACCAGACACATGCAATATTTACATCGTAAACTGGAACCAAACGGGAAGTATATTTTATTAAAGTCGTAAACACTTAAGACTCACTGTCACTCATGATTTGCCAACAAATGGTGGCAGCCCTTAATATACATTTTTTGACAATTTTAGTGAAACGCAGAAGCAGTCACGGCTAAATCAAAAATTAGGCAAAAAGTTTTACTTACTAATCAATATAATAATAATAATATAATCGTCAATAGGACCAATGTACTGTAAAGCGTATATATATAAAAAGATACGCATAGTAATTATTATTATTGTTTTTTATAAAATTTAGTTTAGAATATATATTGTAAAAGGTAGCCTACAAAATATTTTACAAAATAAATAAGTTTGTAAGGCCCACCAAATATCGATTACACTTATCTATTGCATACTTAAAGGGGCAACCAGTACGAACAATTTTTTTTCTTTTTTTTATCAATATAATATATAAATTGTTACCTTACGAAGTAGCTTAAACAAATCAGAAATGAAAGATATTCTATTGTTAACCGTGTCATTTTAATACCCACGATTTTCTAAACAACAATTACCACAACAGCACCTACAGCTAATAAAAAAAGTCGAGGCAGTTAAAAAATGATACTATTTATTGATTGTATTCCCACGCATTTTTTACGGTATAATTTTGGCGTTCCATGCTTACCAGGACTTTATGCTTTTTCTTCTTATTTCTTTTAGAAATAAAGGTATTAACATTGTTCATATGAAGGCTAAGTAATTTTCTTGGAAGAAGTTAACTACTACAGAAAGATAAACAGCCGATTTAGGATCTGCTCAACCAGTATAATATGCTCAATATAATATAAAGTATTTATTATAATACTTTTCCACATAGCCCATAATAAAAGCTACCTTCCTTTGTTCCATTTGTATCTGATAGCGACGGTTAGAAAATTGATGATACTGATTGATACTGATGATTGTTAATGTAGAGGAAGTCAGTAATAACTTTCCAAAACCCTATATAAGTAGGGGATTGAAAACCTACTTGGACATAGCGAATAGGCATCTGATTAATAGTACCATTCATTCAATAAGATAAAAACAGGCCGTGTTTGGGTTTTATGTCGTTCTTCGTACAATCGGTTTTAATATTTCGAATCTATTGCATTATTTATAATAAAAGTAAAAACGGTCGGCCCTATTTAGTTTGAGTAATCGCATGCACAAACTCCACGTAGTTCACCAAGCCCAAATCATTGACGCGACCAACCAACAGTTGGTCCATGTCCGCCTTGGTTAGACACTCGCCACAGGTGGTCAGGATACGCCAGAGTCTAGCAGCCGGTATATACCCTGTATTCAGCTCATCGAAAAAGCGCATGCCTGATATGAGCTGCTCGGCAATTGGACCGGCGCCAGCCTCTTGATGTGCAGTCGCCGAGACGATGCCCTCATAGATGGTCAGGAACTCGTCAAACGAGATACGCTCGCTGTGGCTCGCCCGGAGGCGTTGGACATGCCAGCGTATGCTCTTCTCACTGGGATTGGCGCCCACAACACGCAGACAGTCCGCCAGCTGTGGGAGTCCAATTTTGCCATCGCCGCGTACGTCGAGCGTCAGGAATGCTTGTCGCATTTGTTGTTGTTGTACTGCTGTGTACTTGTTGGCCATGTTATTGCTCAGAGAATGATTGACTGATTGACAATTGTTGACAGAGTTGCGGATGCGCTTGTTCCAGTGCCAGTGGCTTTTGGAATCGCATTTTCCTCTCTGTTGTGCCCAGACAACTGCGCAGATTAACTGAAATCCAACTGTTAAGTGATTGCGAAAAACAAATCCACAAACAATTTTGACATGTTGACACTAAAACGAAACAATACTCTATACAAAGGTTCTTTAAAATGACAACCAAACTCAGAATTTTGACAAAACTATCTAAGAATCGAATCTATTTCGTATTCTAAATAAAAATGTCTTAAGAGTGTTTGATATAAATGACTAGCTTAATAAGGCAGTATAGGCCTACTGTGGAAAAACATATTATAAAGTGGACCAGTTTATATTTTAAAAGATTTTTCTATAGCCACATCTGAATAAAGAAGATTAGATTTTAGATAAATTTTACAAAATGAAAATATATAGAACTTTAAACTTAAGTACAAGTCAAAGTAAAAAAACTTATGAAAATGTTGTCAAAAACCAGTTTTTTAAACATATTTTTTAAGCACAATTTGAAGCGCTGATCTCACAGATCTCAATACAAAAGGATATGCAAAATGTCACGCAACTTGAACTCAGCTCTGATTAGTGTCAGCCCGAAGAAGATGACCTTCTATGCACCCTACAATCGCATTCAGAAGCGTCAAATCACCATCATGAATCCCACGGCCAGCAGGCTGCTTTATAAAATACGCTCCAATGCGCAATGGATTTATAATGCTGTTCCCAACTGCGGCTGCATTGAGCCCTATGATATCAGCGAGATAGACATAAGCCTAAATTACTTTCAATTCCATGCCGGTAAAAACTATTGTCATCGCTTCAGTGTCCAGTGCATTCTAGCGCCGCCACAGCAGCAGGTGCAGCACCAACCAATTTTGTTCATCTTCAAGAAAATGCGTCGATCGGATATACATAGTGTACGTGTTCCCATCGAGTTGGCGCCCGAAGCCATGTGCATTGACCAGGAGGAACTGGACGTTTTGTTGCCGCACGATTTTCAGAAGTTACTGTGGAACTCCAGGCCCTTTGGTATAGACTTTTTGAATGACCTGCAACAGGTAACTCTGCCCAGAGACCAGAAGAAATGCTGTGGATGGGGACGAGCTCTGGTGACAATGTTTATCATCGTGTCTGGACTGACGGGGGGTAAGCTTCGAGTGCAGGTGACACTGATTAAAAACGATGATCTCAAGACAAAGATTCTGCAAGTGATTTTATCATTTTAATCACAACAATTTGTAATTTGAATGATCCCATTCAAGGATTTCATTATATCTTTTCTTGTTGGCACTTAAATCTCACATTTTTTCATTGCAGCTTATCTGCACCGCCAGCAAATTGAGGACTCCATCCAGATGCATTTTAAAATGGACAATATGCTGCTTTAAGACACTTTTGAAAATCAATTGCAGTCCACAACTATTTAATAGCTCTTCCCATTAATCTTAATAGCTGTTTCGTCAGCTGGTAATCGATATTTAACGGCTTGCGTTTGCTGTGAGACACTCATTATAAATTTATCACATATAATTTAAATAGCCAAACCTTAAAGCTAAACCATTTAGATGGCATTTACATAGGGGAAGTACAGGCTGAAGCGGAAGCTGTTAATCGCCGAACGAACGGGCAGCTGATGTGCATAAGGTCAGCTTCCTGTACGGACACGATGTTGGGGCGTTGCCATTTCATTAACTCACCTGGCACACGCTGATAGGGTTTTGATTGCGGTTTGAACTTAGTGTCGACCACAACACAACACAACACAACAAACAAACAGTTTAACCGTGACCACAACCGCGATAACAACAATCGCAATGCGAAACATTAAATGCACTTTATTATGTTTGGGCCAACAATGCGAATATAGATAAACTTTATAGCATAGCGACAATGCTGAGGACAAGCTTAGAAGTGGTTTATTAGCTTTTGTCTAACATGTAACATATATGTAGTTCAAAGTAACGCTTACAAATCAAGACTTTAGCCTGTAATGAAATCTACATATTTCTGTATAGCTTATACTTAAGATATAAAATAATTTGTTTGTTTATATTCCAATAAATTTATAACTGGTTACGTTCTAATTTTCATTTGCCACTTATAAAACAACAAATTAGACCACTACCTTTACCCGCCCATTAAAATTACTCATTTCAATCAGTTGGATCGATAAGCAATATACAATATGGTGGCCGGTTAAGGCAGCACCGTTAATAGGTTGCACATGGCGTATAAGTAATGCGTGTTAGATGTGCATGTGTGCAAGTGTGTGTGACTGTGTTCACTTAGTTTGACGTCGAGCATCAGGAATACTTTAGACATTTGCATGAATCGCCTTAAATTCCTTTTTTTTTTGCATAGCATTTTAGTAATAGTAATTAATTATTTGTCAGTACAAATACAAGTAATCGCAGGTTATCTGAACAATTATAAAAATTCCATACCTTAAGAAATGTTAAATTCAAGTTATTCCTATCATGTAGGAAAAGAAACTTCCAAGTCTTAAAAAAATTTGCAGCAGTTTATTATTTGCTATTTTTCTGCTTGTAATTTAAATAAGTTGTGAAGAAAATGATTTTCTATTCAGAAGTTGTAGCTACCAACTGCTGTTATTGTTATTATACCCTGCCAAAAGCGTTAAAAAGGGTATAATAAATCTGTGAACCACCAAATAGTTCTAGCCGTGCCCTCAGACTTCATTGCTATACCAATAACATTTTGATATAAGATCTTGTAGCAAACAATTTTTGATTTTTCCCAAAATCTAGTTTATCACGGTATCTCCGATTCGAGACCAATCGGCTGGAACACTTTTAATTGTTGTTAATGGGTTTTCTGTTGAGTGCAGAATTTTTGACTCAATTATAACAAGAAACCGTTTAATACAATGTGTCACAGATTTAATACTCTTCCAGACATATTTAATACTGAATAAAAAGATGACACAAAAATTATAATTTTGATAATTAAGAATCTGATAGCATTCAGGAAGAAAAGCAAACTCAGCTGTGGCTTATTATAAAAAATACAAGTACTTTATATTGGAATCGATTTTTTTTAACGCGTTACAGATTCCGCGAAAGAACTAAATTACCCTGGGAAAGGGCATAAAAATGAGCTGTTAAACTGTTAAGCGTTCGCCTCAAGTTGCGGGCAGCAGCAAAGTCAGCCAAAAAGGAAGCCAAGCGAGACTTACCACAAATTGTGGCAAGCATAAAGCTTAATGACATTTTAATTTATATTTCACTGTTGCCGACAGCCGACTGAGCATATGTATGTATTTATGTATTTGCTTATATAATGTATTAAAGTGTATGGTTAGCCAGAATTACAGCGCAAAAATATTTACAGCTTTAGCCCAGTAAGGGAATAAGACCACGGATAAACTTGTATAGCGAAATGAAAGCAAGTGCTTTAAGACCTATTAAAAGAATCGGAGAAGGCCTAACTAACAGCAAAAACTAAGTGTTACTATGTTATTAAATATTTTCCTTAAAGAATTTTTATGAAGCTTTGAAACTAAACTAATATGCAAATTTGGATGCTTCGATGAATCAGAACGAAAATAATAACTAGCCTATGCAGAGGAAGGACATTCTGCACCCTCTCACATACACAGTCAATTGCAGACATCTTAAAAGCATGTCAAAGCAAGTTCCATGGATCACATACACAAACACATTTGGGGCACAGTTGGGGAAAGTTCATTTGGCTTATGTGAGTTAATTAAAACGCAAATGGAGAAACTGTCAGAAGGACATAGGTGGCTGCTGGATTGGACAAAGTGTAGGGGGAGGGGTGGCATCAAAGTCAGCGTACAGAGTTTTAGAGAACAGGATAATGGCACTTAACACCGCAAACAGACGAACCAATGCCATGCCCAGTCCAGTGGCAAAACCAGGACACCGTGCCTGCAACATGTGTCAATTGATTTTGAGCAGCTGGCGTGTGTCTGAGCCTGCGGTTACCAATTGACAGCCAGCCAGCAGCAATAGCTAATTGGTGGCCGGGTCGCTCAGTGAAGTGCACTCCGTTGACTTTGTTGCCAGTTTGTTGTAGTGTTTACAAGCCATCCACAACGCGCTATCCACCAGTCACCCAGCTCCCTCAGCTCTGTCCGTCTAAATGATAACGAGGCTGTGCTGGGCCAATCCACAATGAACACATGACCACACCCCTACTAATAATACAGTTTTATCTGTGGCTTATTGGAATATGTCCTGTTCCTCGCCCAGCTTCAAATTGCCGTAGCATACAAATCCCATTAACGCAAAAAACTTACTCAGGTGAATACATTCGAGTACAAGATTATTGCAAAATATTCAGTTATCCAAGCCCAGAAGTTCATATTGTAAAATTAACTTGTTTATATGTGTTGTTTCTCATAATGTCCTGTCGATGTGTTCAAATATGAAATTATATATTATTATATATTATATTTGCTAGGGTTAGATAAGGTTATAAGATCGGATACTTATTGATAATTTGAATAAATGGTTTAGCACTTGGGCAAATTATCCACCGAGAATTCCTGTCTTTTTATTTATAATATATATGGTTGTACAAGGATCATTAAATTGGTTTTATCTATATTATCCATATAATATATTTTATTATATGTATATATTTTTATTATTTTATCATATATAAATTTTTTTTAAATCAATTTTTTTTTTTTTTTTTTTAATATACTTTGCTTTTATTTACTGGATCTTCTCTTAATTATGAGACTAACAGTAAGTTTACAAATCTTATAACTAATCAT